>CM053784.1:77800826-78400826 GCA_028749045.1 Cupressus sempervirens | reverse complement strand
CTAGTGGGTATGCATAGAGGAATGATGGAGTAGTTTGAAGGAATTTTTGATTATGGAGGATGTTGGGAGAAATATCTTTAAGGCTTTCAATATACCCATAATAGTTGACAAGATCTTCATCATCATTGGAATAGTATGGAGTGGGAGAAAAGGTGGGATGAACAAAGTCATCATAATATGATTGTGAGATTATGTTTGGGGGATGAAGGATGAATACAAAGGAATACAAAAATTTCAAATTAGGATAAGTATGTGGGCTCAGATTTGGATTTGGATTAAGATTATGATAGGAGGAAAGACTAACTCCAAAGGATATGGAAATGGGGTGGGGAATGAAGAAGATTTTGCTAGCTTTAGGAGAAGGAAGACTTGATGGAAGACTAGAATGATGTAGGAAAGGATGTGATTAGGATGACAATGTTTTTTGAAGTTTGGATGAATATTTGATGAGGCAGTGACTATGCTAAGTATGCCTTTCGTTTGGGTTGAATAATTTACCAAGTAAGAAAACTAGACTTAGAGTTGTGAATGAAATTGCTAACAACTATCTCAAAGGACATATAAGTGATCTCTTTAGCTAACAACACTCAAGTATGTCAAACACATCAATAATCCCATAATGTTTTACTAGGATATAAAAGCTCAGCTAGGGGTGTCCTTGATATACACAAGGTATGTGAGGCTCAAATCTATAGATGAAATAAAGTAATATCACACAGTCAGGAGGAGACGGTAACCCAAATCTCCACCTTCACTTCCCAAAGGTATAAAGTTATTTGGGGCTTAGCCAAGAGTGACAAGATTATGCTTCCAAGAGAGGTGTCTTTCGATTCACCTCTTGATATTTATACTCCACTAGAATGCTAGAGTTGAGGTCATCCCAAGGGGTGATGAAATCATCAAGAAGGCCTCCTAACAAGTGTAAAAAAAGACCACATAAGTGATCTTGGGTTTAAAAGGCACTTGTTTGTTCCCAATTGATGATTTAGATTTTGTAAGCCACAATTGAAGATACTTGTGTTTATAGTATATAAGGTTCTTTCCAGCTTGACAACATCATCAACATAGTGAAAATTGAGAGTTCATCAACATAAAAAAAATTGAGCATTGTCAACATGAGAAATTTGATAAGGGACAAGTGAATGAGTCAATTCATTTATGCATTCAAGATTGAGTGATTTATTTTTAAGCCCCAAAGTTGAAGTGTGAGGGATAGCAATGATTATTAGATCCTTGGCATTGAAGATGGTGTTTGTTGTTTTAATCATGCATTTCAATAAAAACATGATTTTAGTCCATGACATTCAAGACTGATTTGAGCAACATTAATTCAATGAAAATTTGTTTAAACATTTAAGTTCATTCTAAGAGAAATCTACAAAAAAATGGTTAGGTGTTCAAGATGCTCTAGTTTGCAATGCTACAAAAAAAGCAATTTCATTAGTCACCAAAAAATTTCCAAACTAGAAGCTTGACTATGGGAAAAAAAATTTAAACTCTTTTTGTTCTTTTTGATAGGCGTAAAAATGCTTAGAAAAACACCTATCCTACATAACCACCAAAAGTCAAAATGCTTAGAAAAATACCTATCTCGTGAGTCAAATAGTGATCTTGCGGTGTGGGATTGTGGTACAAAGGATGGTGAAAAGAATGAAAAACTAGGTCATGAGAAAAATACTCACAATATGATCCCATAAAAGAGTGATCCTGCAAGTTTTTAGAAAGCGTTCCCACTAGCAAGGATATATGTAGGATTGAGGGTGAGAAGATAAAATTGGATTTCAAGGCTTCGCTATTTTGGTCAAGCATTTTCTCAGGTTTTACAATGATCCCACTAGTAAAAACACATGTTCCCATAGGAGGATTGGTTAGTGGGAATGATGGGGAGGGTTTTTACTAACAAATCACAATTTTTCCCTTGCAAGTTCACATTCCTGTCGGTAAAAGATTGCAATTTTGTAACTGCGGGATCACAATTTCACAACTATAGGATCACGATTTTGTGGCTACAAGATTGCAAATATAAGGTGTTGAAATGTTGCTTGAATTGAAATTTGATTATATGGCTAGGAGTGCACTTCCTGATAAGAGACCTTGGTGCTTGGACAAATGTTAAAACACAACCTATCTTCAAAAATAAGCACAAACCATTAGGTGGATTAGTTTAAAAAAAAAAAATAACATGATTATGGTGACTCAAATACGAGTCCCACCAGTCATGAAAAAATGTATCACCTAATCTAGTAGTGTAATAAAAGGAATACTAACTTAATAAAAAGCATTCACATAACTAAATAAGCTAACACTTATGATAGGACCAAGGTTATCACCAAGAAGGAAGGCAAACCAAGAATGGTAGGCTCCTTATGGTATAACCTCTAATGACGTAGGTATGTCCTTGATGGATGGGGATGTATGTTCACGGTGTACTCAAGATTCCAATAGGTGGGGGTTTTACCAAGTGTGTAGATGGGTGAATGCTTCAACAATGGAGGTATGGATGTACTTCAGCATAGTGATGGTGTAAAATGGTTATGATGGAGTGGTTAGTAGAGCATTATAAGTTTGCATAAAAGTGGATTGATGGATTGTAAGAGGGAAGGGCTTTATTTATAGGCTAAAGGGTAGAGAGATGGATGGTTAGGATGCTAGGATGGAAGAATGGTGAGAAAGGGCTAGGATGCATTGGATTGTGCTTGTTTGGAGCCAATCAGGGAGTGACACTTTTCACAAGGAGGATGAGTGTGAGGGGATGGGATAATGGTTGGTCAAAGGGAGTAATGAGGGAGGATGAGTGTGTAACTGGGATGTAAGAGACATAAAGAGGGATGTAAGAAGCATTAATGGCATGTAAGAGTCATTAACTTGGATAGGGATGGAAGAGGATAAGGGAGACTTGTTGACTTTGTCTTGGGTTAGCAAGTTTGAACCCTTGCTTAAAGTTACGCATATGTTTAGGAGGGGGATTAGATTTAGTTTAGAAAGGGGGTTAGGGGGCAAGTGGCTTAGCTTTGATGGGATGGGTTAGTTAGGTGGTTAAATGAGATTAATATTTGTGAATGGGTTGGATTAGGGATAAATGTAGGTTTTAGGGATGTTTCAGGGGTTTGGATTATTTATTAAATGATTTATTTAATAAAATTAGGGATGTGGGATTAAATTAAATAGGTTTGAGGTTTTATTTAATTTAATAAAAGAATAGAGATCTAATAGATAAATTGAATTTGGGTTATCATTTGATGTTATCAATTGGACTATAGTTAATTAAATTAATTAATTAACTAGGGGATGATGAATAATTAATTAAATAATAAATATTTAATCAGTAATGTCTTAAGAGATGACTAAATAAGATTACCTATTTGTGTAATCAGATTTAGGTGTCTACAAGTTTCAAATTAAATTACAGATTATTTAATAATGGAAATCAATTTTCTCAAACAAGGGTTTCAACTTAAATATAATGTGAAACAATTTCAATCAAACACAAAGAAGAAAAATAATTTTATCTATAAACTACTGCATAAAACTCACAAGATTCTATCAGGATTTGATGCTAAAACAATGAACACATAGAGCTTGCAAGCAATTCTCCTTCTTCCAAAAACCCTCTTGTCAAAAATTGGCTCCTCCAAATCTCAGTTATCAAGAAATGAACTCTAATTTCCTAATAAAGAGTTTTTTCCCAAATTAGGCCTTCGATTGTGTAATCACTCGAAACCCCTTCTCTTAATTACTTTATTATTTTAATTTCATGCACAAACTTTTGCAATTTGATTAAAATAATTTTTATTAAATCAATTTCTTTCTCCCTTTAATTAATTCATGAGACATTTTTAATAATATATTTATTAATTCAACTGATAATATTATTTAGAATTTACTAAAAAAATGGAACTCCTAAATAAATTATTATTAAATTAAATAAATATTGATACATCAAAATTAGAAATTTAATAAAATCTTTAAATTTAATTCTTTTATTTAATTAATTTCTAAATTAATTAAGTATAATTAAATATTGAATTTTCTTTATAAAATTTTCATTAATTTAAATCATTAAATTATTTTTTAATCAAATTTAATTATAACTAAAAATTTCCATAAACTTACAAGATGAACTATGAAAACTCAACTGAAGACAAAGAACATAATCAAACTCCGAGTTCAAAATCACAAATTCACATCACTTGATGAATTCAGATAGGTAAAAAACTTAGATACTTGTCATACTTTTTAAGATGATTTGCTTAGGTTAGGGGTTGGACTCCAGAGTTATCTCCCCACTTTTACCATTGAGATACTATGATAGGGTATGCTCATCCTGGTAATTCAAGGAAGTCGATACCTGGTAATTGTAATCTACATAAAACTCATGCATGTACATACTGATATATTCTAAACTAAATAGAAAATGGTGGGGAGTGGTGCATCATGTAGATCTCGACTAGCAGGTGACTACGACTCCCTCCCTCAACCAAATTAAAAATATCATACATAAAATCAAATATACAAGTACACCATACACATGAAATTATGGGGTAAGTAGCCATAGAACTACATCTAAATAATCCATCTAACTAACATAATGAAATAACTAAAATCACTATATGAACATACATGTATCATCATCAAAATAATCATGAACACATGAAATAACTAAGTAACTAAACAAATATATCAATTGAATATGTAATACATCTAATCAAATATGGTAACCAAGTATTGATAATCATAAAAAATAACCATAAAACATGTCTAAAAGAATCCAAAAATCAAATATGAAAAGTTAGCTAGGGGTAGGCATTACATCTAGCCCCTTCGACGAAGGCTTACTCCTGGAAGCCTATAAGAAAGAGAAGAACTCTAGCACTCACTGTGTTGGTCCCATTAAACCCTTTCCCCTATAGGAGGATAAAATTCCACTTCAAAAAATCAAGCAAGAACAACAAAAATGCTCACAAAGTCAACAAAGGCATACTACCTTAAAGCACAATCATAAGGAAACATGTCTAAAATCCAACTCAAGAGTTCTTCAGGTTTTGCCTATTTTATGTTTCAAGAATTCAAGTTTAGTTTTCAATTGTTCAAGTAGTAATAGATACATAAAACTATTTAAGTTTCATTTTAGTTTAACTAGTTCGAGTGTTCAAGTTTGTAATAGATACATAGAACATTTTAAGTTTTGTCCCAATTCAACTAGTTGTCAACTAGTGGTGTTCTAATATACTAGAGCTCCCAATGTAGAAACTTGGGCTCTGATACTAGATCTAAGTTTCATTTTAGTTTAACTAGTTCGAGTGTTCAAGTTTGTAATAGATACATAGAACATTTTAAGTTTTGTCCCAATTCAACTAGTTGTCAACTAGTAGTGTTCTAATATACTAGAGCTCCCAATGTAGAAACTTGGGCTCTGATACTAGATCTAACACCCCACCTGGGATCCTAAAAGAAATTAACCTAAAGTTTCACTAAGTTTTTCAAACATTTTTTTTTGAAAGATAATAACATCAACATATAATATAGAGGAAGCAATAACTCACATACATACAACCATCATAAACAAATTACATCTCCTAAGGGTCCCATTATGTACAATCAAATTTAAGTTTAATAATATTAAATTTAACACATAACCACAATCTACATCATGGAATAATCACAAGTTTAAATCCATTTAAATAATATAAAATTACAAGATGTCATTTGGAAATAATCCAAATTGAATAGTCATCCACTGTACAAGTCACAAAGTATGAAAAGCTCAAAGAATATAGATCATAATTAAAATATATTAGCTCCTAAGATCTCTGATAAAAAAATATAGTACAATAGAATAGAACCATCCAATAGAAATATAAGATCAGATAGAAAGGAACATCTACACAAATACATCCAAGAACAACATCCAACTATCATATCTCAAAGGTATAAGAAAATGCACTATCACTCAACCTCATGGAAGATAAATGGCCCACTCCCACCATGCTGAGGAGATAAAATCATGTCCCATATAGATATCAAACCACAAATCATAACCAACATCTAGGTCAAGGAAACACCTAAAAAACAAACTATCTCAAAGGTACCAAGACACAAGTATCATCTAATCCCAGAGTCAACAAAGACACATAGGAAATCTACTATGTAAGTGTGAAAGTTTCATTACATGAGCCAACTCTAAGTTTACCCTGGTAATAGGGATAACTTTAAGAAACCTCCCTTTGAAAAAATGTATAAAATCATGGTGAATGCAATATTATTTTAGGGGAAAAATTTTAATTTGAATTGGTGATTTTTTTTTCAAAATCAGAAAAAAAAAATTATTGGCAATTTTTTCCCCTCATATCATAATTTTGTAAAATTTTCACAAATCTCTAATTATTTCAAAAAATTGTGACCAAAAGTAAAAATATATAGAAACCATAAATTTGTATTATCCAAGATACACTAACCATATTTAATGATCGTTAGATGATCCTAAATCAATAGTCTAAATCCCATTCGGGTTAAAAAGTTAAAGTGCAACAAATTTCAGAGAAAGTTTCTTAAATAACAACACTTGTCCATAGTATACTCTATTAGGGGACAAAGATTAGAAGGATAAAATTTTCCTAAGAAAGTCTCTGGAATAGAGACACTTGTTAAATTTATGTACTTTACCTATAACCCAACTTAAAATTTTACCATAGATTGGCAAATATGACCATCAATTAAGACATGCCTTAGAAATTGTGGGCAAAAACATTTAATTTACCATGTGGAAAGATTAGAATCCATTGGTGAATTCATTGTCCAAATAAAAATGATTATGTATCATTATTGGCAATTGGTCTGAGCATGTGACCAAGTTTTTGTAAATTAAGGGCAATGTTGCCACCCAAAAAGTGCCAAAATTTTTGTCAAATTTAGGGTCCTTGATGAGTGAGATTAGCCATTTGTTCAATACTCACCACTAAAGTAAACCCTGCATGGAAGCCACTCTATATTCCAACCCCTTAGTGTCTATATGTAGCACAAGTACCTCTTGTACAGACAAGGCATACTAATGAAGTAAGGTCATAACCAAGCATCCTCTTTACTCCCATCCTAGCCTATACTAGCACTTAAAGCATGGGCAAGGAAAACACTGACTCTTATTAATTCATTTTAAAACCCATTTAATGAAATGTTATCACTTTTTAAAACAACTTACAATGGGTTACCGAAGCAACCACACTAGGCTCTAGCCTCCATTGCAAGTCACTTCCCAATGTACACATAGATTACCTACCCTAGGCTCATAAAGGTAAAAATCATAAAAAATCACAGTTTTCACCTTAGCCCTTAACAAGCGACTGGAAAGCACCTAAAAATAGAATAGAGTATTCACTCCAGTCCTTTACAAGCAACTAGAAAATACCTAAAGACCAATCTCAATATCACCTTAGTCCTATACAAGAAATTGGAAAGCACCAAAAGATAAAACCCAATAATCACCTTAGTCTTATACAAGCAACTGGAAAGCATCAGAAGATAAAACACAACAATCACCTCCATCCCATAGAAGCAACTGGAAGGCACCATAAGACAAAACACAATAATCACCTCAGTCCTATACAAGCAACTAGAAAGCATCAAAAGCTAACTGATCGAAGCTCAAAGGTTACATCAAAAAAGTCACACCATTCACCTTAGTTCTACACAAGAAAATGGGAAAGCAATAACAACCAATAGATCAAACTCATCATAGAAGACATATGACTACATCACAATGGTTAGGTATAAAAGATTGTGTACATAACACCATCATAGAACAAAACCCCCAAGCCTTTGGTAAATAATCTAATTTGGTCAAAGAACTAAGTCAAATTCGAACCCCAACATGAAATCAGAAGTTTTAGTAATTGTTTTCATAGGTCATTTATGATTGAAGTCATTAAGGTCAATTTTCACTATAGTTTTCTAAAAAGAACACAAGATTCAATATACAACTAGGTTTCCAATTTTCATCTTCTCAAAGTATTATAATTACTAATCTTTTCAAATAATAAAATTTCCTTAATATTACAAATCATTTTCATATATATGAACCATATAAAGACATCCAATCTTATAAAAGACTACATTAATTCTCCCAATTATTTTTAATTTTTTAATTTACTTTAAAATTATATTTAAATAATAAAGTAATAGATCAAATTTTCAAATAATATAATTTAAATTTTAAACAATACTTATTAAAATTAATAATAATAATAATTATCAGTTATTACCAAAATTATATATATATATATATATATATATATATATATATATATATATATATATATATATATATATATATATATATATATATATATATATATATATATATATATGGCCATAGCCTTGATTACTTTTATTAAATGAAATTAATAGTACAAGTGGTCCACCATTTTGATGGGCACTGGTAGGAAAGAATAGGGAAAGAAAACCTCTAGTCTTGCCCAAGACCGAAGTCCTATATTATACATTGTTAAAAGGGGCATACCCTAGTTTATTACATAATAAGAGTTGAAAAATGACAACCAAATTCTTCTAATGTATTTCAAAATGTCTCTGTTAGATTGATTGCTAGGTCCCTATATGAAGAGCAACACCAATAACTAGCAAATGTGTTAAGGGATAGTAGAAAACAATTAATAATATTTAATTGGAATCCAGGGGAGCCAACTCCAAGTGATAGCAGATATTAATGAGTGATTGAAATATAAAATAAATAAAGGTGATAATGAAAAAGTTTTCAAATTCGAGCCATGGGGAAAATGAATTGAAAACATGATACTTATCCACTAAATTATATGATAAATGGGAAATCTATGTGGAGATCACATGTCATTTGCTAAAATTTGGATGTGCCATAAATACAATTGATATGAGTTTAAATAGTATAACTGAATTGAAAATGTAATCCAAAAAAAAATTGCAACAAATTTTGAGGCTTTCATTTAATTAAAACTATCTTCATTTATATTGGAGTCTTTATATACAATATCAAAATTTCTACATAGAGCAAATGAAGAGGGCAATGATAAAAGAGTCCTGCAACCTACCATCTGAACATAGTATAAAGGCAAAACACTATTAATAGAGAGGGACCCTTATGAAGGTATATACTAAAGGCTATATTAGTGGGTCAATTTCTAATACAAAAGTGACCCATCTACTACATAAAGCTCTAAGTTTTCTTTAAAATGATGATAATTTCTAAGGCTTCAAATAGATTTTTGGCCTTTGAGCCTGGGGGAAATTCGTAAGCTAATCTTCCCCTGCTTGATTTGTCATAGTTGGGTAGGAAAAACATCACATCCTCTAGGTTGGAGAGATCAGCATCCAGATGTATATATGCATCAAAAGCCCTAAGATGATTGGTGAGCCATTCTCGACCTGGGTCTTCGATGATACCTCTCCACCTTAGCAAGAAAATTATGATAGCCTCCATTCTCGACTATTCTCTGAAAATTTAGATGTTATCCCTAATGACCAGACAAAGACACCTTTGGCATCTAGC
The DNA here is from genome assembly GCA_028749045.1 of Cupressus sempervirens. Taxonomy (NCBI): domain Eukaryota; kingdom Viridiplantae; phylum Streptophyta; class Pinopsida; order Cupressales; family Cupressaceae; genus Cupressus; species Cupressus sempervirens. The sequence goes on along the minus strand of CM053784.1, from coordinate 78,391,294 downwards.
AAGTTCTAAGCTATCCACTTCAAGCTCCATGTATGCCTCAGGGAGAGAAATTTGAAGTCTAGCATCAATGTTTGCCACCACAATTTCCAACCCAATTAAGTAGCAGGGGTCAAAATGTTATATGTCAACCAGATAATATCCCATTTCTCCACTATAGCCCTAGCTAAACACCCTACCTAGAGCCTTATGATGTCACTATTAGTCCTCCATGAGTATGCATAACTAAAAACCCCTTCTCCCAACGCTCGACTAACTACTATTCGGCTCATGTCATTAATAGGCCAAAGCAACCTATTCCATCTTTCCTGTTTGATTGGACCATAAAAAGCCATTGTTCGATTTTCATAAGCATGGAAAGGAAAATTTGGTATCCATGGTAGACCAAATGCAAATCATAGGCTAAACCTAAACTAATACCAATCGCTATCTAGACTAAACTAAATGAAGTCTCCAAATTCACAATTAAATAGATGGGGGCGAAAGGTCTAGAGACCTTAATAATTATGATGACATCCTAATGAATGTCGGAGCACCTCACAAAATCATCATACTAAAGATTGTTTAACTTGAGTAAGAGATTCCCTTTGAAGTCAGGTACTTGGCCCAATTCATTATTAATGAGATCTCACGCAGGAAATAAAGAGGCTATGATTAAAGCCACTTACAACAATGATTTATAGGATATGATTAAATGATAGGGAATTAAGTCCATCAATACCTATATTAGCTAAAGTGTCGGCTTTCTTATTGCCCTCTCTATAAATTTCCAAAATAATTTTGTATTTATTAAACTTTGGAAAAACTTTTCCAAAATGGAAACCTACTAAAAATGGAAACATTCTCAAAATAGAAACCTTCTACAAATGGAAACTTTCTCGAAATGGAAACTTGCTAAAAATGAAAAATTTCCAAAAATAGAAACCTACTAAAAATAAAAACTTTCCAAAAATTGAATCTTGCTAAAAATGGAAACTTCTCAAAATGGAAACCTAATAAAAATGGAAACTTTCCAAAAATGAAAACATGTTAAAAATGAAAACTTTCCTAAAATGGAAACCTTCTAAAAATGGAAACTTTCTCGAAACAAAAAGTTACTAAAAATGGAAATTTTCCAAAACTGGAAACTTGCTAAAAATAGAAACTTTCCCAAAATGGAAAGATACTAAAAAGAAAAGCTTTCTCCAAATGAATGACAACAAATTCAAAACAAGGGTTTTAGTTTAAATAACAAATAATTCAATAACAAAAATCAAATATCTCAAATAAGGGTTTCAACCCAAATATATATTGAAACGATTTCAATCAGACATGGAGAAGATAGATAATTTCACACATGAACTACTGCACAAAACTCACAAGATCCTATTAGGACCTAATGCTAAAACAACAAACACAAAAGGCTTGCAAGTAATTCTCTTTCTTCCAAAAACCCTCTTCTAAAAAATTGGCTCCTCCAAATCTCAGTTGTTGAGAAATGAACTCTAATTTCCTAATAGAGAGTTTTTCCCCAAATTAGGTCTTTGATTGTGCAATCACATGAAACACCTTTTCTTAATTAGTTTATTATTTTAATTTCAAGCACAAACTTTTGTAATTTAATTAAAATAGTCTTTATTAAATCAATTTCTTCCTCTCTTTAATTAATTCACGAGACATTATTTAGAGTTTATTGTTAAAATGAAACTCTTAAATAAATTATTATTATGTTAAATAAATATAGATATGCCGAAATTAGAACTTTAATGAAATCTTTAAATTTAATTCTTTTATTTAATTAATTTCTCAATTAATTAAATATAATTAAATATTAAATTTTTAAATAAAATTTTCATTAAATTATCTTTTAATCTGATTTAATTATAACTGAAAATCACCATAAAATCACAAGATGAACTATGAAAATTCAATTGAAGACAAAGAACATAATCAAACTCTAGGGTCAAAATCATGAATTTACATCACTTGATGAATTCAAATGTGTAAACAACTCAGATACTTGTCTTAGTTTCAAAGATGATTAACTTAGGTTAGGGTTTCAACTCGAGAGTTATCTCCCTACTTTTACCATTGAGATACTGTGAAAGGCTATGCTCATCCTAGCAATTCAGGAAAGTCGATACCCATTAGTTGCAATCTACATAAAATCCATGCATGCACATACTCATATATTCTAAACTAAATAGGGAATGGTGAGGAGTGGTGCATCATGTAGAACCCAACTAGTAGGTGACTATGACTCCCTCCCTCAACCACATTAGCCATGTCATACATAAAATAAAACATATAGGTACACTATACACATGGAAGTATGGGGTAAGTAACCATAGAACTACATCTAAATAATCCTTCTAACATGATGAAATAATTGAAATCACTGTATGAACATACATGTATCTTCATCAAAATAATCATGTGCACATGAAATAACTAACTCAACACATATATCAACTAAATATGAAATGCATCTAATCAAATCTAGTAACCAAGTACCGTTAATCATAAAATATAACCATAAAACATGCCTAAAAGAATCTGGCAATCCAACATGAAAAGTCAACTAGGGGTAAGCATTACAATCTACCTCTGGATGTTGGGAAGAAGTCTTTTACTTTATGGGATGATCTTTTAGATAAAATCAAAACTAGAATAGACTCTTGGAGAGGAAGTTGGTTTCCTTTATAGGAAGGATAACATTGATTCAGTCTATTCTTTCAGTTATCCCTAGCTAGTGGGGAGTTTGTCACACTTGATATTTTTTTCTCTATCCAAGGCTTCCTCTTAGCCTTCTTAGGGTTCATTCTGATACCCAACTATAATTATCTTTTGTTAATCCTCTCCAACCTAGAAACTCACCTATCAATTTCAAATCACACATCTAACTCTTCAAACTCCAACTAGGAAACCTTGTGCTCAACAAGAAAACAAACTCACCCAAAGCTGCCAACATGGCCTATGCATATTTTTGCCACCCTCAAAATCTTCTTGGTCCTTTACCAACCATTTCACACCATCCTTCCAAGTCCAAAACTTTGAGTTCACCATATTGCTCTTTTAGGCCTTGTAGCCCTATGAGCTCCAATTAGGCCTCCTACAAAAAAAAAGGTTGAAATAACTTCAAAAACTCAATAAGCCTTATTGGTGTCTTCTATAATTTGTTTCACAATAACCTAGGCTCAAGGATTTTATAAGTTTTAGGCCCCCATGGTAGTTCTACAATACTTTTCTAGAAAACCCTATTTTTTAAGGGTTTCTAGGGAAATGACAAGAATTCCTTCTTGGTTTGTGTGGATCTTCTTCCTAGAATTTCTCCTCTAGCCTATGGACCCTTGAATCTCCCTACTTCATTTCCCCAATCAATATTTTCCCATACCAATCAAGAAAATACATTAAATCCTTCTTGCAAGTAGTTTAGTTCCTGACCAAACAACTCCAGGCTTGCCTAGGACTCACTTGTAAGATTAGAAAACTTGTTATCTAGCCCCCAAATATCATATTTACATAATATACAAAGGTTTCTTCTTGAATCCAAAAGGCCATTAATTTTTAACCATGGGTATTCAAGTTATAGTCATTCTAGTGTAGAATTCGATATATTGATCATCAGGAAACACAAAAAAACAATTATCAAAACCTAATAAAATGAATTCAAACTCCTCCAAAAAGAACACACAAATCAGTCAAATGATATGAAGCAACAATTCCATGCAAAAAAATGGGAGGATAATGTTGAGATAATGGGTGTTGCACACATTGCATAATATTGTTATATTTTATTTTTTATTATGTAATGTTGTGCCTAGATGGATGTGCAGCATGTAAAGATTCCCATGGAATATTCTTGATGAGTTGTATTGTAACATTGTGATAATATTTCATGTAATTATTTAATATTGGGAAAAAAAGAATTAAATGCCCAATATTAAATGTGGGGTTAGTGGGTTAGGTAGCACATGGTTTTAGCACATGGCTTATGTAATACCACTTGGTGGTTTTGTGGGACTTGCTACTATATAAGCAGCCACAAGGGTAGTTGTTGTAGAGAGAGTGACAAGGAGAAGACAAAAGGCAAGAGTCGAGCAGGACAAGGCTTGACAGGTTAGCCAAGGGAGCATTTGTGAAGGTTGAAAGCATGGCATGGCATGTGTAGATTCATGCTTGTTCACATAGTTTGCTCGGTTGTGGCTATGGCCATGAAGGCTTCCATGGTTGTATGGCAATGGTATTTTTTGCTGAATAATACATGGTGATGGATGCTTTTGGAGACTGGTTTTTTCCCTCAATGAGGGTTTCCCAAGGTATATCTTGTGTCACAATTTTGTGGGTATGTTGTCTATTCTCTTGCATGTGGAATTTAATTTCGTGTTTATTTTAGATTTATTATGGGTTATGTGGAAACGGTTATATTCTTTATTGCCAAGTTTCCTCACAAGTGGTATCAGAGCTTGGTTTTGGCCTGGTCATGGGTTCAAATTTCCCCGGTGCCTTCCCGACCCACGTAAGCACCTGGTATGCGCGTCGAGGGGGAGATTGTTGGGTGATGCGACGCGCTCCCCTGCTCATAGGTGGTTAATTATGTGGTGTTCCATGTTCACTAACAGTCATGGCTTTTGGTGCAATGACAAATGGGCCCTACAGATAAATTCAAAATAGAAAGTCTTAAGCCAAAATCATGTTTTCTCTATATTTCTTTCCTCCTTCACATAAACAACTTGTACATGCCAACTTCCAAACATTCAAAAATTATTTGTATGTCCTTATATACCTTTTTTTCAACTATCCACACCCTTAGATTGAATCTTATACCTTGTTGGCCTAGTTTTTCACCCTTTATGATAATTTGTTCCTCATAATGAAAAACCATAGGGTTGTTTATTTGAAAACTTTTATTAGTGGATAAAACCCTAATTGACTTTCCTAAAGGTCTTATAAACCCTCATTTGTATGCACTAGCCCTCAATGTAATTAAAGTATATTTTCCAAATTCAAATTGAGTACAACATGCTTTTCCTACATTTTTCTTTTTCATAAAGATTACTTTATTATTTTCCATGAAATAAACCTTTTATTATTAAGCTTTCCCTAATTGTTGTCATCTGTTTTAAGCATTTAATGAAGCATCATAACTCTAGCAATTTTTTTTGATCAGCCATTGATCTTTACATGATCGATGGTTAGCACATGCCCGCATTAAGAAGATGCATGGTCTTTAAGTGAAGCAGGCAAGTGCCTATGTGCCATGTAGCACTTGTTGACAGAGGGTCTAGACTACACCATAAAGACTAAAGTTCATCTGAGTTTGTTAGTACTTCATTGGACCTTTTTTAGATTTGTTAGTACCTATCAGTGCACATTCCAATTTCATGTGAACTTATTGGTTAGCTCATTGCAATGGTGTTGTTTTGCTTTCAATTTTTTTGTACTGTTGATCTTTGGAAGATCAACTACTGGTGCATTACCACTTGATGAATATGCATGGTTTTTAACCAAAGTGGGTAAAAGCCTTGGTCACACCTATCCATTATGATGCCATGAAGGATATTACACATAGTTCAAAAAGGTCTAGGCTATATGTTATTGATCTTGATTAGATTGACGGATGGTGCTTGCCTACAAGATGAAAGTAAATGATGTTTAAATAGTGCAAGTAAGTGCTTTGTTGATACCTAGCATATGATGATGTCACAGATGCAATCTGTAAAAGGTGTTACACCATCTATACTACTAACAATCATCAAACATGATTTCCACAATTATAACGAGCTCATTGGCTGATGTGATTGAATTAATGTTACAAGGTATAAACTTGTTGAACCATTGATCTTGGATGGATCAATGGATGGCACTTCCCCGTAATACCAAGATGCAAGGATTTTTACCAAAGTGGGCAAGCACCTTGATGACATCTATCCAGGATGACATCACAATAGGTATTTCATGCAATTCAAAAGACACAAGTTGTATATTGTTGATCTTTTCAAAATCAATGGGTAAAACATTACGGCTATAAGAAAGTGCTCAACATTTAAATAAAGTAGGGAAGTGTCATTACGCCATGTGGCAAGGTGGGACCTATTGTAAAGAAGAGATGTTGAGTCACACCAAGATGGAAAAGGGTCATGAAATAGAGAAAAGTAATTGGCCAAATAAATAGGTGCTTGCCAGGTTAGTGGTGAATGTGCCAGTGGGGCTACTTTTTAAAGGGTCTTATTCACCAAGTATTATGATCGTTGATCTTTGGAAGTTCAATGATCGACACTTCACTGCAATATGGAGATGCATGAATATTAAAAAAAGTGGGGAAGGGCCATTTTGACACGTGGAAAGGACTTTAAAACATTAAATCAAAAATTTTATTTTTAAACAAGGTTATATGATGCTGTGTGATCAACAAATGAAATTCAAATTTGAGGAATGACACAAAAATGACTATTAGAGGAATTAATGCTATTTAGGGCTAATTTGTGTGACCTTAATGCTATGATATAACTTGAAAACCCACCATTATTGAGCCACAAAATCACAAATTTCTTAGAGCATAAGGGTTTCAAGAGCTAGGGCATGAGATTTTGTAAGGTTTTCATCGAGAAAAATAAGCAAAAATTAGTAGCTAAGTGGTTTGTAACTCCTAAAAATTTAAAAAATTATAATTGTGCTAAGAAGAATTTAAGATGCCTCCCGGAAAGAAATTTTCTAGTTTTACGGTTTACATTAAAATATTTGTTCATGATGATTTCCTTGAAAATTACCTCTGTATATGAATGAAATAACAAAAGGGAGAGAACGCATCACTAAAAACTCTAAGTTGGTTGTAGGTGAGGGTTTTTAGGATAGAGCCAATTGGGTAAGAGATGCACAGGTTTAAGTGGGGGGTTTAGAATTGTTCAGAAAATGGTTTTCAAAATGCAACTTGGACACCCCATTAAGTAATGTTTGGGAGTTTGACATTGGAAAATTGGTTGTTCCTAGGGAAATTTTTGATAGTGAGCTATTATCTGACATGGCAAAGAAGTATGAACCCATCACTAGAATTGTGAAGAACCATGCTGGGGATAATCTCTTTAGGGTTTCACCTACCTTGATTAGAGAGGTATTCAAGATTAACCCTAATGAGGAAATCCATGAGAAAATTGATATGGACAAATTTTAGGCAAGATATGATGCATAGAGGGTATAATTGAGGACAACGCCACTACAACAACATGTTGTGAAAATTGGGTCACTACCTCTGGTTACACCTAATACCCCAGAACCTCTAATGAAGAAATACTTTAATCCTAGGGCATAGGCCCTATATTTTACTTTGTACAAAATATTTGGGATGGATGAGTAGGATTATATCCAAGGATCTATTTTTATCATTATGGCATAGACTGTGCAATTTGGAATGAGCACAATTCTTGATTTTGCTACTTTCCTAGTTGAGGAAATTCAAAATGGTTTAGTTGGAATAGCTCAAGGTAGGGTGAATAGGAATTTTTGCTACTACTCTTTGTTAATCTACATATGTCTTTACAAGGGAGTCACCTTTTTCCCCAAGGAAATGAAGTTATAACTAGAAAGAGATGGAGAGAAGCTCCCAATTTAGTTATGAAGTGCTGAGATGACTTGGAAAGTTATAGATCCCAGCTATGTCAAATCTGATAGATACTTTGTTTCAAGGCTTAGATTTCCTTTGAAAGGGGATAGTCCAAGAATTCCACAACCTTTATTAGAGATAATCAAACCCAAGGACCATGCCAAGGGGCTATTGGTCAATCATAATTGGGGGGATATAATCCCATACCCTATTTCTACCATAATCAGAGTTTATGGTTTCTTGGGAAAACCCCATATATTACCTTTCCATGTGCATTTGAAGATAGGAATCATAGAGGTACTATGGTATATTGGAACAATTAAGGAAAGGGATAAATTGGAAAAAAGTAAAGGCACTTTCTTCCCTGTTGTGACTGTTTATACATGATTTTGTTTTTGTTAAGAAAGGATGGAGAAATTTAAGGTTATTTTTGGATAGATATCACATGGACCAATCCCATGCTAGATACATTGATCCAGAGGGATTTTATGATCTACTTAGAAAGAGAACTAAAGCTAAGGCTCTTGAATAGACTGTATGTTTCTTAGAGGATATCATTAGAAATATATTTTCATTACAAGAACAAGAGGTGAAAAAAGAAAAATGGATAGTTTTCAGTAAAATTTTAGAATTTATCAATGCTTTTGAGCCCAATTACAACCCTTGGTAGATAAGAAATATTGGGGAGCTAAAATGAATGCTCTAATGAATAATTTTGCTATGATAATACAAACTTTGAATGAGAAGAAAGGAAACTTAGTTAAAGCATATCCAAATAAGTCTGCAAGGTGGAAAGAAGAATAAATAGAAAAATGGTGGTGACTCTAGGCCACTATACACTACAGAGGAGGGCTAGATATATTGTGGCTTAAAATTTACAACACATTCCCCCTTATAAAAGGTCAAGATCAAAGAGTCCACTTGATACAAGCACCCCCAAGAGACAAAGATTAGAATAGGGATCCTCTTCTTAGGTAGGAAAGTATTCCCCATCCCAAACTCCACATAGAATAGATGATGAAGCATCTTTGAGAGAGAAATTGAAGAAAATTGGAGGGGAGGGAGACATCATTGTCACTACTACTGATATGGAAATGGGAGTGCTTGAGGAGCCTCTTATGCCATCCTTTGACCTCACCATTTCTGATTACAGAGGTAAAGAGATTGATCCCATCATTGCACAAGCATCCCACAAGTTAATAGATGATGAAAATTTTGTTAAATCTAGGGCTTTTGCACAAATTTTTTTGGAGAAGAAATATAGGAAATTTTGAGGAAAATTGTAAAAGAATGAAAACAGAGTACCCAAACAAATTGAACTCTAAAATTGAGGAAGAGGTAAAAGCCAATTTTTTAGAGCACTTTTCCCATCTAACACCTGAGGTTGGGAGGCAATTGGTTAGAGAATCAAGAGTTTTGGTTCTTCCAGAATGGGACATAGCCAATGCTATGATTTTTGATTCCATTAGAAAAGAGAAAGATGTGTAGTATAAAATTGAAGAAGAAATATTATAGGCACATAGAGGGGTAAAATTCAGTAATGATCAACAAGCTCTAGTTATATGGTCTATTGAAAAAAGAAATAAGACTAGGATGCAAGAGATTCAAAATGTTGAGCATACTGGTACACTCAAAATGTATAGAATAGATGAAGTTGATAGTGGAGAGGTCACTAAAATGGATCAAGAAATGCTATCTTTTGGGAGTGTGGTAGTTGGGAAAGAAAAGAGAAAATTCTTATAACTCAATGCCAAGTTTGAAGAAATACTTAAGGCATATGATGAAAGAGGATACAATTGTTGGAGATTTAGGTATCCTAGATGGATAAGCGACTTGAAAAGAGGAAAGTGGGAGAGTCTAGCAGACCAAGGATTGTATATCCTTGCCCACAAATTGAGCCATTTAAATCTACCCCAATTGTTGAATTCCTTGATACCCCACAAAGACCTGAGTTTTATACTACTGAAGAGTTTGAAGAAGAGAAGAATAAATTATGGGAAACACATGTTGAATTAAATAATCAATATGAGAAAAAACTTAGGAAAACAATTTTATACTTAGTAGACAAGATTGATTGACCAATTTTATATGATTAGTTGGCAGGAATCCTAGAGATGTGGGATTAAATAAGAAGAGATGAAGATATATTGAAATCCATTGTCCAGATATGGAGGGAAATGGATAATGATGTTACTTCCATGTTTATCTTTTTCATCAATTTTTCAAGTGATCAAATAGAGAATTTTTTTGATATAGTTAACGATCTGACAAAATTTGATGAAAAAATGCTTTCTATTCAAAAAAGAATCATGATTTGTCTTTCTAAATATATAGAAAAGAAGTTTGATCTTATTCCTAGTACCCTTAAAAAGACTGACAAAATAAAAGTAAAGGAAGAATGGGGAAAGGAATTGGATGAGTTATTGTGCCATAGAATGAATCAGGTCATAAATGAAAAGGGACATGTATTATGGGCAATTACTAATGCAGAATTTGTCAAGGTGCAATTGTTTTATAATACTACTAGAAAAGATTTTTTTGAAAGAGAACAAATAAGAGGCTTTGTTATAAAAAAGCAGTGGGAGATCCTAAATTTTGATTGGCCTAATGATACTATTTTCAACAAGTGGAAGGAAGAAATTTTTTCTTCAGAACAGGTGGCAACAAAAGAAGAGGGTGTGGGCTAGGAAGGGGATCAAATAATTGACATATCAGAAGAAGAAAGAAAAGAAGAACAATCACCCTTAGCAATATAAATAGAACAACCAATTATAATTTCTAATCTAGAGTACCAAAATAATGATGTGGCAGCTAAAGAATTAGAAATAACTATTACCCTAATAGTTCATGATGATGCCAATGGAGATTCCCAAGTTGAAGTAAACTTGCAAACATTAGAACCGGATACATCATTGGCAAACCTGATGACTACATATTCTAATGATTCAAAATAAGTACAAAATCCAATCATGGAATTCAAATAATTTGAGGATGTAATAGAAAATGGGCCACCAAGAAGAATACTTATATATAAATTTTTTCTTTTGCATAAATTTTTGGTTTTTATGATTGCAAAATATGTAAATAGCTTTTGTCTAAAGGACAACTATCAATTCTCTATGCCTGATGCTTGTTGCATCTCACCCTTTATAAGTGAGATCCCAAGGCTAGAGAAAGTGTCCAAATTATTTCTTTCTTCTAGTCTTTACAAAAACTTGTTCAGTCCAGTTTTCTTGATGTACACTTTGTGATATGTTCTCTCTGCAAGTTTATGAGAATACATTAATTTGGCAGGATTTAGATGTTTTATCTTCAGTCATTCTGAGTCTTATTAAATTGTATACAATTTTCAAAGGAAATTAATACAAAGATGAACTATCCCCATATCTATTCTTGTTGAATCTTGTCTCTATTTTTATTACCTATTTATGCGATGTTGTATGAGAAAGGCTTATTCAATTGAATGCAATTAAGTCAAATTGTATGTCAATTCACTATCGCTTTTAATTCAATGAATTATGTAAGTCCTTCATTGAGATTGATGGGATTTACATGGTAATAGGAAGGATGTCTATAAGAATGAGTATTAATTGTAATGCAATCAATTAGATCAAGGAATCTAATGGACTCTAAATTACAATGGATGAGGAATTGATTTGATTGATTCAATCTGCAAATGGAAAGATCATAAATAAGAATCAAGCTCAAATTCAAAATCAAATTTACTTTACTGTTTGATGAATATCAATGTTGGTTGACACTTGTTTGAATTTAGTCTCTAGGTTTTAGCTAGCTACTATTGCGAAAATTACTTGTAAACCTATGAAGAATTGGGACCAAATCTACTTTAAGGGATCTGTGTTTGTAGTAAAATGTCAAGGAATGAACCAAATATGTATATGATAGTAGATTGAAAATCTCCCATCCCTAAGGTATACCCACCTTGGTTTTGGAGAGTCTAAAGAGTAGAAAATCTATCTCGATTTTGTTGAAATTGGGTCTAGATATGAAACACATATAATTGTTTATAGGAAGTAGTTGATCCTTATATTATTTGTGATTTTATTGTCTTGGTATTGGGTTTTTTTTTTCTTTATAGTTAAAAAAAAATACACCAATAGACCTCTTTAGTGCCTATTCCTAGATTTGAGCAAAAGTTTTCATGAGCAATTTTTGTAACTTTTGCAAAAATGATCTTTTAACTCCTCAAACCTATCTAGTTTGATTCAAATCCACCCAAATTGATCCAAAAATATATATGGATCCTATTTTAACAAAAAATTCTCAATTTTGAGGTCTTTTAAGACTTTCACCATAGTTGACCTTATTAGGACCTTGTGGCACTAACTAGGTCTTAACAACTAAAACATGACCAACACTTACACTCAACTTTCTAACACATTAACCAACACACCTTGGGACTTCATAACCATCCCTTATTTGATCAATGGTTGGATAAGCCATTTACAAGCAAAAAATGACTATTATAGTTTATCTTTTCCCTAAGGTGCTCCTACACCATACTCCCCTATAAATAAAAGAAAAAGTTACTTGTGGTGAGAGGAACTCCATGCTTCTTGAAGTCACTCTCTATAATCCATGTTGATTCAACTTTAGGGGCATCCTCCGATTTGATGAGATTCTCTTTGTAGACCTTGTTCCTATTAATCTTCTTAACTCTAGAGTCTAGTATTCCTTTAGCTTTAGGCTACATCTTTTCAGGTACTTGTAGGTCTGCCACATCCTTTTTTAACTCTATATGATACTAGACCTCATCAATATCTGGTCCTAATATGGTATCAAGTCTTGAACATTGAAAGTGGGTGAGATTGACATATCCTTGGGTAGATCAACTTTATAAGCATTGGCACCATACTTCTCCAACACCTAAAATGGTCTAACCCTCTTCATTTGAAGCTTAGTTGGAATTCCCTTTTTCAATCTAGACTTATTCAATAACACCATTACCAAGTCTCCTATTTGAAACAATAATTCTATTCTTCCCTCAACTTTCTTTTCTTTTAATTTCTAATTAGTTTCCATTAATTTATGCTTCACCTAATCATGAAATTCCATCATTGACTAAGAAAAGTCATATGCATGTGCATTGATCTTATCATGTCCTTGTAGCTCTCTAAGATCCATTATACCTCTTGGATGTGCACCATATACAACTTGGAAACGACTTATCCCTATGGTTCTATTTTTACTATCATTATAGATGAACTCTATCAAATGAATAACCTATTCTCAACCTTGACCAAACTTCTTAGTCAAGCATCTTAGTAGATTTCCTAGGACCCTATTGATTTCCTCTATTTTCCCATCTATTTGGGGATGATAGGAAGATCTGTGAGCTAGATTGGTGTGTAACCTCTTCCAAAGTGTTTTCCAAAAATTTCCCATGAACTTAAAATCTCTATCTACAACAATGCTCAATGGAAAATGATGTATACTAACTATCTCCTTGAAGAAAAGGTGGGTTATATGGCTAGAATCATGTGTGGTCTTGCAGGGTATAAAATGACTCATCTTATTAAACTTTCAACTACAACAAATACACTATCTAATCCTATCTTTTTTTCTAGGTAGGCCCACTATGAAGTCCATGCTAAGGCACTCCCAAGGTTTGCTAGTGGGTAGTGGTTGATAGAGTCCTGTATTGGATGAAATGACTTTAGCCTTTTTGCAATATACCACATTGTTCTGCATACCTTCTCACATCCCTTTACATTTTAGGCCAATAGTAATACCTTTTTGCTAGGTCTAGGGTCTTTTTAAGGCCAAAGTGACCACTCATACTCCCATTGTTTTTCTCCTAAATGATATTCTCCCTCATAGATTTTTTTGGCACACATAATTGTTTCTATTTTAAAAAAAAAACCTATTATATAAAGTATTGAAAAACCTAGCTATGAAAGTGGTTTTCAAAATTTCTACATACCTTATATGCCTCTATAAAATCAATGTCTTCTCCATACAAATATTTGAAATCTTCAATCTGTATACTCTACAAGTTGACCTCTTGAATAGTTAGCAACCTTCTACTCAAGGCATCATCCACCTTGTTATTGAGCCCCTTCTTGTTCTTTATGGTAAAGGTGTATGATTGTAAGAATTCCATCCATTTGATGTGCTTAAGGATGAGCTTCTATTGGGTGTTTATAAAATAGAGTGCTTGATTGTTAGTGTAGACAAAAAACTCCTTGGGTAGCAGATATGCCTCCATTTGTTGAGGGCTTGAACTAGTGCATGTAGTTCCAAGTTATAAGAAAATACCTTGTTTTTTCCTCATTGAGCCTCTCACTGAAAAATTCCATACCTGCCCCTCTTGGCTTAACACTTCTCCTACTACAATGCTACTTGCATCATAGTTCACAATGAATAACTTTTCAAAACTTGGAAAAACCAATATTAGTTGAGTGGCTACCTCCTTCTTTAGTCTTTCAAAAATCTCGTTTTTTGCCTTTGTCCAAAAAAAATTGGTCTCCGTGCTCCCCTTTAATGTCTCATTCATAGGAGCACATATTTCACTAAATCTCCTCACAAATTTCCTATAAAATTGGAATAACCCATGGAAACTCCTCACTTCAATAGTAGACCTAGGAGTAAGCCAACTTAGCACTGCCTCCACCTTACTCTTGTCCATTTTCAAATTTCCTTGTGAAACCAAAAAATTCAAGTATACAAGTTCCTCCTTCATGAACTCACTCTTATCAAGGTTTATAGTCAACTTCTCCTCTTGAAGTCTCTTGAACACAATTTCCAAGTGTTTTAGATGCTCTTCTTTTGTCTTGTTGAATATTAGGATTTCATCCAAATATACTACCACAAACACACCTATGTACTCTTTTAAGAATTCATTCACTACCCTTATAAATGTACTTGGTGCATTGGTAAGACCAAATGGCATTACCAACCATTCATAGAGTCCTTCATTGGTTTCAAAAGTATATTTCCACTCACCACCCTCTTTCATCATTATTTGATAATATCCACTCTTAAGTTTAATGTTTGAGAAATATCTAGCTCCACCAAGACAATCCATTAGGTCCTCTATCCTAGGAATAGGAAATCCATATCTTATTGTTATCCTATTTATTGCCCTAGAATCTATAAAAATTCTCAACTTGCCTCCCTTTTTAGAATCCATGACAACTAGAACAAGACAAGTACTTATGATTTCCTGATCAATCCTTGGTCAAGTAGCTGCTAGACTTGCCTTGCAATCTCTTTTCTTTTTTCAAGTGTCATCTTATATGCAATTTTATTTTGCAAAGAGAGACCTAGTATTAAGTCTATCTAGTGACTTATCTCTCCCTTTTTGAGGGTAATGTAGGTGGTGCTTGTAGGAGTTGAGAATTTGACTCTGATAATGTGCCAAGATCACTTGCAATGCAAATAGCTTGCTGAAGAGAAACCTAGGGATCAAAGAGCTTGAAGCAAATACCACACAAGAGAATATTTCACAATGGGAAATTAGAATTTCTATGTGAAAATGGAATGAATGTACAATGAGTGAGAGACCAAATAAAAAGGCCTCATGGAAGCTTGTAGAACAAGCTTCAATGAGGTAGGAGATAAGGTTGACAACTAAGCACACATCCACAAGTGGTGAAAAAGATAAGTATGCTAAAGGGAACAAACTCCTATGTTGTCAACAACTAACCTCAACTACATGCATTAACCTAAGTAAGCTTAAGTAATAGAATAAAAATTTTTAACAATTAATTAATTATTTACTCTAACACCCCCCCTTAAGTGCAACTTAGAGGAATGCCTTAAGCACACAAAACAAAGGAAAAAATGAAAAATGGGTCTCAACAATGAGGCCATTTTAGGTACCCAAGTACAATGCAACCTCTGTAAAATGGGGAAAGAGAGAAAACCACATCGAAAAAACTCTCCTCGGAAAAGAGGTAAAACAACATGTTGAAAAAAATATGAAGTGAAGGAAGGATGGCCTCAACCAATCCCCCCAAGGAAAACTTCCATAACCCCAAGCATTGACCATATCTAAAGAAAGCGAGGTGATGCAAAAGGCTTAGTGAAGATGTCTACAACCTGACCGGTGATAGGAATGTACTCCAATGCAATAACACCATCCTAGATCAACTAATGGATGAAATGCATATGCAACTCAATGTGCTTGGTATGTTGATGTTCCACTGGGTTGCAAGAAATGTGGATGGCACTCTGATTATCACACCACAAAACAATGGGACGATCGGGAGGAAAGCCAAACTCAATCATCAACTGACGAAGCCATAAAGCCTCCTGACTAGCAAGAACTATGGCCCTATACTTAGCCTTAGTAGATGAAAGTGCTCAAGCATGCTACTTCTTGCATGACCATGTGATGGGACCAAAGCCAAGAAAAAAAACAAAGCCAGAAGTAGACTTTCGATCATCAACATCACCGACCCAATCTGATTCAGTGTAGCCAACAATGTGTGGAGTCCCCATAGTGTAATGAATGCCATACATAAGTGTGCCCTGAATGTAGCATAGAATATGCCTAGAAGCTTGCCAATGACTATCATGAGGGTTCTGAGAAAATTGAGAGACTAGGCCAACCACAAAAGAAAGATCAGGGTGGGTGTGTGTCTAGTACAATAGGCTACCAACCAACTACCAATGCAAAGTAGCATCTATTGTAGATGAGGAGCAGGAGGTAGAAAAAGTAACACCCAACTGAAATGGTGTAGGAGCAGCCTTACAATCAAGCATGTGAAAGCAATGAAGCATGTCAAGAGCATACTTTTGTCGATACACAAAAATGCTAGTAGGAGACTAATGAATCTAAAGTTGAGGTTAGTTTTTGACAACATGGGAGTTTGTTCCCTTTAGCATACTTATCTTTTCCACCTCTTGTGGATGTGTGCTTAGTTGTCAACCTTATCTCTTACCTCATTGTATCTTGTTCTACAATCTTCCATGAGGCCTTTTTATTTGGTCTCTCACTCATTGTACATTCATTCCATTTTCACATGGTAATTCCAATTTCCTATTGTGAAATATTCTCTTGTGCAGTATTTGCTTCAAGCTCTTTGCTCCCTAGGTTTCCTTTCAGCAAGCTATTTGCATTTCAGGTGATCTTGGCCCATTATCAGAGTCAAATTCTCAACTCTTACATGGTATCAAGGTCTCCCCTTTGCTTCTTGTTTGAAGAATTTTTTGAAGCCACGATTCAAAGACAAAAACCCTAGATTTTTTGTGATTTTTTCTTTAATCAGGAGGAAGAGTATTTTTTTTTAGTATTTGGAGAAAAAGGAGAAAGAGGGTTTGGCATAATAGCTCTGATACCATGTAGGAGTTGAGAATTCGAATCCAATAATGTGCCAAGATCACCTACAATGCAAATAGCTTGCTGAAGAGAAACCTAGGGAGCAAAGAGCTTGAAGCAAATACCACACAAGAGAATATTTCACAATAAGACATTAGAATTGCTATGTGAAAATGGAATGAATTTACAATGAGTGAGAGACTAAATAAAAAGGCCTCATGGAAGCTTGTAGAACAAGCTAGAATGAGGGAGGAGATAAGGTTGACAACTAGGCACACATCCACAAGAGGTGGAAAAGATAAGTATGCTAAAGGGAAAAAACTCTCGTGTTGTCAACAACTAACCTCAACTAATCCATTAACCTAAGTAAGCTTAAGTAATAGAATAAATAATTAACAATTAATTAATTATTTACTCTAACAATGCTCCATCATATATGATTTCTTCAAACTGACCCAAAAACTATTCTACTTCTGAAAGTATAGGTATTTTCTTTGGTGACTCCTCCTCTTTTGGTTTCACCATAATTGTATATGCAATTTCTTCTCCATGTTTTAGATCCTTTAAGAACTTTTTCCCACTCATAAAGAGTCCACTAGTTTCAACATTTTATACATTTTCCTCCTCTAGTAAATATTATATCTTGTAGGTGACTCCATTCTTTTTGAATGAGTACTTGTTTTCCTTACCATGATGGACTAACTCACCATCTACTACCATGGACTTCCAAGTAGCAGATGACATGCATCCATTGGTAGGACATCACAAAGTATCTTGTCTTGATACTTGCCTATGGTAAATCAACCCATACTTCTTCATTAACTAGTATGTTCTTCCCATTGTTTAACCAAGTGACCTTGTATGGACACACATGTTGTACTTTGGTGAGTTTTAATTTTTGAACTACTTCTTCTTAGATAACAATATCAATAGACCCTAATTCAATAATAACTCTACATACCTTTCTCAATATCTTACATTTGACCCTAAAAAGAGCCCTATGTTTCTTGTGTTCATCCTTAATAGGTTCTTTGACTAATACTCTTCTAAGAATCAAATTCTCACCTTTCTCTATGTCCAAACTTACCTCTGTATGTTTGTAGCCCTCCTTTCATGGATAAGTGATCTTCTTCTCTCCTTGAGAATATGATGGCTTGTCAAGGAACCTATAAGTAGGATGTCCCAATTGGCCATAGTTATAACACTTCATTGAAGAAAAATGTGAGCTTCTTCCCAACCCACCTGGCTTTCCTCTTTCACCACTAGAAAAACCTCTACCTCTATAATAGCCTCCTCTTTTATTGGATTCATGAGCCTACTCACCTAATTTGGAATCCCCTTGGCCTCTTTTTTCATTGCCTCATCCACTAGAGCCTCCCCTATATCCACCTCTAGATTCTTTACCTCTTCCTCTACCCTTGTTACCTAATTTTTGTTTCTTCTTCAATTTTTCGTCCACCTTAAGGGCCATCTAATAACAAATATTTAGAGTTGTAAGGGAAAAGAGACCCAACTCCTCTTGTATGTTCCATCTAAGGCTATTTAGATACCTAGCCACTTTGATACATCTAGGTCTCTTTGTCTCAATTTTTGCCTCTTTTTGTATAGTTGAATCATAATCATATGGTAAATAATTTTCTTTTATCTTGGCTACCATAGTCTTCCAATTAGTTATAGGATTCTTGATTTCCTTGTCTCTTTCTTCCTGCAATAACTTTCACCAAATTAATGCTTGTCCTCTAAATCTTGATTTACCTATCTTAACTCTTTATGTCTCTAAAATATCATCATATTCAAAGTGATTTTCCATTCCTTCAATCCATTCCATAACTGGTTCTACATCCATTTTGCTAGTGAAAATAGGTATGCCCTCTAATGCCTTACCACTTAATGCCTTCAAGGCTTTGAGAAAAGGTTCCTCTTCTAATGGAGGATCTAGTGTAAGTGTAATTTCCTAACCTTCTTCCTCCCTGACTTTATCTTTCTCTCCCTCTAACCACTCTTTCATCTTACCTACAGTTTCTACCACTTGTTCTAATTTTTGCTTCATTTCTTCAATAGTTCCCTCAAGAACTGTGTTCCCTTGTTGCTCTAACAAATCCCTTTCCAATTCTTCATTAGCCACCATGGTATTTTCACCTCTAGATTCTCCTTCTACTAACATCCACTATTCACTTTCCAAGCCTTTCAATGGCTCTAATACCACTTTGATTGGGAGTTTCTCACACTTAGAGCCTTTATGCTCTATCCAAGGTTTACTCTTAGCCTTCTTAGGGTTCCTTCTAATACTCTAATCTAGAGGATCTTTTCCTAATCCTCTTCAACCTAGAAACTCACCTATCAATTTCATATCACACTCCTAACTCTTTAAACCCCAACTAGGCAACTTTGTGCTCAACAAGAAAACAAACTCATCCAAGGCTCCCAACATGGCCTATCCATATTTTGACCACCCTCACAATAATCTTGGTCCTTTATCAACCATTTTGTACCATCTTTCCAAGTCCAAAACTTTGAGTTCACCAAATTACTCTTTTAGGCCTTGTAGCCCTATGAGCCCCAATTAGGCCTCCTACAAACAAGGTGCTGGAAATAATTGATTAATTATGTATTTTCTTTGATGTTACACAAAATTTCATATAATTTCAAATTAGTGTATTCCAAGCTCACTCAAGCATTGAAGATAGTTTCCTATGTATGTTAAGCATTCCAGGGTTTACCTAGTTCAGAAGATAATGTCTACCAAGTTCACTCTGTCATCAAAGGAAAGTTTGCAAAAGTTGAGCATTAACCAACCTCACTTAGTTAATGAAGGAAATGTTGGATGGAACCAATGTTAACCATTCTCACTCAGTTACCAAAGGAACTTTGTGAATATGCAGTATTAACTAAGTTCACTTGCTTAACACAAGAAATTTTTTGCTATGTTAGTATCTACTGAGTAGGGTCGGCTAACAAAGGATTTTATTGGTTTGGCATATTGAGCTCAATTGAATTGTTTGTTGGTTCTAGCCAACTAAGAAGATGAATATTAATTATTCTAAATTGTATTCAAGTTGACTTGATGATGTGTAATATATAAATATGAGGTCAAGTTGAGGATTGAATGTGTGAAAAATAATAAAAGATTTGATGATGCTTAGAGGAAGTGAATTAGAAGAACAAGAAGAATATCCTTGTTGAGCTACAAAGATACATTCAATCAAGAAGGATCAAGTATACAAGCTAGAATTGAGATCTGTAATCAGAAATTTAGTTGTATTAGAAATCAAGTCATCTCATTGTTACTCTCTAACCATTGTATCAATGATCTAAATCTCTTAACAAATTAGGCTTAACACCTATTTTTATATCCCCTAACAATGTGGCATTTCTAGATCGAAATATCTAAAGACCTCTAACAAGGTCACTCTTAACAAGGTGATTAAATCCTCTAATAGGATCACACCTAACAGTATATTTTGTAACCTTTAATAGGGTTGGCTCCTAACAAGGCTCACTTCAAAAGAGAGAAAATCAATAACAAGTTGCAATTGGTGGTTTTTCCCAAATTGGGTTTCCACATTAAATCTTGGTGTTACTTATGTTTATGCTATTTCTTTCATGTGTATGAAACTATTCTAAAGTAAGATTAATCACATATAAAATCTTAAGATTTTCATGATAAGAATTTACCAAGTTATTTCAGTGTTTACCAAATTACAACATTTGCTAGCATAAACTGAGTGTGTATATGTTTGTCGAGTTACAACAAAATACAATTTAATCAGAGTTTTGCTTGTATTGACATCTAAGGGATGTAGGATTCATTTTTGTGGTAACTGATTCACCCCTCCCCTCTCAGTTACTCCTCTTATATTTTCAACAATTGGTATTAGAGATTCTTAGTGCTTTTAGATAAGGTTTCAAGGACCTAAGCTAAAGATCAGGATGTCCTACAGAAGGGAGATCCCAAAGTTGAATAGAGACAAATTTGTAGCATGGAAAGAACTTATGAAGTTTTATTTGGCAACTATCTATGATCTAGGTTTGAAATTCTTAAACACTACTCACAGAGTTCCTACTTGAAAAATGGCTATTGAAGAAATTTTTGTAAAGAAAAATCATACTATCATGATGATTGACATAGCATCAACTCTTAACTATGCTGAATTTGATGAAGTCAAAGGATGTGCTACTACTCATGAAATGTGGATCAAACTTAAGGATCTCTATGGAGGTGATGATAATGTAAAAAGAGACAAAGCTAAAAGTCTTATAGGTTAGTTTGATCAGATGAAAATGAGAGAACATGAAAATGTTGCAAAATATGTTTATAGAATCAAAGCTAGTGTTAGTGCTATAAAAGCTTTTGGAGAAACAGTTGATGATGTAACAATGGTAAACAAGGCATTCATAACCCTTCTTCCTATCTATGCAATAAGATTTCCTACTATTCAAGAAATGAGATGTGATCCAAATAACAAGATAACTTTGGATGCACTAGTTGGAAGGTTGACAAGATTTGAAGTAGATAACTATGATAATTATATTCCTAGTTCTAGCAATCTTGGGTCTACATTTGAAGCCAAGGTATCTCTCAAGAAGAAAAAAAAAAAGTGTAGAAGAAAATAATCTAAAAGTAAAGAGGAAGATAGTTCTGACAGTGATCTTGAAGCCATTGAAGTATTACTTGCAAGAAGGTATCCCAAAGGAAAAGGAAAGTATAAAGGTAAAATTCCTTTAATCTATTTCTCTTGTGAAGAAGTTCAACACATTGCTACAAGATGTCCAAACAAAGAAGACAAAGATGAAAGAAGCACAAAAATTTCAAAGGCGAGAAGGATTTCAAAGATTACAAAAACTACAAGGACTACAAGGAAAAAGTTAAGAAATCTTGTTTCATAGCTAAAGATTCAGATAGTAGTAAAGATGATGAAATGGTATATATTGTTGTAAAAGATGAATTTGATGATGAAGGAAATAAAATGACACCTATCTCTTATGTTAGAAAAAGTGATACATGGATTATTGACAGTGGCTACTCACATCATATGACTGGTGAGAAAAAAAAATTTGAACATATGAAACATTATGATGGTGGTAGTGTGAGATTTAGAAACAATAAACCTTATTGCATAAATTGGAAAAGGTTGTATCCCACTAACCAATGAACTTAGATGTGATAATTCTTACTAGATGGAAGGACTAAAGCATAATCTACTAAGTGTGGCATAGTTTAATACCTTTGGATTCAAGGTATAATTCATGAATGGAAAGGACAAAGTACTAGATGGAAAAGGAAATCTAGTTGGGTCTAGAAAACAAACAAAAGGTAACCTATTCTAACTAGATTTTAGTGGAACTTCATGTTCTTATTCTCAAATAGAATAAATTTGGTTATGACACAAAAGATTATGTTATTTAAACTTTGATAATCTAATCAAGATAAGAAAGAAGAAAAGAGTAAGAGGTATTCCTATCCTAAGGAAACCTGATATGGGTCTATCCAAAAATTATCAAATTGGTAAGATGGGAAAGACAAGTTTTAGAAGCAAGGACTATCATTTAGAAGAAATCCTAGAGCTAGTTCATACAGACTTATGTGGACCTATTGGAATAGAGAGTTATAGTGGAGATAAGTAATTTATTCTATTTGTTGATGATTATTCTAGAATAAAGACTTTAATGTATCAAAAATAAAAATTTGAAGCTTTTCAAAAATTTAAGTGGTATCTAGGAAGAGTAGAGAAGGAAATTGGAAAGGATCTAAAATTTTTGAGATCAGATAGAGGT
Source organism: Cupressus sempervirens (assembly GCA_028749045.1). Lineage (NCBI taxonomy): Eukaryota > Viridiplantae > Streptophyta > Pinopsida > Cupressales > Cupressaceae > Cupressus > Cupressus sempervirens. The sequence goes on along the minus strand of CM053784.1, from coordinate 78,368,657 downwards.
GGTGAATTCTTTTCAAATGAATTCTGCACTAAAAAAGGAATTAAGAGACAAGTATCAGTCCCTAGTACACCTCAAAAAAATGGTGTATTAAAAAGATGGAACATATCCATTATGGATTGTGCAAGAACATTAATGATTGAAAAGAATGTTGCAATTAAATATTGGAAGGAAGGAATCAATATTGTAGTGCATACCTTGAATAAAGTACAGTTGAAGAAAGACTCAAATAAAAAATCCTTAAGGACCATGGTATGGCTACAAACCTAATGTAAGTTACTTTAAAGTATTTGGTAGAAAATGTTATTTTTAGAAATAGGGAATACTAAGGGAGGGGGAGGGTGAATCAGTATTCTACAAACTTTTGTCACCAACTGGATATTATTTATTACTTTAAACCATGCATAAGAAAGTAAACAAGTAATTATTACAAGCTAGAGTTATCATTGCACCAAAAGATGAACCTATTAATGCCTAATACAACCACTAGACTTATAGAAAAATTGGAGGTGGTTAAGCCATATCATGAATCCTTAAGTGGAAGGTTGGCAATTAGTATAATAATTCGCTCCTCATTGTTACTCGAGGAGATTCAAACCTGTGACCAAGATTTGATACCAAATGTTACAAGCTAGAGTTGTCATTGCACAAAAGATCAACCTGTTAATGTTCAATACAACCACTAGACTTATAGAACATAGGAGGAGGTAAGCCATATCACAAATACAAAATTAGAAGCCTAGTGGTTAGTCCAATAGTATTGTTGCATAGTAATAATAACCATGCATAAAGAGAACTCATACCACCATATTTTGTTAACTAGGGAAACCTTGGCCAAGGGAAAACTCCAATGGGAATAATGCCCACAAAGATATACAAATATATATGTTCTTTGTTAGATGATGGACCTTGTTAAGAGTCTATAAAGCATTTAGTACATAGGAGTCCCTATTAGGAGACTTTGAATCCCTATTAGGAGTTGTACTACAATGGATGCAAGAAGAGCTCATTGCCCAAAGATGCACTTCCAATTACAAGAAGAGCTCACTACCCAAACACATAAATGAACTTTAAGTTCCTCAAATATAGATGTATAGATGCTGTAAGTTCTTCTCAACTAATCTCTAACCTCATCTTGATCTCGAATCACAAAATCAAGTTCTTGAAAACTTTGCATATATTGCTTCACAAAAAAGTTCACAAATCACTTTTCACATCACAATGCATTTCATTAAAAACACACGCTAAATATCCTTTTCATAAACACCATTCCTTTTCAAAAATTGGTGCTAGGTTGGATAAGACCATAATATACTTTTCCAACTTGGAGTAAACATCTAGGATGTTAGTCCTAATTAGTCAAGTAATTATTTTGTAGACAAAATAATTCCTTTACCTTTCATTCTAATGTCCTGTACATCTTAATTATCATCCTTCCATACTATCCATACTAATGTCCAAGTTTATACACATAATTACCAACATGTATACTATCTCCAACTAACTTCCCTAGTTATAATAAGATGTTAGAAACATTTTACATATAAAACAATGTACTACTATAAACCATTTTCATACTTAGATAATTTTATAAGTACCAAAAGCTAGGTATCTTTTTTTATAAGGTTTAATTCAAGTATGTACATCATGCATTGCCATTAATGAAAATAATTACATCACTACATATAGATAATTGTGAACAATCTCCCCCTTTGGCATTGATGGCAACAAAGTAAGGAAAATTGGCTAAGTGACAAAATTTTATCAAAACTTACAATCCTTATCATCTATTATATTACATATACTTCATATTACAAATGATCCCCCTTTCTATATGATTACTACATACATAACTTACTACAAAATTTACTTCTACAACTTCTCCCCCTTTGACATCAATGATGAAGGTCAAAAAGTCAAAAACTGTCAAAAAGTGTTATCTGTCTACTATCAAACACTGTTAAAATTTCTATCTTGCTACCTCAAGCTACTATTATCTTCATACAATTATTAAAATTTTCCTTCAAACTCTTCATACCTTTCTCCAATGCATCCTTTTTTTCTTTCATAGTAGCGAGCATTGCACATAAGGCATATGATGCAATCTTAACTACAGTAAGCTCAAAGTAGGTGAAATTAACATAAGTGTCCTTTTATTTGACACATTCTTCCAACTGTCTCTCAATGGATCACATTTTTAGAGCAATAGATTCTCTAAATTCTGACAGTCTTCTCAAAATTTTATCTTTTTTGAGTTATAGTTTCCTGATATCTTTGTGAACACTAGCAACTTGTCTTTCAAAAACTCATCAATTCTATAAAAGGGTTGTTGTATCTGACTAGTTAGAGCTTCTAGATCACTTAGCTTCCCTTGAATCTTACTATCCAAATATTTGGTCAACTTATGAGATTAAGTACATTTGATGTACAATACCTTGCCAACTTGTTGACATCTTTGGATTTACTTGATACAAGTATCAAGATTCAACAAATCATTTTGAATGTTTTGACAAATGGTGCTAAAAATATTAGCATTGTGTGAAATTTGAGATTTAGACTTAGAAAAATTCAAAACAATTGTAAATTCATCATCAAATAGTTTTACAACTTCTTGAGCTCTCTATTCGAGGTCTGTTTCTATATGTTTGGCTATGAGGGTGTTGTACAATCTCTCAATCACCTCCATTAATGCTCATTATAGACTCTTGACTTTTTTTTTTCTTCTCAAACAATTTTGAAAAGGATGCGATCAAGTTAGATTGATCCTCATCATCACCTATAAGGTTAGCAAAGAGATATAGGAGAGGATGAGCTAGATGCTTTCACCTCATCTTCCTCTTGTTTCTTCTTTGATGCCTTCTTTGATTTTATCTCTTCTTCCTTCTCCTCTCTTTCTTTTCTTTTTCCTTATTTTCTTCTTCCAACTTCTTTTCTCCTCTTTTCTTTTTCTTTCTGCTTCTTTTCCTCTGCAAGCAATTTCATGTCAACTTCTTCAATCTTCTTCCTTTCTTCTTCTATCTATCTTTTCTATTCTTCAATTAGTCTCAACTAATCCTGAATATCTTCAAAATGAGGCTCAATCTGATTAGAACTTATGAAAGGTGTTAGGATTAAACCATAGATAGAAATAACAATTACATGCAAATATAACTAGTAAGAGAAGATAATAGATCACACAGAAAAGAACACAAGGCACCAAGATTTATTGTGGTTCACCTAATCCCTAGGCTACATCCACCAAACAACAAGTCCAATATTATTATGATCCAGTGATTACAACTTGATTACAATTTTTAATCCCTTATAGCTCAATACTGCCACAAGAACCAATTTTCTCATCACCATAATGAAACAACCCCTAAACCTAAGCCCTTTTATAAAATATTTTTATGTCACTTTAGGGTTACAACATGTTAGCCATATGTTAGTCATATGTTGTCCATATGTCAGCCACAGCCTGAACCCCAAAGAATTTATGAAGTATGTATAGTACTTTACTAATTGGTCACCACAAACTAACAAAAGGATTATCATCAATTTTAATTGTGATACTTTTTTGATCAATTTGCATAGTATCACCAGTTATTGATACTTCCAAAGTTTTCTCTGCAGTGGTAAAAGCTTCCTCTATACCTTAATCATCATTTTATTAATAGTTTCAACAATTTCACTTCTTATTATATTCTTATCACCACCCATAAATAGAATTGGCTTCATTTTGTTTCATAGATAGGGTGCTAGTTTACCCATCAATATATTTACTTCATCTTCATCTTTAGTCTTACACATAGTTCTTATCATTGATTTTGAAAGCTCCATATCTTCTTCCCAAACTAGTGCCTTCTTTGCTATAAGTTTTTCATAGAATTTTTGATTGACAAATCCTTTAATGTCTTCAAGTTTGAAGTTATTAAGAATCATATATCTCATAGTAGAGATATAAATATGTTCTTTCTCAATTTCATTGTACAAATCACAAAACTTATTCAGCTACACAAAGTTCCCTTTATTAACAACGGTTGTGTTAATCTTCTCTATCTTTGGTTTCTAGGGTTTCCTTGTTTTATCTATTGGCTTCTTAGAAATGATAACCTTCTCTTGTTGTTTGTCTTCTTGTTCCTCTTCTTCTTCTTCATCACTAGAGTCTTCAATTGTCAACAATGTCTTCTTTCTTTTCTCTACTCTAGTAGCTTATTGCTTAACTTTGTTTGACTTGTGGTTATCTATTAACCTTTTAGACTCCCTCTTAGATTCACTAGGTTTCTCTACTAATACAACAATATATGGAATGCTTTATTCTATAGTATTTTTTGTAATAGATACACTGGATGCTTGGCCAATTAACAAAGGTATCACATACATTACACCTTGTTCACTAGTTTTTTAAAGTTTTGAGATAGTTTTTCTAATTGCCTATGATTCTTCTTCTGACATACCAACCTCAAATAGTTCTTTCTTCATTACAATTGCAATCTTCTTATGAGATGCATTCTCTAATGATGCTTGATAAGTTGACAGAGTTATCTCCTCATACATTACAAATCTATATGATGCTTGATCTATTTTAGATTTCAACAATAAATCAATATAACCAATAGCTATATCATCACTTAACTCATAACCTAAGGGCTTGAGAAATATTTCCCGTGGTTCTACTACTTTGATATAAGTTAGTTCTATATCCACCATAAAACATATATCATTCTTGAATTTTTCAACAATTGCAAGCGTAATTTTGAATCTCTATTTCAGCTCATTCTAAAATGCCATCATAATCATATTTCCACTATCCAACATTTTCTTTGCATGATGTCTTTTGCATACATTTGTTATCTTGTCCATAGTGCATTTTTTATTGCTTATAATATTAGTAATTGATAAAAATAGAAATCTCTTAAGTACATTAAATAAAATATGATTAATCAGAGACTAGAAACTAAATACACCATTATTAGTTCTCTTAATCTTTTGCAAATTCTCAAGGAGTTGTACTCTCAGAGTCTCACTTAAATTTATTTGCTCCTCAATGCAAATATTATAGGCTGCATAGATAAAACCTACTAAAAACTCATCATTCTTAGAACTTGCACAAATAGAATATGCAATGATTCTACTCAAGAATCTCACATCATGTTGTCTGATGGTGTTGATCACCATTTCTTTACAATTATAAACTGCTTTAATATAACTTTCAAACTTTTTCTTAACTAGTTTCTCATCAATAGGTATATTTCCTTCTTTACTAAGACCAATGACCTCATGAATAAGGCTAGCAAAGATGTCAAATACATCTTCCCCCGTCCAAATCTTTCCATTATGAATTCTTCTTAATATGATTTGAGTTTACTCTTCAGTATCAAGTTCATGGTAAAAGTGATATCTGACTAAGTCTAAATCCATCATATTCTTATATTCAAGCTTAATAGTCATATCATGATTGAAAACAATTTCCATATCTCTATTCATAAACTCACTTCCAATGATTTCAAACTTAGTACACTAGTATCTTCCTACATCTCCCAAGTAAACTACATTGTTCAAAGTTGTTGATAAAGCTGAATTAGGGTTTTCCACTAGGGGTTTCATATAAGCAACCTTTAATTTGGATAGATCTCAACATTCTCAACATTTTAAACTATTGACATGTCCATGATTACACAAAATATAAATTTATTATAGAATTTATGTGTAGAAAGTGATAAAATACCTTTTTTTGATGTAGGGTTTTTCTTGAAATCACTTTTGCCAATTTGCTTCTAAGTGTTCTAATCTTCTGAGATGATCACAATGTGGAAATAATCAAGTTTGTACTCTATTTATTCAACTAGAACTTGCATTAATTATGTATTTTTCCAAATCAAAATAGTTTTCAATTTCATTCTAAAATCAAATATCTATTCAAGATCTTGTGTCCAATCTTCTAATGCTATCTACGGTTTACCATAGCTTCTTTTCATCATGACAAAAAACTTTACTCAATGAAATTTTCTGTAGAAACATAGATTTCATCTTCTATGATAGAATAAACTTTATCTATTATAAAAGTAACTCTTATTTCCTTTTTAACTTGTTTTAATAAGCTCCAAATTGTAACCAAGCTTAGCTATAATCCAAACTCATCAAGATACATCTTCTCTCAACCTTGCTACTCATAGCTTGATCTTTCAATGAAGTTTTAGATTCTAGTGTTGTGAAAAAGGTTAATTCAACTTGGTTGAATCAAACTCGATTGCTGACTTCAATTTTCCTATCTTAGCATTAATTAAAGTTTCCTTTGAAATATTTGATCCCTTTACAAATGTCTCATTAAGTTCTTATCAAAGTTGACTTGCCACATTTGTTTGATCTTGATCTAAATCATTTTGTCAATTCAGAGGACAATACTAAAATAATAAATATTGCTATTGTAAGTTCATAATAAACCATATATGATGACTTCTATTCATTCATAGTATTAAATGAAATTTCATACAATTGTGGACAATCTCATAAGTGTGATGTATGCCTACAAATCAACCAAATTTGGAAAAACTTGTAGTGGAGTTGTGTTTCTGAGCTCATAAAATTTGGGCTATCTCATGAATGAGATATATGCCCATGAACTCCATAGTGGTTGGGAAATCTCGTGGTTGAGATGTTTGCCATGAACTCCATATATAAGATTTGATACAAATTGGCAATCTTAGCAAATGATATGTATGTCCATATCATTCTCCCATGTTGAATTTTATTTGAGCCTCTTTATAGATCTTCATGGAAGTTGAAAGGTTACTTTATCTACATTTTCATTAGAAATTGAATGGACAATTCCAAATTGAAAAGTCATTAGAATTAATATAATATGATATAATATAATATGAATGTTTGATTCTGATCATTCCTCCCCTCTTATGAGGCAATGGGCCCCATTGGCTTATCATCTTATATAGGATATATACTTAATAATGATTCTTCCATGTAGCCTGACAATGAGATGTGACAAGATAAGTGCCTCTATGAAGATACATTATGAGTTGTCATGATATCTTGATTAGTTGGAAGAAAAAATGATAAGAGGAATATATTATCTAGTACTAATTTTTATCAATCATTCTAGTGTTGAAAATTTGATCATGCAACTTGGCAACATAAACATAATCTTCATTTTCAATGACCTCCTATAGATCTGCCCACAAACATAGAATTATTATGGCTTTGTCTTGAACTTCATCCTTGAATGATGTAGATCCCACCTTTGACTCCCTCTATCTAGATAATTCTTACTCAAGCTCTACAAGATTATCCTATAATTGTTGAATCATTCTTGAAGGAAAAAGTTGTTCAAAAGACATGCTCATTTGACAGAATGAAAGTAGAGGCTGAAAAGTGCCTGGTATAGAGTAAGAAATTCAAGAATGAAAAGATTGAGTTTGAATCTTCTATCTATGCAAAGTTTATTGTTGTGCTTAATTTAAAAAAAGAAAATCTCTAAGAACTACGATAGAGATGTTAGAAATGTGAAAAAACTACCGAGAAGGTTCAAGATGATGATCAAGAGTTCTCTAAGGAAGAAATAGACAAAGAGAGTGACCAAAGTAATGATGAAGGAAGTGGTGGGGATCCTACACATTATCACTCAAAGAACATTGTAGATGAAGATTTAAAAAAAAACCTATGTGAAATGTGAGTGAAGAAATTACACTAGAATCTCCACAAGCCAAAGATCGAGAAAATCAAAACTCTTATTAGCTCCGAAAGCCTTTAGCTAGTTTTCTCACATCCCTTTGTAATAGTCCATTTGAAATTTGAAAAGTTGCAATTCTAGAAATAGTAGATTTTCCAAATAAAATAGTTGTATGTAGAGGGGAAAATCAATCATATTTTGTGTCTTTGATATGAACTCGAACACCAATTAAACCATGAGCCCCTGACAATAAATCTTCTACCTTATGTGAACCACCATCTTGTAAATTAAAAGCTTACACAAAAGCTTCCACTATCAATCTGAACTTCACAAACTTGAATATCATGTAAAATTATCAACACAAAGATACAAAATATATCACTTTCTTATCGATGCAATTAAAATGATCAAACTTGGCTCTGATACAACTGATCTGAATCATTTTGTTAATTCAAAGGACAATGCCAAAATAATAAATATTGGTAGTGTAAGTTCATAATAAACCATATATAATGACTTCTATTCATTCATAGTATTAAATAAAATTTCATATAATTGTGGACAATCTTGTAAGTGCAATGTATGCTTTCAAATCAATGGAATTTGGACAAACTCGTGGTAGAGTTGTCTATCCGAGCTCGTAAAAGTTAAGCAATCCTATGGTTGAGATGTCTACCCGTGAACTCCATATCATTCTCCCTTGTTGAATTTGACTTGAACCTCTTTATACATCTTCATGGAAGTTAAAATTTCACTTTATCTACATCTTCATTAGAAATTGAATGGAAAATTCTAAATTGAAAAGTCATTAGAATTAATATAATATGCATGTTCAATTCTGATCAGATCTTCATTGTGTTTCTTAGTTCTTGAGTTACTTTCCTAATTCCTTCTATCATTTCTAAAATTTATTCCATTGTTGATTTTTCTTCCAAAGTTACTTTCATGATTCCTTTGATCATTTCCAAAGTTCCTTCTATCTATTCTATAGTACATTGTTGTATGTCTGAAGTTTTTGCATAACTGACATGCTAGGGTTCTACTAATCAATAGGCACTTGAAAATTTTGGGCTATGTGTCCAAATTTATTACACTTATAACACACAATCTACTTTCTTTCTTCATAAGGTCTTCTTTCTCTTGATGTCCTTTATTAGATCTTCTTCTATTTGTAGGGTTAGTGTTTCCAAACATTCTACTATTTCTTCTATCATTATCATATTTAGGTTTCTTACAATTAATTTCTTTGTGACCAATACCATGATAGTTATGGCAATAAAAATTTGTAACATGATTAAATGACTTATTTGTACAATCTCTTTTCATATGACCTATTTCATTACATGAAAAACACTTACCTCAAAATTCATACCTAGTTTTCTTAAGAGATTGCACTTGCTTGGTTCATCCAATTTATTAGTTTCCTTCTCTTGTTCATGTTCTTTGGATTTATCAAAAGATTGATTGGATTCAATCTTATCATCAAATTTATCTTTCTCTTTCAGATCTAATCTTCTTTCAGGTTTCTTTGCAAACATGTTGAATAGATAACTAAGGCCAATCTTATCATAGGTAGGTCTTTGTATTGACATTAGTTCATCAAGATTTTCTATGCTATTATAACACTTTTCAAGCTATAGCTTGCTCTGAGTTAATTCATCTTTCACAATAGTGTTGCACTTTTGAAGTTCTTCATGGTTGACTTTCAATGCTTTAAGCTCAAATGTCTTATTTGCTAAATTTGTTCTAAGATCTAAATTTTTAGTCTTCAAACCAAATTCAACTTTGATAGAATCATTCTTCGAGCTCAAATTTAGATTGGTAATCTTTAATTCATGCTTCAAGATCTTGTACTCTATTTTTAATTTTGAATATTCATCATCATCAGTTTCAGATTTAGTAGATTTAGGCTTGGATTTGAGATTTCCAATCTTGTCCTTCTATATTCCAATGTATACTTTGCAATCTTCATATCTATCTTTTAGCTTATCTCTTTCTTAAGTAAGGAGATCAATTTATTCAAGTGCCTCTTCAAGGTTCTTCATCAACTATTCCATATCCATAGGGATCTTACTCAAGCTATTGAGCCTCTTTTGAGTAACTATGCTCTAATACTAATGATTATAAATAGGGAATACTAAGAGTGGGGGAGGGGGGGATGAGGGTGAATCAATATTCTACAAACTTTTGTCACCAACTAGATATTGTTTATTACTTTGAACCATGCATAAGAAAGTAAACAAGTAATGTTGAATAGTAATAATAACCAGGCATAAAGAGAATTCATAACACCATATTTTGTTAACTAGAGAAACCCTAGCCAAGGGAAAACCTAGGTGGGAATGATTCCCACAAAGATATACTTATATATATGTTCCTTTTTAGAGGATAGACCCTATTAGGAGTCTAAAAAAGTATTCAGTACATAGGAGTCCCTATTAGGAGACTTTGAATCCCTATTAGGAGATTCCAACCCTATTAGGAGTTGTAGTACAATGGATGCAAGAAGAGTTCATTGTCCAAACATGCACTTCCAATTACAAGAAGAGCTCACTTCCCAAACAAGTAATTGAACTTTAAGCTCCTCAAATATAGATGTGTAGATGTTGTAACTTCTTTTCTTTTGATCTTTGACCTCAACTTGATCTCAGATCACAAAATTAGGTTCTCAAATTTTTTGCATATATTAGGAGAAAATCTCTCAATCCTTGAAAAGAAGAAAAGATCTTGAAATTCAGATGAATAAAAAAATCTACATTGAAGAAAGAATTGAAGGCATCCATTCAACAAACAATTTAGATGAAGCCAATGAAGCAACCAGTGAACTATTAGAGAAGAATGACACACTTTAGGAATAAGTAAGAAAGCTAAAAAGAGAGCAAGAAATTTAGTTTGTAAGATTGTGTGAAGTCATGAAAGAGAAAAATAAGAAAAAAAAGAATTAGAAGGAAAGAATAATGAAATTCAACACCTATCCCTTCATTAGGAAAACTTCATTGATCAGCTTACTAATGCAAATGAAGAGATCATGAATTTAAGATCAGAGAATGAAAGACTGTTGAATGATCTAAACACTAAAAATCAAACCAATGAGAGGATGATGAAATCTCAAATAGATATTGATCAACTAAATGAACAAATACAATATAGAAAAAAGGAAAATTAGGAATTGGATATATAGAAGAAGGTGATTCATCTAAGCAAGGAGCTCAAAAGAATCAAAGACCTACTTGTAGTCACTATGGTGAGTTAGGTCATACATCAAAAAAATGTTGGAGCAATGGCAAAGCTAAATTCAATGGAAAATTCTACAATTACAATCAACATTTTCATGGAGCTAATGAATGCAAAGAGAAACCTAAATTTAAGGGAAAATGTCACAAATGCAAGAAGCATGAACACAAATCTTCTAAATGCAAAACTAAGATATTGAATCTAGTAGAATAGATTGTAAAAGCTATATTTGGTTGGGGGTACAACACTTGGTGTAGATGTCATTATTATGGAGAATTTGTACACATTGGAATGAATTGTATAAAACAACACACAAGGATAAGAGACACCACTAGAAGATGTTTCATTTGTACACAACTTGGTCATCTTGCCCAGAACTATATGAATACTGGAAGAATTGAAGATGAAAAGAAAGTAAAGGTTGACAACATCAAAAATAAGATGAGATAGCAATGGATTCCAAAATATTCTAAGAAAGCAAATCTAAGAAATGAAGCACATGTCACTCAAGAATTGGGTGACTCAAGCATTTGTACTTGATCTCCCTCAAGGAGAGCTAGAACTGGGATTCTAAAGAAAAAATCTTACATCGATTCCAGTTAGTAGAAAAGAAAGATCCATATTAGCATTCAAGATTAAAAGGGATCACCAAGTGTTTGAAGAAATTCTAGACATTACTAAGTGAGGTTGGGTTGTAAGACCCTATCGAGCAAGGTTGAGAGTTACTAAATTATTATGTAGACATCAAGTCATGAATGTTTCTACCAAGAAATTAATTCAAGCCAAGCAGAAGACAATATATCACAAACCAAGAAAACATACCAAGCATTTATGGCGACTGAAAGGCAAAATTTGATAAAAGAGTGAAATCAAATTCATTTGTCAATGTGAATTTTCAAGAGCTATTTACAAAGAGCGATTTTTGTCCATTCAAGTGATCCATGTGAATTGTTATTGAAAATTTCCACATCATCTCAAACCCTACCAAGTGATGGCATCCTGCAATAGCAAGACAAAAAAGGGTCAAAGATGTTGGTTTGAGGCATTGGATGGAAGGCAACTAATGTCAAGCTTAGTCCATCTGTTGCAGAAACCCTTGATCCCACCATAGCACAATCTCAAATTCCATCAAAGGTACTTATGATAAATGATATTCACTCACATTTTTATGCTTTATTAAAAATATAGTAACCCTATAAATGGATGAAATGTTGGAGAAGCTATGTATGAATGCTGTGCTAAAATTAGAACATCAACACCTGGAAGCAAAGGGTTTAAACCAGATTCTTTACATGCCCTGAGATTTTTAGATTAAGTAGATAAGATTTATCCTTAGCCATGTGTACAATGGGAAGTTATGGTTGGAGTAGCCTATTCCCATAATTAAGAAAATGATTTATCAAATCACGAGGCTTCCAATGTTGGCCAAGGGTAGAACAACCAAAACCCTAAGTTAGGTGGAACTAGAGAAGAAAACCCTTTCTGAATGGGATGGAAGGGGTATCAAGATTAGTTGTGTTACTGATATGGAGCTAAAATTTGGAATACATGTAATTGCATACAAGATATATAGCTCCAATCAACTAAACAGTGTATCATGTGAAGCTATGGATCTCACTTTCAAAGTGGTCAAGAATAACATGTCATTTGAGCTTGCCAAGTTGATGTTGAACTAGTTCAACAAGAATATAGAAAGTATAAGAGCTTAAAAGACTAATCCTCATAAGTTTAGTTCACTCTTAACCTATTTGTTTTTCTTTGTGTAAAATTTTTTCCCATCAAAAGGCACAGTTGTATGCAGAAAAGATCTACCTATTCATTATCAAATCAATGAGTATATAGAAAAAATGAGAGAAAATTATGTCATTATCATGGACAATTACTTTTATGCATTTAAAGAGAAGATGAATACTAGATTCAAAATCCCAAAGAAACTTGTTTAAGACCACAAAGATGATTTTTTTTGTGGTTGATTGTGATAAAGTGTATACTCAAGCAATCAAAGGAAGAATTGAATGGGTCAAGCCTCTAGGTTATGAGGTTAATATAGATGAAACCAAGGACATCATTAAAGCATTACTAAATGAACCTTTTCATGCAAAGGATGCATATTTTGGGACATATGATAAAGCAAAAACTAGAATTGAATTAAAGATAAAACTCCTTTAGGAAATCAACAAAGGGAAGAAAAGAATACCAAAATTGAAACAAACTAGCACCACTATCCTGTTGATAGAAGGAAAAGGAGATGAAATAGAAGAAGATGATGTAGAAGATGAAGAAAAATTAGAAGAAAAAGAGATAGTAAAGAAGAAGGTGAGGTTATTATAACCAAACCTACCAAGCCATCTAGGTAGAAACATAAATTGGGTGAAGAAGGAGGAGATGTAATTTTCAAACGGCCACCACACACATTCCAAGAAAAGTTGAAAGAAATTAATTATGGAGTCCACATGGAAAATTTCAAATAATTAAGGTATGAGATAAGAACTACAAAGGAGAAGAAGCAAGTTGAGGACATGGTTATGTCTAAGATTTGTAAATGGAAATATTCTCCTGACCACCTTGCTCGATAGATTCCTAGTGAATTGATGGAGAAAATCAAGAAAAGATGGGAACTGGCCAAGAAAAGTACAAAATACATATATGAGTAGACCCTAAAGAAACTCATGTCAAGCTTGAGTGACAAACAAGTTAAAGACTCCATCAGGAAAAATAAAGAGAAAATTACTTCGAAGTTTAACACTTGCTTGATATTAATCAATGACATCAAACATATAGTGAAGAATGCTACTAACACATGGAAAAATATCTATAATCTTCATAAGAGGAGTGGTTTAGTTGCTAATGTTAGTGATAAGGATGAGGATGATGATGGTGAAGATGAAAAGGAAGGGGAGAAAGATGAAGAAGAAGAAACCAATGATGAAAATAAAGATGATGAGGAACAAGAATAAGAAGCTACCAAGGAGAGTCTCCCTAAGATTTAGAGCATTGATGAGATTGGCCTAGGGAATATTGTAGTGGAGATTATAGCCTCACTTCCTCACTCTCCCAAAAAGGCTTCAAAGCCATCCATCTCAGAGAAAGATACTACCAAGTTGGTTGTGTTAAACATTGCAAATACAAGAACTCAACCAATTTTTGCACCTATTCATCTTAGTACTTCATTGACTGAAGTGACCAACACTTCACCTACCAAGTAGACAATGTTTCCTCCTTTATCAGTTGTGGTTACTCAACATCAAGGTATTTCTTCAATAAGTACAATATCTACTTTTACTGTTAGTCCTTGAATTCTCACTATTGTATCTATTCCAAGCATGCAAATAATAAGTACAAAGATAGTTCAAACCAAGCCCCAATCAAGTGCAAAAGTGTCTAGCAAAGGCAAAGAAAAGGAAGAATACATTGATCTTGATGAGGAGATAGTTATCTTGAATTGAGATATCTCTAATCTAAATTCTAATCAAATTCATATAGTAGGAGAGATACTACAGAATAAAGCTAAGCAATAGAGGCTTAGAGAAGAAAGAAACAAAGAATTTCAAGTGGTTGAAGATGCAAAGAAGATTTTCGCAAAGGCACTCGACACTGAGGTTGAGACTTCTCAACATATTTTGGCTTAGCTAGAAAAAGTGGTTTAGAAATTCAATGAAGATTTAAATGGACACAAGAAATTTTTGCTAAGAGGAGAGAAGAAATTTGAAAATAAAGTATTGGAGCTAATTGCATAGAAGATTGCAATATACCAAGTAGACTTGTATACTAGTCTAGGCTCATTGGAAACCTCTGCCAAAAATGTTACTTCTCTATTTAGTAAAATCTATAACACATCCATTTTCACTCAAGAAATCAAAGATAAACTATCAAAGATTAATTAAGACCTAAAGGAAAGTGCACATCACTTGTCATTTGACCCAAGCTATAGTTCTGCTCACTATATAAAGATTAGATTTTTAATTGATATGCAACTAGAATTGCTAAGGGAAGAAGTCAGCATAAGGGCTACAATTGTAGATATACAAGGCATGGTTCTCCCAAAAATGAATGCATTACAAAAATATATTGCACTATTGGAAATAATCAAGATTAGCTAGGTTACTAAGAGGGGAGGGGTGAATCAGTAACCTCAAAAACTTTAGATTAATTCAGCACCTAATCCATTCATCATTAATTCATCTAATCTACTACATGCATGAGAAAAGATAAACATTCATAACACATGAACACAATAAATTGGTGACCTAGAAACCTTCTAAATAAAAAATAAAGCTAGGGTGGGGATGATACCCACAAAACTTCACTACTACAGTATAAAGTTGGCCTATTAGGGCTTACATTGACCACTTTTGATGATCTGCCCTATTAAGAGCAATTTGGACTACTAGATCCACCTTGTTAGAGGTTTTACAAACATACAATGAAGTATGCACTCTATTAAGAGATTTAAAGAAATACTATTAAGTCTACCCTATTGAAGGATTTAGAAAATTGATTCACCTATTAGGATGAAATAGAGGATCTGACTTACAAGTTCATTGCTAAATAGATCCTTGAAGTATAGATCACCTCTTCTGATTGATATAACTTTATTGCTCTTTATAAACCTTGTTGAATACTCTGCTCTGCTACTGATTCACATTCACTCTTGTCAAAATATCACATATCCATTACTTGATATTCTCATGCATATATTGTAAATGATACAATACATTACATATATACCATTCCAATATTTACAATTACAAGGTCAACTAAAACACAAGTAAAAAAAATATTACTGAATCGAGAAAATAGTAGAAACTCGAGTTCTGTATGTTGACTTGGTAAACTTATAATACTCAGCATCCACTACATTACCTAGCATCGTCATGCACTTAATAGAAGTAGAAGCTCAGTCCATACTAACCACATAGTGTAGGTTTGAACTCAGTAACCATTGGAGACTCAGTAGATATAGTGTTACTTGGTAGATACTGACTCCTTCGTTTACCTTGCTTTCACTAGATAAACACTACACATCCATCACTCAGTAGATACTAGCTTCTCATCAAACAAACTGATGACTCGGTAGACACTATGAAGCTTGATGACCACTATCTACTCGGTGAACACTGTAGGCTCAATAAACACTGTTGGATTGCATACTCACTCGATAGCTTTAGGAATGCTCGGTGTGAACTACTTAACTAATGAAATTACTTGGCAACCACTAAATGCTCGGTGTAAACTATAGATTGAGTGATAAGCTTAGTAACCATACAGAATTGAATAAGCATTGTCACTAATGACAAATACAACATAATGTGAACAATCTCCCCCTTTGGCATTAGTGACAAAAACACTTATGAGACTTTGTACAGTGACATACTAAATTTTTTTGATTTCTCAAAATTGATCTTTGTAATGCTATTGTATACATTTTCACATATCTCCCCCATACATATGACATAATATATACATAGTCTCTGTGTACATATATCAATCTATTTTCTCTTATTTTCTCCACAAGTCTCTTATGATCTCTTACTCCCCCTTTTCGACAATAGTGCCAAAGATTTATGCAATATATTCAAATAGAGACACCAAAATGTGAGAGAAATTTGGAGTGTACCTTGAGAATAAGAGCCAATGTCTTATCCCAGTTGTCTTGCAAAATTTTTCAAGTGGAGAGTGCCACTTGAACTTCTAAAGAAAGTTCAATCATATGATCTGCTATGGAAAAATTGTTATCCTAGACCAATGTTTTTGAATATGCAACATGTTTCTGCATTGAGTCCATAACTAGAAGGATCATGCTTTATATATCTATCAATGTGGATCTGATCATGGCTTCCTTTCTTAGCAATTCTGCCTGCATATCTAACAAAAATCTCACCTTGATGAGATGTGATGAGCTTGGACTAGGGTTAATTTGTATCCTTTTAGCACTATCTTTCATATCTATATCAATCTTATTGAGTTTCTCTTTGATCTCCTTGGTATACTCGAGAACATCAGAAAGCTTAGCAAAAAGTGATGTCACATGGGAAAAAGAATGTTCAAGATTACTCAAAATTGAAGATAGTTCTACTTGGTTTATTGCAATGTGTTGAGCAATGTGGTCAAGCACCTTATTATCAAACCTTTTCTCTGCCTTTTCAATAAGCTTTTCTTGGCTAGATGTATCCTCATTGAACTTATTGACTGCTTCTAGTTGTAAAAAAATGTGTTGTGATGAATCCACATCAACACCTATAGTCTCTATTAGTATATTCTTAGCATTTTAAATTATTGTGAACTCTCTATCTCTTTCAGCTCTTAACTATTTTTGCCTTGCCTTCTGCTCCAAAAGTTGGTTGACCAGTCTCATTTCATAAACTATAGTAGTATCCAGATCCAACTTAGGAATTACAATTTCCTTGTCCAAATCAATGTCTTCATCAATTTCCTTACCAATAAGTAGAACTTTTATGGGTGTCTTTGGTTCTACTTCTAACCGTACTATCTTGGACTTAGGAATAGAAACAATTGTAGAAATAGTTGGAGTTGCAGTAAAAACTTGAATGGGTCCAACTGAAGAAAAATTGAAAGAAGTGCTAACTGTATCCAAAACTGATGTGCTACCCAAATTTGAAATAGGTGGAGCACAAACTGGAGTACTTACAATAGAAGAACTAACTGGAACAAAAGTTGGTGCTATCAAAGTTATAGTAGACAAAACTATAGAACATGATGGTAAACTTACTGTACATGTTGCTGAGAAAGTTGGCACGATTGTAGAACTAGATGCTTCACACATTGCTGATGTTGTTGACTCAGGAGCTGATGAAGAAGGCTAAAGCTTAGTAGATGAAGTGGTAGACACTTCCATTATAGATACCTAGAGTTGTGAGGTAGCAAATAATGATAAAAAAGATGATATATCTGAGGTGGTTGCAATCATACCTGCTGAGGCTAACTCCAACCCTAATGATGTAGCAGTCTTAGGTGGAGAATGAGGAAGAGAGGCTATGACTTGTGCTACTATTCTCATTGGATTAATTTCTTCATCTCCTTCCTTATCTTCCTCTTTAGCTTCTTTCTCTTTCTCTTTATCATCATCCTTCAGTGCCTAATAATCTTCAACATCAAAAGTGACACATGGAGTGTCATCTTCTTCTTCATTGTCACTGTCATCATCATCATCCTTGATCTCTACTGGATCATCACTGGGCCTGTGCAGATGATAATTTTTTTCCCACATAGATGTGGCATCCTTGACCACATGCTCAATTTCTTTTACCAAAATCAAACAAGTATGAAATCTCATCATCATTTTCTCTTCATTCTTTTTTATAGCTGCCTTAACCTTTGCATTTAAAATATTTGGTGGCAATTTTCTCAAGGATTGCTCAAATATGTCTTTAGCTATCTTTTCAGCTAATTGCCACCTAACCTTGACTTTGTCTAGTAAGATTGTAGGGATTTTTGAAGCAAACTGATCAGGAGAGAATTTCCATCTTCCTAGCTTGTCCATGATCAGATCTTCAACTTCCTTTTATTCTGCTAGAGTCTTGGTTTCATACTCAAGTGCTTTGAAATTATTGATTCTAGCCCCTACTCTCAATTGATTGAGTCTTTCTTGAAATGTGGAAGGAGGCTTAATAAGCACAAGTTCAATATCTCCTTTCCTTTTAGATCTCCTTGTGAATACAACTGTGGAGGCCTTAGGTGGCTTGGTAATGATTACCCTTCCCTTATTTTTCACTAGCTCTTCCTTCTTCTCAAATTCCTACTCTTCTTCTTCTTTTGATTCTTCTTCATCCTCTCCTTTTCGCTTGGTAAGTATAAGTGGGCCACTTGCAATTTTCAACTTGGTTGCCTTCCTCTTACCTTTGCTTATTGCCTAGGGTAGCTTGATTTCAAGCTCAATTCTAGCTTTGGCCTCTTCATAGGTTCCAAAAATGGGTTCCTTAGGATCTGCTAGCTCATTCACTAGTGCTTCAATGATATCTTTTGTTTCATCAATGTTAACCTCATATGGAAGAGGTTTTACCCATGCAATTCTAGCCCTAACTACCTGAATATACACGCTATCACATTCAACCATAAAACATACATCATCTTTGTAGTATTCAAAAAGCTTGGGAGGAATCCTGAACCTATTGTTCATCTACTCCTTGAAAACTTCAAAAAAATTATTCATAATGCTATCAAAGTTTTCACACATTTTAGCAATGAAATCATTAATCTAATATAGAATTGGAGTATCTTTCATCCATACTACTGAACCTTTTGATGGGAAAAACTTTTGAACATAAAAGAAAAGACATGTTAGCAAAGAACCAAATTTGTAGGGGATGTTCTTTGAAGTCTTGATGTTGTCCATATTTTTGTTCAACTGCTTCAATAATAGCTCTGACAGATCAAATTCCAAAATCTTCTTCACAACATTATATTGCAAATCCACTTCCTCACATGATACACTATTCAAATGATGAGAGCTATAAATCCTATGAGGAATGAGATGAATACCAAACCTCAATCCAATGTTAGATAAAATTCTAATCTTCAAACCTATATCATCCCACTCAACTAGGGTTTTCTTTTGAAGCTCTTCCTGACCTAGGGTTTTGGTAGTTTTGGCTTTGCTCAATGTAGGGAGACCTATAATCTTATGAATCATCTTCTTGGTGATCAACACAAGCTACTCTAACCCTAATTGACCATTATGCACATCACTAAGAATGTACCTAATCCACTTAATCTAAAAGCTCCTTGGCATATGTGGGATATGGGTTAATCCTTTGGTTTCTAGATGCTTATGCTCAGGTTTCAACAAATCATGAACACACATTTCTCCTAGGGTACTATCCATCTCTAGGGTTTTAATTTCTTGAATAAAACACTTAAAATGAGTGCGAATGTCATTAATGAGGAGTACCTTGGGAGAAATTTGTGATTGAGCTCCATTAGGGTCCAATGACTCTACAACTACTGGTACTAACTTGAAGTTTGGAACTTTCCATTCCACACCTTTTACCAACATCTCAAATCCTCTTTTTACCTTGTTATTCCTACTACCTCTAGATGCTATAGTTTCTTGGTAAATGAGAGAAAGCTTTTCAACAAATTTTTTGCTACAAAATTGCTCAAAATTGCTTGGATGCACCTAAAATCACTCTGCTTTGTGTATTCTACAGTTGTGGTGAAAAATGAAGTCATATTCTACCCTTTTTGATGAAATTTCTTCATTAATTCTTGGTACCATAATGACATTAGTGCATGAAATATTGTCATCCACTCACTATGCTCAATAGAAGACAAAACTTTATTACTCCCGACCTAGCTTGGTTGAGTCTATGACCAACCTTGCTTGGTATGACCTAATATCATGTGATCCCTTTGTATCTGAAATACTGAATTAGATCTTTTGCTTTCTTTCATGTGGGACTACTAGAGATATAACTTGAAGATACAGTTCCAGTTTCTCTTTTAAGAATCTAATTGGAAATAGTGGAGTCACCCACTTCTTGAGTGACATGACCATCATTTGAACTATCTTGCTTGGTAGATTTGGGAATCCATTGCTATCTCATTTGCTTCCTGATGTTATCAACTTTAGCTTTCTTTTCATCTTCAATTTTTCCTATGTTCATGCAATTCTTAGCTATATGACCAAGTTTAGTACATGTATAACATCTTACTGTTGTATCCTTCTTTCTCAAGTGATGCCTTGCATAGTTTATGCCAATGTGTCCATATTCTCCACAATAGTGACATCTACACCAAGTATTGTAGTCCCATCCAAATATTTCCTTTACAAGTTGTTTAGTTGGATTGAATGGTTTAGATATGTATTCAGTTGCCTTGTGACCTTGTTTCTTGTATTTGTGACATTTACCTTCAAATTTTAGTTTCTCCTTGCATTCATTAACTTTGTGACCATGGTGACTACAATTGTAGAATTTTCCATTGAATTTTTCCTTTCCATTACTCCAACATTTGTTTGATGTATGACCTAACTTACCATAGTGATTGCAAGTAGGTCTTTGATTCCTTTGGGAACCTTATTTGAAAGATTCACCTTCTTCATTGTATCTAAGTCCTATTTTACCTTTTTTCTTATTGAGATTTTGCTCACTTTGTTGATTCAATTGATCCATGTCTACTTGAGATTTCATCATCCTTTCATTGAGTTGCTTTTTAGAAATTAGATCAGCTTTCAATCTTTCATTGATTTGTCTTTCAGTGATTAAATCATTCCTTAGTCTTTCATTTTCAGATCTAATATTCATGATTTCCTCATTTGCATTGGAGAGTTGATTGATGAGACTTTCATGCTCAAAAGATTTATTTTGATTTGCATTGTTTCTTGCCTCCAAGTCTTCACTTGCCTTATTCCTTTGTTCCAAGATTTCACACATTCTTATTGACTGAATTTCTTGTTCTCTTTTGCAATTTTCTTACCTCTTCTTGTATAAAACCATTCTTTTGTAGGAGTTCTTTGATTGCCCCATTTGCTTCATTTGAACTACTTGAGGGGAAAAAGTCTTCAATCTTTTGTTCAACATACTAGTGGTCATTCATCTATTTTGCAATTTCCTTCTTTTCAACGATTGGGAAAGATACTCTTTTGCTTCCTTGAGTTGAGTTATGGCCATCTCCAAATCTAGCTTCTCATTTTCAATAGCTTTTTCAAGTTTGAATATTTCCATTTTCCTTGATCTTTGCTCAAGCTATCAAACTCTATCCTAAGAATCACAAAGCTCTGATACCAATTGTTGAAAATAATCAAGGCTTGCTAGGTTACTGAGAGGGGAGGGGTGAATCAGTAACCTCAAAAACATTAGATTAATTCAACACTTAATCCATTCATCATTAATTCATCTAATCTACTACATGCAAGAGAAAAGAGAAACATTCATAACACATGAACACAGTATTTTGGTGACCCAGAAACCTTCCAAATAGAAAGTAAAATTGGGGTGGGGGTGATACCCAAAAAACTTCACTACTACAGTATAAAATTGGCATGTAAGGGCTTACATTGACCACTTCTGATCATCTTCCCTATTAAGAGCAATTTGGACTTCTAGATCCACCTTGTTAGAGGTTTTACAAACATATAATGTAGTATGCACTCTGTTAAGAGATCTAAAGAAAGACTGTTACGTCTACCCTATTAAAAGATTTAGAAAATTGATTCACCTATCAGGATGAATAAGTAGATCTAACTTACAAGTTGATTGCTGAATAGATCCTTGAAATACAGATCACCTCTTATGATTGATATAACTTTACTGCTCCTTGTAGACCTTGTTAAATACTTTGCTCTACTATTGATTCACATTCAATCTTCTCAAAATATTACATATCCATTTCTTGATATTCTCATGCATATATTGAAAATGATACAATACATTACATATATACCATTCAAATATTTATGATTACAAGGTCGGCTAAAACACAAGTAAACAAAATATTACCGAGTCAGCCAAATAGTAGAAACTTAGGTTTTGTAAGCTGACTTGGTGAACTTCTAGTACTCAGTGTCCATTTTATTACTCAACATCGACATGCACTTAGTAGAAGTAGAAGCTTAGTCCATACTAATCACACAACATAGCTTTGAACTCAGTAACCATTGGAGACTCAGTAGATATAGTGTTACTCAGTAGATACTGACTCCTTTGTTTACACTTGATAAACACTACAAATCCATCACTTGGTAGATATTGGCTTCTCATCACACAAACTGATGACTCAATAGAAACTATGAAGCTCGATGACCACTATCTTCTCGATGAACACTGTAGGCTCAATAAACATTGCTAGACTACACACTCACTCAGTAGCTTTAGGAATGCTCGGTGTAAACTATAGACTAGGTGACAAGCTCAGAAACCATACATAATTGAATGAGTGTTGTCACTAATGACAAATACAACATAA
The DNA here is from genome assembly GCA_028749045.1 of Cupressus sempervirens. Classification (NCBI taxonomy): domain Eukaryota; kingdom Viridiplantae; phylum Streptophyta; class Pinopsida; order Cupressales; family Cupressaceae; genus Cupressus; species Cupressus sempervirens. The sequence goes on along the minus strand of CM053784.1, from coordinate 78,345,841 downwards.
TTCCAACATTTCACATGTTAAAACTCTCATCTATGATATCAAGTTTTCCATTACTGATCACATGATAAAATTATTAGTAGAAGTTTAGATTAAATTGCATACATGCAAGATGTTGTAAGAAAACTAGGACAAGACAATGACACTAATTCTAAAGGTACATTTTGATTTTTTGTCACATTTTGGTATTACCATACAAAATACACCTTTGGCATTTGTGTCAAAAAGGGGGAGAAGATGTATATAACATATTGTAAAGGGGGAGAAGATATAATATAAGATATAATATACAAAGGGGGAGAAGATGTGATATAAAGGGGAAGAAGATAAGAACTGAGAAGATGTATATAATGTAAAGTATATTAAATAAATATGTATGGAGGAGAATCATCATATTATATACATGTACAGATATTTAGATAAATATCTCTTACAAAAAGCAATTTTGAAAAATCTCAAAAACAAAGTATGTTACCGAGTTGAGGACACAAGTTGAAGACTAAGGATTGTTTGAAACTTTCTTTCAGTTTTGATTGATAAGTGTTTTTGTCACTAATTCCAAAGGGGGAGATTATTGACATCTCAGTCAAGTTTTCTTATTAGTGACACATAAACTTGATCAGGTAGCTAATAGCTACCAAGCTTATTATATAGTTAACAATGTTAACCAAGTAATTCATGCTCTACTGAGTTCTGCAATTGCTTCGGAGTATCAAGAATAGTATTCAGTTTGCGTCAAGAAATTTCTACCAAGTTGGTGATTATTATTGTAAGCCAGGGTTCTTAGTGTTTATTGATTTTCTCAGTGCAAACCAAGTTCTTTAGAGGTTACCGAGTTCATAGATTTAGTGATGTGAATCTAGTGTTGATCGAGCTATGCAATGTCAACCAAGTGATTCTATTTATATCAATCTCTTAGTGATAGAATTGACTGAGCTATGCACTATGAATCAAATAATTTAGTTAATATGTCAAGTTTTATAGTATTTACTAAGTCATTAGTGTAGACCAAGTTCAAACTACTTTGAAGTGATCAATATGGACCAAGCTTCTACATCTACCAAGTGCATGATAATGCCAAGAATTGATAATGGATGCCAAGTATTAGAACCTCATTAAGTCTATCTTCAAAACCCAAGTTCCTATCATTGGGCTGACTTTATGTATTTTTGTAAAACATGTATTGCAGCTGACTTTGACGAATTGTAGATGATTGGTATATATGTAATATATTGTATCACATCCAAATATGAATGTAGAAAGTAGTAAGGAGAAGAAGTGTGAAGTACAAGGTTACAAGTAGTATAAGGAGCATCAAAGATTTATCTATCATAGCTAGGTGATCATTACACTCAAGAGAATCTTATTCAACAAATCATAGTTGTAGATCAGAGATCAGCCACTGGTTCATCCTAATAGGTGGAATAATTAAATCCTTTCACAATGTAGACTTAACAATCTTTTGTAAATCCTTTTACAAGGTGGACCTAGTAGTCCTTATTGCTTCTAACAAGGTAGATCATCAGAAGTGATCATTATAAGCCTTAATACGCCAAATTTATACTATAGTAATAAAGCTTGTGGAAATAATCCCCACGCCAGTTTTACTTTCTATTTGGAAGGTTTTTGGGTCACCATATTGTGTGTCAAAGTATTATGAATGTTCTAATGCTTTTAGTTTTTCATTCATGCAATTAGATTAGAATAAACATGAAGGATTAATTGGTAAATAAGGATTAGTTTTTATTGGTTACTGATTCACTCCTCCCCTCTTAGTAACTTAGCCTATCATATATTGCCAACAACAAGAAGATTGTGTTGGCATAAATCTTTGTGGATGACACTTTATTTACTAGAAATGATGACTTATACAAGGCATTTTGAGTAGAGATGAGTAAAGAATTTGAGATGTCTTTACAAAAATCTTTTAAAATACCTATTGGTGTCTTCTATAATTTTTTTCACAATACCCTAGGCTCAAGGATTTTCTAGGTTTCAAGTTCTCTTGGTGTCCATACAATACTTTTCTAGAAAACCCTACTTTTGAGGGTTTCTAGGAAATGACAACAATTGCTTCTTGGTTTGTGTAGATTTTTTTCCAAAACTTTCCAATCTAGACTCTGGAATCTTGACTCTCCCTACTTCATTTCCCCAATCAATATTTTTGCAAACTAATCAAGAAAACACATTAAATCCCTCTTGTAAGTAGTTCAATTCCTAGCCAAACAAATCCATGTTTTCCTAGGGCTCACTTGAAAAATTAAAAAAAAGTTCTTCCCAACCTCCAAAAACCATATTTAAATAATATAAAAAGGTTACTTTTTGAATCAAAAAGGCCATTAGGTTTTAACCATGGGCATTCAAGTTATAGCCATTCTAGTGCAGACTACTATATACAGACCAACAGAAAACGCAAAACAAAATAATCATCAAAACCTAGTAGAATGAATTCAAAATCCTTCAAAAAGAATACAAAAACTAGTGACATGATATGAAGCATCTAATCCATGAAAAAAATAGGAGGATCAATACAAAATAATAGGTCTTATGCCAGAAAATACATTTTCTCTATATTGATTTCCTCCTTCACATGAATAGTCTATACAAGCCAATGTCCAAACATTAAAAAATGATTGATCTATCCTTATATACCTCATTTCTAAGTATCCACACCCTTGGGTATAATCATAGACCTCTTTAGTGCTTATTCCTAAATTTGAGAAAAATTTGTAATGAGAAACTTTTGCAATTTTTGCAAAAATGACCTTTTAACAACTCAAGCCTATCTAGTTTAATTCAAATCCACCAAAATTGATCCAAAAACATATATAGACCCAAATTTAATAAAAAATTCTCAATTTTGAGGTATTTCACAACTTTGACCATAGCTCACCCTATCAGGACCTTGTGGCACTAACAAGGTCTTAACAACTAAAATATGACCAACACTTGCACTCAATCTATTGACACATTCTCCAATACACCTTTTGAATTCATAACCATTCCTTATTTGGTAAATGGTTGGATAAGCCATTTACAAGAAGAAAATAACTATAAGGGTCTACCTTTCCCCTAAGGTGCTCCTGCACCACTATCTATCAACTATATGGTATGATTCTTCTAGCTAAGAAGAAGGATTCCCTAAAAAAAAATTGGAGGTAATTTTTATAGAAAGGATTAGAGAATAGGAATTTTGTAAACCCTAGAGTATGGGTGGTTTTGGTATTAAGAATGTAAAAGATCAAGGAATGGCCCTAGGGACTAAATTTATTTGGAGATTGTTTAAGAAACCCCCACCTAAAATGGGAAAGTTTAATAACAAATACCTTAAGAACTATGACCTAAAGTATCTCCTTAGAACTAGGAATCCTTTCCATGGTTCTATACTTTGGAACTTTATGCTAGAATACAAATTTATCATCCATGAAAAAATCACATGGAACCTTTGGAATGGGCATAAGGCTTTTGGACTAGCTCTTGGGGAGGTTATAAATCCATCATGGAATTAGCTAACTTTTAAATGTCAAGATCTACTCTAGAAACTCACCTAGGTATTTATATTAAGGATTATATTGGTTGGTATGTAGACAACTTAGAAGATTAGAAATGGAAATAGTTCTCTACATTTGATATTTTATCATATGAGTTAAATTCCCTTATTAGTATCCTAGATAAAAGAAGGATTTCCTTCTCTCAAAAGGAATACTTGCTTAGATGGGATGGCTCTAAAATTGGTAATTATAACCAAAGATGGTTAAGATTATCTATGTAATGAGAAGCTTTATCCAAGATTAATATCTCACAAAATCTTTGTTTGGACGCTCTTTGCATTACTAAAGCTAGTACTTTTTTCTTGGTTAGCTCTTCAAAACAAGGTCTTAACCTCATATAAGTCCAAAAGAATGGGGTATAAGGACCAAGAAGATGCCCTACCTATGAAAATACTAAAGAAGATGTTGGCATTCTTTAGAATAATTAAGAGGGGGGCTGAATTAGTTATCCAAGGTCCAAATGTATAAATAAAACTTTTCACAACTTAGTGAACCCATAAAACATTTATCATCATGCATGCTTCTATAAGATTATGCAATCACTTAAAACTTGTAGGTTACTATCAAATGAATTTCTAGAAATTTAAACATGAAACATAACAAATTCAACAACACACTTGACATAATGATTTACATGGAAACCGAATTTGGGAAAAACCACTAGTAACATGATACTCTTTTTCACTCTTCTAAAGTGATGCTCTATGAAAGGCCAAACCTATTAAAAGTTATAATAAAAACTATTAAATGTAACTCAAAAAAAGGATTTCAATCACCCTATTAGGAGTGAGCCTTGTTAGAGGACTTTAAACCATTCACTTGGAATGCCACCCAGTTAAAGGATTTAAAAATGGCTGTTAGGTCAAACTTAATCTAAAGGATTTACCCTAGACTAATGCAATTATTAGAGAGTAATAGTAAGGCTTGATCTGATAACAACTTATAACTCCATTTGTAGATTATATATCTTGTTTCAGTCCTCCATTATGCTTGGCTTTCACACATTTCAGTTCTAATAGCTTGTCCATCCTTCAAGCATTTATACCCTTAAGCCTTTTTTCTTAACATGCCAATGTAGACTCTTCACTTAGGTCACTTGATAAATAAATACCCCTTGAATCCTTGTCTTCCTTAGGTTCTCACACATGACAACCCTTACTTCTGACTAGCCATCCCTATAAAATAGAGAATTAAGATCTTTTGTTGTTCATTCTCCATTGTCCAATTTAGGGTTAGGATAGATTAGGTAGGATGCAATGAATCTACCCATAATTCCATATTACTTTTAGAAACTTCCCTTTCAAACCTCTTTGAATTTACCTCAAAATGGTTTACCATGAACTCTATGCCACTAGCTCATCAATCTTATCTTCCACTTGGTTCACATAATCCAAGAAGAAAAACTTGTCAACTTAGATCCATTGAATTAATGATCTTTCTAATAATGCTAGCACTCGACATTAACTTTATTTTGATGCTCGACACACACTAAATTTCTCAGCATCCACTAAAAAATCACTCGGCATGATCTAAAGTTTATTGGTGGTTGATATCAACTAAAATTTACTCAACATCCACTATTTTTCTTGGCATCCACTAGCTCCAACTGATTTTTTTCTTGACTTGCACTAAATTTTCTTGCCACCTACTATCCATTTAATCAAGCTTGGCAGACACACTTAGTTTAAATTTTTCTTTTGAACTTGCTTAGTGTAGCCAACCTTTGCAACCTTAAGTAGATTATCAATGCACTATGATATCATTGTCTTAGTTGATTCTTGTACTCGTTTGTATATCATAACTCAACCTTTCCTCTAGGTTCTTTTGTTACATCTCTTTGATCAAATCCTCTTCACCAATCAAAAAAGTGATAGTACTTATATCATATAAGCAATTGTCTTATTAGCAAAAAGTAGGTTTGACATCACTGACAAAAATATGATTGAAACACATTTGCCATAGTTGCATCAATCTATTTTTAACAATATCCCTCTTCGGCATTAATGGCAAACCAAACTGACTAGGTTAAAATAGTAAGACCAACAAAATATACCAAAAAGAAAATAATTCCTTATATTGAAATCTCTCCCTCTATCAGCAACTCTTATCTTTTGAATAGGTTACAAATGTTTTATTCTATTCAATAGGCAATTAGATAATCAATTCATCCTTATGACTCCCTTTAAATTACTTCTTATCTCCCTCTAAATTATCTCCCTCTTGCTAGGTAGATGTTATTAGCAGATAAACTTTCTTTCTATTAGCATTTCTCTCTCATACTATGTGTTAGGATTTCTACCCCTATGTTCAATCTCCAATTTCTTGTATTTCTCTTGATCAATAATTATCTCCCTCTTTGACAATAATACCAAAGACTTGTCATCTTAACATGCAAATATGAACTTCTTCAGTTTCCTCTGTGTCACCTTGCTTGTGATTAATTATTAGTTTCAATTATTTGATTACTTTATGTAGCTCCTAAAGTAAGATCCATGGCATCAATTTGTAACATAAGGCAATTATCTTGTTTGATGTAGGACACTCTTTTTTGTTACTTAGATAGCCTTTGATAGGGGTATCGCCCCTAGTTTACCTCTTAGATACTCATGAGCATCTTTAGCTAATGCTTTCTTCACCTCTTTGTCTTGAATTAATTCTCTCAAGTAATGATACTTGATTGCAATGTGCTTAGTCTTTGTGTGCATCACTAGATTTTTTGATATGTTTATAGCAGTTGTATTATCACGATAAAGTATCATTAGTTCTATAATCTCTTCCTTCATGCCTTTGAGTAGCTATTTGATCCATACAACTTTTGTACAATTTACAGTAGCAACAACATATTCAGCTTCAGTAGTAGATTGTGAAGTGCATTTTTATTTCTTATTGGTCCATGTAACTAGCCTTTTGCCTAAGAATGCTCCTCTACTAGTGCTCTTTCTATCATCAATGTTTCCAGCCCAATCAACATTAGTATAGGCTCTTAATTCAAATTTCTTATTTTTCTTATAGTGTAGACCATATTCCTCTGTTCATTTCAGATATCTCATTATTCTCTTTTTATCCATCAAATGATTCTCTCTGGGATTAGTAGAGAATCTTGCAACTATCTCTATAGATAATGCAATGCTAGGTATGCTATGTACTACATATTATAATTTACCAATTGTAGACTTGTATAATTTTTGATTCACCTTGACTAAATCATCATTCTTTGACAATTTATGTCCTATTACCATAGGCGTGTACTAACTAGTTTAAAATTCTCCAATCCAAAAAATTTCAGTATCTCCTTGACATACTTTGACTAAGTGATGTATATACCATATTTCATTAGATATACTTGCAAATCCATAAAGAATTTGATCTCCACAAACATAGACATTTCAAATTCTTTCTTTATTTCATTTACAAAAGCCTTACATAAAGCATTTTGACATCCAAATATGATATCATTAACAAAAAAATGTTAGATAAAAAATTACCTTTTCATTTCTCTATCTTCATGTACAAATTGTGGTTATCATCAATGATTTCAAATCCAATCTTCACAAGATACTTATGAAGTCTCTCATACCATGCTCTTGGTGCTTGTTTCAAACTATATAGAGCTTTGTGTAATCTACATATAATATTCCTATTGTTGACATCAAAAAATCCTTCTAGCTATTCTATGTAAACTTGTTCCTCTAATATGCCATTTAGAAATGTAGATTTAACATCCATTTGATAAAATTTGAAACCTTTATATATAGAATAAGAAAGTAGAGTTTTTACTCCTTCCAATCTAGCAATAGGAGAAAAATTTTCTCCATAGTGAATTCTTTCTTCTTGTGCATAACCTTTGCACACTAATCTTTCCTTATTCCTTGTGACTTCACCATTTTCATCTAGCTTGTTTCTGAATACTAACTTGGTGCCAATGACATTTTTTTCTTCTAATCTAGGAACTAAAGTCCATGTTTTATTTTTCTTAGTTTTCTCAATCTCTTCTTCCATGGCTTTACTCTAGTCCACATATTCTAAGACATCTTTCACTATTTTAGGTTTTTCATGCTCAAAAAACATGTATCTTTTCTCAAATTTTTCCTTGTCATTGGTCTAGCATCTTTATCTCCAATAATTTGTGTAGAAGGATGATGTCTCTTGGCATATTTGGACAATCTAGATTCAACTCTAGTTTCTTCATTTGTTCTTTCAACTTCAATGTCACTATGCACATATTTGTCAATTAGCTCAACATCTCTCTCATGTACACTAATCTAAGAATTAGAATGTACCTCAACTTCATTGTGTAACTCAACATCTGAATATGGCTTAGTTCTTGTATGCAACTCCACATTCATAGTATCTGACTCAACAATCACTAAAACTTGTTAGTTTGCAGCATCTTCTTCAATAGGCATACCTTCATAAAAGTATACAAATGATTTGTATTATTCTAGTTCTTTCATAGGCTTGGCTTCATATACTTCTATATATTCATCAAAATTTACATTTTCACTTTTCACAACTTTGATAGTGTTAGTACTTAAACACTTGTAAGATTTACTGCTTATGGAATAGCCTAGGAATATACCTTCTTCAATTTTTGCATCTAGTTTACCATTCCTAAAGTCTTTGAGAATATAGAATTTTCTACCAAATACTGCAAAACATTTTACATTGGGTGAGTATCCATACCATAGTTCAAAAGGTTTTGAATAAGTACCTTTCTTGACTTGTACACAGTTCAAGGTATAGATAGCTATACTTACAACTTCTCTTCAATATTTCAAAGCAACATTTTTCTCCATCATGAGTGTTCTAGCACTATCCATTCTAGACCTATTCCTCCTTTCAACAATTCCATTTTGTGCAAGGGTTCTAGGAGCAGATGTCTATCTTCTGATACCTATGTCATTACAAAACATCTCACACTCATTTGATGTAAATTCTCCTATTCTATCAGATCTCAAACATTTTAGACTTTTACCTATTACCTTCTCAATTCTTGCTAAGTACCACTTAAACATTTGGAAAGTGTCAAATTTCTATTTTAGAAAAATAATTGTCATCATTCTAGAATAATCATCAACAAACCAAATAATGTACTTACCACCTTTGTATCTTTTCACTTCAATTGGTCCACACAAGTCAATATGAAAAATCTCTAGTATTTCTTTAGAGGTATGAGTTTTTCTTTTAAAACTTGACTTTTTCATTTTGCCTAACTAAGATTGTTTGCACATTATATTATCAAGCTTCTTCAACTTAGGCAAACCTCTAACTTTTCTCATGTTATTGATGCTAACCAAATTATCAAAATTAACATGACATAACCTTTTGTGCCATAGCCACACATCATCAAATTTTACAACTAGACAAGTAGCATCCTCTATATCAAGGTAGAATAGATTACTCCTAGTCTGATTACCCTTTCTAATCCATTTTCCATTAGTATCATATATCTTAGCAATCTTGTTTTCAAACTCAACCTTACATCCTAAATTATTCGATTGTGATAAACTCAACATTTTCACATAAAATATTATCTATGAGTTTGATAGAACCTTTTGTTGGAAATATTATGACAAGCTAAGTTACTGAGAGAAGAGGGGTGAATCAATAACTTATAAAACTTTATCCTTGATTAGCAATTAATCCTTATGTATATTATGATCTAATTTCATGCATGGGAAACTGAAAACATGAAAGTATAAACAACACTTTAATACAAGATTTGGTGACCTAGAAACCTTCCAAATAGAAAGTAAAATTGGGGTAGGGATGATACCCACAAGCTTTAGTACTACAGTATAAAGTTGGCCTATTAAGGATTATAATGATCACTTTTGATGATTTTCCCTATTAGGAACAATAAGGACTGATGGGTCCACCTTGCAAAAGGATTTACAAAAATAAAATGAAGTATGCACTTGGTAAAGAGATTTACATAAGATTGTTAGGTCTACCTTGTTAAAGGATTTGACTGATCATGCTGTTAGGATGAAGCAGTAGCTGATCTTTGATCTACAACTTGATTTGTTGAATGAGATTCCTTTAAGTGTACAAATCACCTTACTGTAATAGATAAATCTTTGCTACTCCTTATACTATTGTAGCCTTTGTAATTTTCGTTTCTACTCTTTTCTAATGATTACATTACTTCTCTTCTATGCTTTTGATGATATATAGTATATTACATATATATCAATCCAATTACATAATTACAAAGTTTGCCACAATACAAATTTACACAAATATTACAAAGTCAGCCAAAGTGTAGAAACTTGAGTTCTGAAGGCTGACTCGGTGAAGTTCTAATACTTGACATCCACTATCAATGCTTGAAATCAGCATGCACTTGGTAGACATAGAAGCTTGGTCCATACTGATCACTTCCATGTAGTTTTTAACTTGGTCTACACTAGTGACTCAACAAATACTATGAAACTCAACATATAAACTGAATCACTTGATTCACACTACATAGCTTGGTCAATGCTATCACCTTGAGCTCAATATAAATTGAGTCACTTGGTTAACACTAAGTCACTAGATTAACAATAGACTCACATCACATCAATTGTGAACTTGGTAAGAACTGCACAACTCAATTTGCATTGGTAAACTTGACATACACTGAAATTCTTAGTTTACAATGGTGATCATCACCTTAGTAGTGTAGACACCTAAAAATCCTTTAGAAAATAAAGTATTTTTATTTTCTGAAAAAGTCTTGATGACATCATCATTTATTAGTTAATTATTTAATTAATTAATTAATTATTTTTATGCCATTAAATCCCTTTATCTTAATTAAAAATATTTAATTAAGGAATCCCTCCCAAAAATGTTTAAATCTTATTTAAACATTATTTCCTTATTTATTAATTATTTAATTAATAAATTGACCAAAAATCCTAAAATAAATAAAAAATTTATTTTTTGCCCAAAACTTGGCCAATCTTCCTGAGACCAATAACCTCTTCCAAAATCTTCTAATCCTTCTTTAATTTCGATTAAAGGCTAATCCCATCATTTCCTACCCCTAATCCCAACTCAAAATATTTAATCAAGATTAAATATTAATCCTCATGTTTATTAAAAATATTTTAATAAATATCTCCTCAACCCAAAGCCTTGAAATAAATAAAACTTTATTTATTTCATAAAATCTTATCCTAGGAAGTTCTAGACTCTTCTAGAAAGTCTTCATCCTCATCCAAAGCCTAGACTCTTCTAGAAGATGTCTTTAACCCTAATCCTAATCCCCTCCTAACCTTTTCACATTCCCTAAACATGGGTTAAGACTTGCTAACTCAAGCCAAAGTTAAAAAATATCTCCTCCTTTACCCACCCTCATTAAATGCCATCCACTTGCCTATCCCTAAGCTAATCCTAAACCATCCTAATCCATCCTCTAATCATTTGCACAAGCCTAAGCAAGCTTAAAACCCTCCTAATCAAGCCCAAGTCGAAATTTCTCTCATCTCCCTCAAAATATCTCAACCATAAAACTTTATGAAGCCCACTAGGTCATAAATGACTCTTCCAAGCCCTTTTATTGCTCTTACAAGCCATTATGAGGGTCTTTATGAAGATTTTATCCCTTGAGCCTCCTTTGTTGACTCATCCTTCCCCTTTCCTCCATCCTCTCACCATGTGACATGTGTCACTCTTTGATTGGCTATAAGGAAGCACAATCCATGTGCTCTCTTCTCATGCAATCTGAGCCCTCCATGAGCTTTTTCCCATCCTTGCATCCTAGCCCTTGATCCCTCAAGCCCTTTGCCTATTTAAGGAATCCTCTCCCAAGCCATTTTAACACAATCCATGAAGTAAAGTTATAATTCTATTTTGAGAGCCAAATCCATACTAAAGCCATCTATCCACACTAAAAATCCACAATCATCCATTGAAGCCTTTGGAAGCATATTGAGCATACATCCTATCCATTTAGATAAAGCTACTCAACAAGAGAGCTTCTTATTGAGAGAGTCCATTAATGGCTCATATTCTCAATTGAGAGTTCATCTTAGTCTATCTTGAAGTTTATGAATTTTTTTTAGTTTGTAGAAGCTTTATTTAAATTTGGTTTCTATTAGCATACTAACATTGCTCATATACAAGTAGTAACTGCTCAGTGCAAACTAAAATCTTTCCAAAGGACTCAGTAGCAACTATATAACTTAGTAACAATTGAAATGCTTGGTTAACATTGTTAAATATACAATATGCTCAGTATAAGCTTACAATCTAAATAAGTGTATGTCACTAATAAAAAACATGACTAGAATGTCAACAATCTCCCCCATTGGCATTAGTGACAAAAACATTTATCAGTCAAAACTAAACTCAAGAATGTTCAAGAACATCTTTATCCATCACCTTATGTCTCCAACTCAGTAGAGTATACTATTTTTGAGATTTTTCAAAATTTATTTGGTAAAGGATACATTTCTATAATGGCAATGCTCCCCATACATGATATATAATATACTATATATATAGTATACATTCTCTTTTTCTTTCAATTTTCTCCTTTTTAACCTCTTATCCAATCTTCTCCCCCTTTTTGACATTAATGCCAAAGATTTATGCTATATGTATTTACATAGTAATACCAAAATGAGACAAGAAATTTGAGTACCTTCAGGATGAGCACCAAAGCCTTGTCCCAATTTTCTTGTAAGAACTTGCATGTGTGCAATGCAATCTACTCTTCTGTTGATAGTTCAATCGTGTGGTTTGCAATAGAGAAATTATTGTCATGGATGAGCATTTTGAAATGTTCGATATGCTTCTATAGTGCATCCATCTTAGGGAGAATCATACTTTGAATATCTATCAAAGTTGATCTGATTCATGCTTCTTCTCTAAGTACTTCTATCTATATATCTGTCAGAAATCTAATCCTATTGAAGTGAGCAAAGATAGAACTCGAGTCAAACTACAATTGTTGTACACTTGCCTTCAAAGTTTCATTAATTTTAGACAATTTGTCTCTTATTTCTTTTGTGAAAATTGATGTATCACATAATTTTCCAAAAAGTAAAGATACATTAATGCAAGAGGTTTCTAGAGAGCCTAAAATAATAGATAGCTCTACTTGATGAATGAAAATTTGTTGAGAAATAAGTTCTAAGACTTTATTCTCAAACTTTTTCTTGACTTTCTACAATAATTTATCCTATCCATCTAAATCTTCATTGTATTTTTGGATTGCCTCTACAAACTGATATGAAATTGATTGAAAAGTGTCAACCTCTATGCCTAGAGCCTTTGCTAGAATTTTCTTGGCATCCTCAATGATCTTAAATTATTTGTTTCTTTCTTCTCTTAGGCTTTGCTACTTGGATTTCTTTTGAAGAAGTTCACCAAAAGTTTGCATCTGATCATAATTTAGATTGGAGATGTCCCATTTAGGAATGAAAATATCCTCATCAAGATCTATATCCTCCTCCTTTTCTTTTCCTTTACTCAAAAAAATTGTGCTTGATTGAGGCTTGGTCTCAACTATCCTTGCACTTATTTCTTGCATGCTAGGAATGGAAATAATTGTTGAAAAAGTATGAATTGTAGAAAAATGGATATTGCACTCATTGAAGTACTGGTGGCAAGAATACTTGTTGTAGCCAAAATTGATGTATAGGGTAGAACTTACAGCTCAGTAAATGAAGTGCTAGGCACTATTATTAGGGGAGTACTAAGTTGGACTAGTGCAGAGATTGATTGAATGCTTGTGCTAGTAGTGTTGGTTACAATCAATCATGTTGAGGCTATCTCTAGGCTTGATGTTATAAAAAATTTTCTTGTAGAATGAGGAAGTGAGGTTATGACTACTACAATAATCTTAACTAGGCTGGTCTCCTCAGTATCTTGTGCATCTTCCTCAATAGCCTCCTGCTCTTGTTCCTCTTTATCATCTACATTATCAAAATGAGTTACTTCTTCATCATCTTTCTCTTCATCTTCATCTTCTTGATCATCATCATCTTTATCACTTATACTATTAGCATGAATTTTTATGATCTTGGGGAGCATTATAGAACAATGTTATGACTATATTTTTCATTGATAACAACATAGTAATAAGTTTGCAAAACAAAAACAGAGCAGCAGACTAAGATTTATGCATTTAAGACATCACATTACATATCTACCTATGTGCAATTAATAGAATATACTACAACATGTATTTTATAGATGGGCAAGTGCGCAAAACTTGAATCAATAGTGTACAAAAGATATTAATGATTTATAGAGAACCACAAGGAAACATAGTATTGAGAAAACAATTTCTATTGCATGATCGATATAACACATTATGTTTGGAATGAAGGGTTGTGTAGTTAACTAGAGGTGTTACACTGACTATTGATGACATCAGCAAGTTCATAGGTATAGAAGTCACACGTGTGAAAGTTTGTATATAACTATGGGCCGACAATATTTAATCAGTCTGTATTTCATTTAATTAACTTATAATAAAGTATCAAGCTAACTCAAGGAATTAATATTGAGTGTGGTATAAAGGAAAAATGTTTTCCAAGTTTTAATTATCATCATTGAGATCAAGAAGTAGAGAAGACTTGTGAATTCCAAAGTAGAGGAGCAGAACATTTTGCTAATGCCTATGAGTGACCTCAAGGATTACTGTCGATGGATACATAGTTCTAGATTTGATTATATGATCTAAAAGTGAAGTAGTACAATGTATTGGATAGAGGTAGAAGCAAAAGACTATCACACATCTATTATGTTGAAAGGAATAGTACTGAGGTCAATTGGACAATAGGTTTAGCTACCTTCTACAACTCGTAATAGGGTTGGAATCTCCTAATAGGGATTCAAAGTCTCCTAAAAGGGACTCTTTGTACTAAGCATTGTAATAAACTCCTAACAAGGTCAATCCTCTAACAAGGAATATTCAGATTAGTACATTATCTTGTGGGCATTATTTCCATCAGGGTCTTCCCTTTGATGAAGGGTTTCCCTAGTCAACATATCTAGTGTAATTTTGTATGCACATTTCTTTATGGTTTTTGTTTTCTTTGGTTAAATGAGTAAGAATTGTTTAAGAAGTTTAATATTTTAGATTGCTGCATAATTGATTCACCCTACCCCCCCAAGTTATACTAGTGAACTACTATTTCTACCAATTGGTATCAAAGTTGCAGGTCCTTAAAGGGAAGTTTAAGAACTTTGGGAGATCCATGGTGAATCTATTTAGGAAGGAAAGTCCTATATTCTATGGCACAAACTACAACAACTGGAAGGATAAAATGAAGAGTCATCTCTTATGCATGGGTATAGGATATTGGCTTCTAACCAGGACATTAAAGAACATTTTAGAAGAAAAAAATCTTGAAACTTGTACCAAGGAACAAAGAGAAGTGTTTATGTAAAACATAAGGGCAAGAGAAGCAATATTGTTAGCATTACCTAAAAGTGAGTATAGTTAGGTAAAACTACTCAAAACATCTCATGAAATTTGGAAAATTTTAGAAGCTAATTATGAGGGTGATACACATGAAAAAAGGGTTAGATTTCAAAATTTATATTGCACATTCCAAGATGCTAGAATGATGGAAGATGAATTTGTAAGAAGCTATGTTGGGAGAATATTTGAGATTGTTGTAGGAATCACATCTCATGATGGAAAGAAGTCTGATGATGAAGTGATATGGAAGATTTTGAAAATTCTGACACCACCTTTCAAGATAGTAGCACAAATGATTTAGCTAAATATACCATGTACTACTAATTTCACCAAAGAGACATTGCTTGGTAGATTGTAAGCTACAAAATTTGATCTAAAACAATATGGAGAATTGGAAAAAGTTGAGACAACATTTAGTGCACTAAACATCAAACCTAGTTTAACAAAGCACACAAAAGTGCAAGGAGACATTACTAGCAATAGCAAGTCCATTGAAGAAAAGATCCAAGAGGGAGTAGCTCTTCTTGTGGAAAGAGTAAAAGATGGTAAGAATATCTTCAAATGTTGGACATGTAATGAATATGGTCATTATGCATCTAAGTGTTCTAAAAGAAAAAGAAAGTTTAATGGAAGGTTCAAGTCTAGAAGATCTAGAAATTGTTTATATGCTAATGAAGAAAATGAAGAGGAGGAATCTGATCAAAACATGAGTGAAGACAAATTAGGGTTTGTAGCTATAAAGAAGGATGATCTTGAAAGAGAAATTGGAGAAGAAAGTGTGCTAATCTCACAAGTTGAAAAGAAAGATTGGATCATTGATAGTGGTTGTTCACATCACATGATTGTTGATATGAGAAAGTTTGTCAATTTCAGAAGCCATGATGGAGGAATTGTCATAGTAGGAAATAATGTAGCTTGTCATATTACAAGAATTGGATCTATCACACTTGATGGTAAAAAATACAAGAATGATGTTTACTTTGTTAATGGACTGATGCATAACTTGTTGAGCATTGGAGAGCTTATGGACAAAGGATACCAACTATAGTTTGGTAATAATACATGCATTATCAAGAGTAAGGAAGGAAAAATACTTGGTATTGGCACTAAAACCAAAGGTAATGTATTTCAGTTAAACTCCACTATGTAAGAATTTTCCTTAGGGAAAAATTCACCCAAGAACTAAGAACTCAAACACAACCGCAATTGTAGACTAGAAAGGAGTATGATCAAAATATCGATATGTATTTGATTTAATATGCACAAAAGTACACTAAGAGTGCCTATGTATAAAGGCCTCTGAGATGCATCTAGAATGCCTAGAAATTAGCATCATGATAAGTCATATAACTAGGCACATGTCCACTAGATATGGGTTATCCTCCATTAAGCGCAAAAGTAAGTGTGATGAAGAGAGGATAACCCTACAAGGGTGTAACATGTAAATTAGTGTTGTAGATAGCATGTGTTAAGTTTAAATAGTAAATATGTATTTACATCAACACCCTCGCTTAAGTACAACTTAGGGGAATACCCTTAAGTGTATGAATACTAGTATGAAAAGCATGATGGGTCCCAGCTACTAGGCCATGTTAGGTACCCATGTACATAATGAAATACAATCTCTCATAAAGTGGAGAAAGAGGGAAAACCTCATGGGAAAAACCCTCTCCCAAAAAGAGAGATGAATAGGGATACATGGATGGATGGAGTAATCAAGAACCCCACCATTAGAACATACATCTAGTATATAAAATAGTGAAGAATGAGGAGAACAAGACCTCATAAGAGGAAAAAGTGCTCCCCATAAGAAAGAAGAGGAAGAGAGACAAGATAGTCCCCCCCCTAATGAAGAATTTTGATTGGTGATTACCACTCCAAGGAAGAAGTTGGTCCATGAATTTTGAATGATGTTCCTCCCATTAGGAAGACACAAAGGTAAAGGTACAATCCAAAAGATGTATGGTGGACCTAAAACCTGCTCAAGTGTCCCTGTGTTAATGCTGATGTTCACCCCTTCCACACTACTAAAAAGAATGAATGCAAATATGGAAAGGATGTCTATTGAACCTATTCCAATGAACCATCTATCTCCCCAACTGATAAAGAGACCTCCAACAAATATTGTTCATAAGGATCCACAATCATGCCAACCTGTGAAGATTGATCATGTAGAGAATGGATATGAGGGCTAGAGTGAGCCCTCACAATAACTATAGAAGGATCATTTTCATCAAAGAGAAGATGTAAATCATAAAGGTTGTCTCCTAAATCTATAGTATGTGACTCCATGAACAAACTTTCAATGTCTACCATGTAGTCATCCCCTATTGCTGAAGCTGGAAGAAAATTTGTACCCTACTGTGTTGGACCAATCATTGTGGCAATGTATGCATGTGGATTAGACTGATGTTGTGACCTCTCATTGTAACTATTGATAGAACCCCATGTGTCTAAATTTGTTGAAGCACTATTGCTGCTGTCATTATTAGTTTTCATAGTGTATGAAATGTGGAGAGGATTAGAGGATAAGTTGTATAAACTTTCCTCGAAGTGTACATCCTTCTCCAAAAAAATCTCATGAGTCTTTAGATCCCTAAGTTTTTATGCCTTAGCACTATCTTCATAACTGATGAAGGTGCAAGGCCTTAGTGTTGATGTCCTTCATCCCCTAGAAGATAGGTTTTCCCATGCTGGACAATTGAAGACTTTGAAGTGACCCACAACTAGTTTTCTACCGCACCATGCCTCAAAATGAGTTTTCCCATCTAAGGCATTATGAGGAGACCTATTAAGTATGTGAGTAGCACTACTAATGGCTTCAACTTCAAGTGTTGGATCAAGAGACTTGGCTTTAATCATGCAACTTTCCATGGTCTTAAGAGTTCTAATCCTCATAGTTGCAACATCTATCTTGTGTGAACTAAATTCTGGTGGATTTTGAAGATTGATTCCCTCAAGTTTATGAAAGTCTCTAAGTATTCTATCCACATATCTTATTTCATTGTCCAACTATAGAACCTTGATGGCTTTCCTGGATTTGTGTTCAACATGAATCTTGAAGGCTTGAAGCTTATCAACCACTTCATTCTTGTGATGAAGAAGATAGATCCATGTGAATCATGAAAAGTCATCAACAAAGGTAAGGATGTAGTAGCCTTGGCTGACTGAAGTCACCACAAAAGGTCTTGCTAAAACCATGTGAACCAAATAGAGAACAATTAGAGCTTTAAAAAACTTCCCTTTATCAAACTTCTAATTGAGATGCATATCCACTGAGCATGATGAATGCTCACCCTTAGAAAAGATGATGTTAGGTAGATGTTTGACCATGTGTTTTGAGAAAAGTTACTGAAGATGGCAGAAGGCAAGATGACCAAACTGCTCATGCCATAGTTTGATTTTATGTGAGTGGGTTGAAAAGGCTTGGGAAGGAGACTTAGAGACAAAGTGGGAGAAGGAATAAAGCCTCTTGTCATGATTGACTTTCCCCATTGCAACTAGTGAATCATCTTTGAGACTATGCACCATAATTGAATCTAGATGGAACTCAACTTTGTTTCCATCTCCAAGGTGAGTGATTTGGAAAACTAAGAGGAAATTGAAGCTAAGGTTTGGAATGTAGAGAACATATTTGAATTCCTCATTTTCCATCTCCACATGTGATTTCCCTTCAACTTCCATTTTGGTATCATCTCCCATAAATATGTGAGGTACCTATGACTGCTTCAATGAAGAAAATTCTCCCTTTGAAGAACTCATATAATAGGAGGCACTTGAGTCAAGTATCCATTCCATTGAAGAACTTGTATTTGCCATAAGTGATTTCCCTTTTCCCTTTGAAGAGGTTGGAGTTGAATCCTTGGAAGTACCTAACACTTGAATTTTTTTTTTCTTGAGTAGGTTTTCCAACTCATTGATTCTTTTAGTCTTACAATGATGCTCATCACAATTTGGCTTTTTGCAATATGCACTAAAAATTTTGTCCTTCCCTTCTTGTTGGAAGAAGAATTACCTTGATGTGAGGAGGACTATTGTGTCTCAAATTGTGATTTCTTCTTCTAGTGCTTCTCCTTGTTGTTTTTAGAACTTTTTCCTCCTTGACTTGATTGGTGCTCATCATTAGCCACCAATGTTTTGGTCTTTGATGTTGTGAGAAGTCCCAAATCTATCAAGTGAGATGATTCAACAATCAAAATCTCTACAAATGTAGGCTTCTAGTAAGTACTTCCCATGGTCAACCTATGAGTATTATAACTTGAAACAAAGGAGGCATACTCTAAAGGTAGCCTCTTTAGGATGTTATGAATCAACTTGTCATCCTTCATGGGATTTCCACAATCTTTAAGTAGTGCCCTGTACTCATTGGCTTTGTTGATGTAATCTTGAATTGTGTCAAAGTTCTTTGGATCCAAGAGAAGTAGATCATCCTCAGTTTGAAATCCCTTTTCCTCATCCACCTTACCATACAATGATTCTAGTTTGTCCCATGCAAGTTTGAATTCCTTGAAACTGGAAATGTGAAAGAAGAGATCTCTATGTATAGAATTCCTGATAATTCCTAAAGCTTGTTGGTCTTGTTGTTGCCAATTAAAGAGTTCTTTAGCATCAGTGAGTTTGGGTATTGTACCATCACCATAAAGACTATAACATTTTTCTATTAATCTACTCCATGCAATATCTTTCCAAGTAGAATAATTACGTGAAGTTAGAAGTGGACATTTAGATGAACCCATGATGCAGAAAATGAAAAGAGCACACAAGAGAGACACAATACACAATACACACCCCCCCTTTCACTCAATCAAAAGACCCCCCAAAAAAGATGCTTTTGGCACTTTATATGTAGTGCGTAAACAATAGGCCACTTGTTAGAATGAACAAAGTGGACATCTAATTTTTATTTTGACAACTACCTTTTGGGGCCAAAATTTGACAATAAGCATTGTAGTTGAGATGTACAACAATTCTGAAAAGTAATCAAAGCATTATAATGCAGAAAAGCCCTAATTCTAAAAGTGAGATTTTTGTCCACACAACCTTAGAATCTGACTATAGATCTAGAAAGTAGAAAAAAAAATAATGCACTTTCAAAAGAAATGGAACCTATTTTCATGTCTAGATGAGCCTGTACAGAGAGTTTGAAGTTGTAAAATGCCGGATTGAACATGTACAATTGCCAAAAAATGCAATTTTTGAAACATCCTTTGACCAAAACTAGAAAAGAAGATAACTACTAAAAATTTTAGAAAATTTAAAATCAAAAAAAAATTGCACCTAATTTGGAGTCCAGATGATCAAGTTATGGGCTTGCAAAGTTATGCTACCAAATCACAAAGCAATCTGGAGAGGGGTCTAGGCAAAAAATTGCTAACTTAAATTTGATGGTCAAACAACCCTTGCAAAAGTTATAAAATCCTTGGAAATGATATTTAGATGACCATCAATTTTTTTCCCATGCCTGACTGACATCAGCAAAAAAATAGCTACCTTGGTGACATGGCAGTAAGGATTGCTGACTAGGCATATAGAATTAGACATGTGTCACTAAATGGAGAATGCCACATCACCTGTCTATACAAATTTGATGTGGAAATTTTTTTTCCACATGTCAAGTTCGAGTCGTGTGGTCAATGTTTAATTGGCTGTGTGGCTAGACATGTTGTCCTATTACAGATTAATGCAGCTATCGGTGGGAATTGATTCACTAGAATCTGGTCACTAAAGAAATGTATAAAATGGTACTGAAAAAAGAACTTCATGATGTCAATGACTATTTTTACATGCCAAAGGGTTGACTGCATTGGGTACCAGATGTGGGCTAGTAATTTTTTTTGCAAAAGCTAGAAGTAACTTCTGCATTGCCAAAAACTTCAAATAAAATCCCATATTTGTGGGTGCAAAAGACTTTTCACTTTTTAAAACTCTAATCTCATAATGTTTCAAACAAAGTGGTGGATGCTAGTTATTTGAGCTAGTTGTTGGGAGGTTAGGCAGCCAGTTGTTAGGTCTATCCAGTGTGTATGGCCGATTATGATAACTACCAAAAATGTTGACCTGACCGCACTAAAGGAAATTCAATAGAAACTAGTAATATGATGCCCACCAATAATGAAGGAATATTCATCACAAATTGTAGGGCCAGGGAGTGACTTCCTAGTTCTACAAAAAAAAAAATCTCCGCTAGCCTGACTAGGCATAATTTTTTTGAAAAAATCTATCTGAAAAATCTAGAGCATAAATAAAATTACAGATCTAAATAAAATTCAATTAGATTTGAAAAATGACCATACTTGAATTGCAAATCGAGGCCTCTAAGTGCCAATTTGCAAAAAAAAATTTCTCACAATCAATTTTGGCCTAGGGTAGCCAAATTTATAGCCGATTTGCATCGAATTGATGTTCTAGATGCAATGACAAGGTCCATTCTAGCTCTAAACACTCCCAATGATAGTGATACTTTAGATTTAGGTCAAGGTGTTGAAGCACCAATGGTCTCAAATGGCTGTGTGAAGAGAAATTCTCCAAGATCTAATACCATGTAAGAATTTGCCTTAGGGAAAAATTCACCCAAGAACTAAGCATTCAAACACAAGCACAACTATAGACTAGAAAGGAGTATGATCAGAATATCAATATGTATTCAATTCAATATGCAAAAAAGTACACTTGGAGTGCCTATATATAAAAGCCTCTGAGATGCATCTAGAATGCCTAGGAATTAGCATCATGATAAGTCATAAAATAGACAAATGTCCACCAAATATGGTTTATCCTCCAATAAGCATAGAAGTAAGTGCAATGGTGAGAGGATAATCCTACAAGGGTGTAACACACAAATTAGTGTTGTCAAAAACATGTGCTAAAAGGAGAGTGTGAATAACTTGTTGTCTACATGACAACTCAATGAATGATGCAAACTCCAGTGTTGTAGACACCATGTGCTAAATTAGAGTTGCATACTTCTATGTTGTCAACATGACAACTCAAAAGGTTACACAAACTCCTAAGTGTCTCACAAAATAAAATAATAAAATAATGCATTAACCTAAGTAAACTTAAGTAAGTGCAAATAGTAAATATGTATTTGCACCAACACATTGAAATAACATGTTTGGTAGCAAAGATTGACAATAGTTGGTTATGGCACATAAGATTTTGTCATATTAACTTTGATAACATTGTGAAGGCCAATAATACACTTGCTATAAGAGATTTAGCTAAGACCACTAAGCCCACTAATACTATTTGTAAGGAATGTATTTTGGCTAAGCAAAAGAGAGTCTCATTTTTGAGCAAGTAGTTTTGTACTACACAAAAGTTGAAATTGGTTCATATAGATCTGAGTGGTCCTACAAGAACAAGAGGATTCTATGGAGAAAGGTATTTTATGATTTTTGTTGATGATTTCACTAGAATGATGTGGGTATCTTTCCTTAAAGAGAAATTAGAGGCATTTGAGAAATTCAAGATATTTAAGAACAAAGTTGAGAATGAATCTGGAGTCAAAATCAAAAGTTTAAGATTAGATAGAGGACAATTCACCTCTAGAGAATTCAATATCTATTGTGAAGAGCATGGCATCACAAGACAACTATCTTCACCCCATACACCTAAGTAGAATGGGATTGCAAAAAGAAGAAACAAATCAATTGCTAAAGTAGTAAGAGCTATGTTATTTGAGAATGATGTACCAAAGACTTTTTGGAGAGAAGCAATCAATACAATAGAATACACACTAAACAAAGTGTAGATTAGGAAAGGTATGGACAAAACACCCTATGAATTATGGTTTGGTCACTCACCATCTGTCAAGTACTTTAGGATATTTGGAAGCAAATGTTTTTGATAAGGTAAATAGGTTTTAAGGGGTCCTGAAACCCATAAGTTTAACAACAAGAAAGGCTGAAAATAAGCGAAAAAATGCCCAGCCAAAACATAAGCCTTACGGCTGAAAATAAGCCCAAAGGCCCAGCCCGAAACAACTGCCCACAAAAAAGGCCAGAGAACCAACCAGAAAAATAGAGACCAGACAAAAAGCCAAAGCTAGGAGAAACAAAAACCAAAGGACAGAGACCCAACCTAGTAGACTACTTCTCCATCTCGAGCATGGTCTGGGCAATCTTTATTATCCATAATTGGATTGGATTTGAGCCGTCTTTCCCAAGATTTTATCTTGGTCGATAAGCAACTTTGCCTCCGCCAGAAAATCTTTTCCGGCATACCAGGTCAGATTATTGGTGGTGTTAACCCCTTTATTAGCAAACCAATCAGCGACTGGGTTTGCCTCTCTGTAAACATGAGTGACGTGGACCTTATCGAACTTTGTGAGAGTGGCGCAAGTCTCAACAATTATGTTCGCAATCGTCCACGAGGGAGGGAAAATACCATTAATGGTATTATTAGTGTTTTTGGAGTCCCCCTCAAGCCAGAGTTTAGTAATCCCGGCTTCAAAAGCCAACTTGACCACCTTACTCACAGCTCTTGCTTCAGCCAGATGAATAGTTTGGATTCCCAACGGGGAAGCAAAGGCAGCTATTCCCTCCCCATAGCTATTTCTTATGATTCCACTGCAACCTATAGGGCCTGGGTTACCCTTAGAAGCCCCATCAAAGTTGGCTTTTGACCAACCATCTGGGGGGAGAAGCCAGCTAGCATCCTGCCTTTTGAGGTTCCTGTCTTTTTCTTTAGCTATCTTTCTATCCCCTTCTTCTTCTTCTTCCTCCTTCAGCACTTGGAGATTTTCCTTTATATTCTTCGAGACCTTCCTGCCAAGGATTATAGCCGGCTCCTCTCTGTCTCTAAATATTCTATTATTCCTTTCCTTCCAAATTCCCCAGCAAAAATGGGGTAAAATCCAGTCCGAGTGATCTTGCTGACCAGAAATCTTACAAAGACCTTTCCATTGATGGAAAAAATCCATGAGATTATCCGGTTTGCACCAGAGGGTTTCATTATCATGTGTGATGACATTACACACCTCCTTGGCATAGTCACATAAGAAGAAAATGTGATTTACGGTCTCAGCCTGATTCTTACACAAGGGACATCTACTAGGCATAACATGTCCTCGCTTCATGAGATTGTCATGAGTAAGGATTTTGTTCTGAAGAGCCAGCCAGTAAAAAATGTTGATCTTTGGAGTGAGACCCAGAATCCAAGCCTCCACCCAAGGGGCCTTCTATTTTAAGCTCCAAAGGGAATTATAGCCTAAGGCAACAGAGTATCTTCCATTGGGATTATCCCTCCAGACCAGCTCATCCCCCAAATTGTTAGGAATCATGGAATTGAGCATAAGCATTATAGGAGTCAAGTCCTCAGAGATGAGGGATAGGTCACTCCATTCCTGGCCATTCCAATAATCACAAACTTTGGACCCAATTTGATCAGTACAAGCTTGCATCCATCTCTCAAAAATAGGGTTATTGATAAGTGGATCTTGGGAAAGCCATCTATCCGACCAGAACTGGATGTCCTTCTCATTTCCCAATTTCCATGATATCCTAGCCTTAGCCAGGTCCCTGGCTTTCATGATCCCATTCCAAATGTTCGATCCTTTTGGGATATCTTCATTAAAGAGGGTGAAAAGAAGAGTGGGTCTTCTAAGGTACTTGTTTACCAGGGTGTCCCTCCATTCACCGGTGCTACTGAAGATCCGCCATATTTGTTTAGCTAGGAGAGCCTTATTGAGGTGGGTGATCTTTCTAATGCCCAGACCTCCGTACCTCTTAGGGAGGAAAACCTTCTCCCAAGCAACAAGAGGGTATCTTTTCTTCCCTTCATTACCATTCCAAAGGAAGTCTCTCTAGATTTTCTCCATTCTTTCAGCTATTTTCCTCGGAATTCCAAAGAGGCTCAGGGCGTAGATTGGCAAATTTTGAAGAGAAGATTTGACTAAGAGGCATTTCCCCGCTTGACTAAGAGAGACCCCTTTCCAACCAGCCATCTTCCTATTGAATCTATCCTAAAATACCATTCCAAAAAGACTCTGGGGGTGAGGATCCCAAAGGGAGACCAAGATAGGTAGAGGGGAAAGAGCCTACCCCACAACCTAGAATCTTGGCAATTTTTCTTTGTCTAACCTCAGAGATGTTGATGAAAAAGAGCGAGCTTTTGTTCCAATTAATCAGCTGACCCATCCCACTAGAGTAAGTATCAAGAATCTTCTTCAGGGCTCTGGCCTCTATGACAGAAGCTTCCCCCCCCAAGATAGTATCGTCAACAAATTGCTGATGAGTGAAGGGAACGCAATTAGAGGAGGGAAGGATCCCTTTGATACAAGCCTCACGCTTTCTACAGTCTAAAATCCTTCCTAAGAATTCAGCTAAAATGATGAACAAAATGGGCGAAAGGGGGTCTCCTTGTCTGAGGCCTCTGGAAGGTTTGAAAAAATTAGAAGGGACTCCATTAACCAGAACAGCCAAGGAGGATGTGGACACCAATTGAGAGATAATTTTGCAAACTTTACTGTCAAAGCCAAAAGTTGAGAGGACCTTCCCAAGGAGAGACCAGTCCACCCTATCATAAGCTTTAGAAAGATCCAGTTTGAGAAACATACCTTCCCGTTTGGATGCCTCAAGAGAGTGGATGACTTCGTGCACCATCTGGACAGAATCCAAAATTTGTCTCCCTGGAACAAAACCCGATTGATGCTGCGAGATTATCAAGGGCAAGATCTTGAGCATTCTTAAAGTGAGAACTTTAGAGATGATCTTGTAGAGTGAGTTGCACAGACTAATAGGTCTAAAGTTGTCCAACGAGTCTGCCCCAAGGAATTTAGGAATGAGAACCACAAAAGTCGAGTTTAGCTCCTTGAGAATAGATTTGGCTCCAAAGAATTCCTGGATAGCCTGAACAACCTCTCCCATGATCACCGGCCAGAACCTTTGGAAGAAAAAAGTGGGAAAACCGTCCGGGCCTGGAGCCTTGTCAGCAGGCAGAGAAAAGAGAGCCTCTCTAACTTTCGAAGCATTAGGAATAGCACAGAGCTATTTATTATGGATAGGTTGAATGAGCTGAGGGATACAGTGTAACAAATCCGCCTGGTCCAAATTGGAAAGCATTGGGTCCTCAGAGAGAAGGCTAGAGAAAAAGGAAACAGCTTCTTCCGAGATGGCAGATTCTTCAGTTAACAGCTCCTGCCCCTTTCTAATACCATAGATCCTGTTACTAGCACGGTGCTTGAGGGTGGTTAGGTGAAAAAACTTAGTGTTCCGATCTCCTTCCTTTAGCCAGGTGATCCTCGATCTTTGCCTCCAAAATTTTTCTTCCTTATTAATAATGTTATGAATTTCAGACAGGGTCTTGAGCTCCAAAACCCTTTTGGTCTCAGTGTAGCCTTCCTTCTGAATGCAATCTTGGATAATAGTTAGATTATCAAATAACTCTTTCTTTTCATGGAAGATATGACCAAAATCAGACTTGTTCCAAATTTTAATCATCCTCTTCACATTGCTAAGTTTTCTGGTGACTCTAAACATGGCTGAGCCCTCCACCTCTATCCCCCACCATTTCTTGATATTATCCAGGAGGTCAGGGTGAGAGGTCCACATTTTCTCAAACCTGAAAGGATGGTATCTCCTGTGTACCAAAGGGGAAACTAAAAGAGAAATGGAAGAGTGGTCTGAACCAATTCTGGGAAGCAGAGATAGTCTGCAGCTGAAGGATTGAAGCCAGTCCAAAGATATAAGAGCTCTATCCAGCCTAACCTGAATGCAATCATGGCCTTTTCTCTTGTTTGACCAGGTAAAGGATCCGCCCTTAAGCTCTACGTCCATAAGGGCCAGATTATTTATGAAGTTAGAAAGATCCTGTTTACTTTCCCAATCCGGGGGCATACCTCCCTTTTTCTCATTATCTTCTAGCGGTGTGTTAAAGTCTCCCATGATTATACCTTTCTTAATGTCACAATCTTGCACCATATTACCAACTTTGGTCCAGAAGTTTTTTCTATCTCTCTTATTATTGGGGGCGTAAATATTCACTAAAAACTAGGAATCATTGGTGTGCAAATGTTGAACTCTGCAGAAAAGAATGTTATCTTCATCATACTCAGCTACTATATTGAAATACGTATCATTGAAAAGTAACAGCAGTCCTCCAAATGCTCCTTCAGAGTTAGAGGCTATGCCCTTCATGCTATTGTTGAACTTAATATTTTCTGTCCTTTCCTTCTTCATTTTAGTTTCCTAGATTAGAAACACATCAGGCCTTTGGTCCCTTATCATATTTCTAATAACTTCTTGCTTGTGGATTCCATTGAGTCCACGAATATTCCAAGATAAGATCTTCATGATTTAACTACTGAACATGCTTCCTAGATGGTGCGTTGCGTACCATCCTTAATGTTTCTTCTGGCTTCCTCTTTCCTGATTTCATTCTTGTTTTTCCTTCCCACTAGGTTACATTTGTGGCTGAGATCAGCCTTGGCCTTGCTTCTAGTAGAAGGGGGAGAAACCGGAGAAGGGTCCCTGCTATTCCTCTTCTTTCTACTCCTGACTTCTGTCCAGGGATTCTCTTCTCCCTCTAGTCCTTTGTCCAGCCAACCATCAATTCTCACCAAATCTTCCATTGTCGATGCAGACAGCCTCTCTATGATTCTGTTTACTGTTGAAGGGGGGGGAAAACACACCGGGTTAGGGTCCTAGGACATGGGTTCCCCCTCCTTTAGTTCTTCCATGGAATTCGGGACAAAGGATAGTTTCAAGTCATCCTCCTGAGAATCCAGAGGGGGAAGAGTCATATTTTCACCTGTCTCCTCAGGTTTCTTCTCAGGTTCCTTCGCATTGGGGAGAGGTGTTGAATTGTCTTTCACTCCTTTCTCTTCTCCCCCTCCTACGTTTCCAGTCGCCCGAGGAGGCCCTGATTCCTTTTGGGGTGCATTAGGAGCAGTATTTGTTTTTCCTTCTGCCTCTCCATTTGCATTGACTTGCGATGCTTTTTTCCTCCATTCTTTTTTGGGATCTAGAGAATCTTTTATCCCCCCTTGTGGACGAGCCTTTCCCACCGTACTCTTCCTTTTGAAAAGTGGGCATGATCCAGCCTTGTGGCCAGCCTTCTTACAATGGAAACAAGCAAAAGGCACACTTTCATAGTCAATCTTTTGAGATATGTTTTCCAGATGAGATTGTAGTTCTAAAACTTGAGGCATGTCCTAGCCTTCGATGACTCCTACACAGATTCTTGCGTAGTTCAATCTTTTCTTAGCTGCTGTGACAGGGTCAATGGAGAGGATCTCTCCAAAGGTCCTGGCTATGCCATCAAAGACATCCTCATGCCAATATTCCAAAGGAAGTTCCGGAAGTCTTAACCAAACTGGAACCTGAGATTGGAAATCATTGTTCAAATCCAAGTTGGATGTCCATTTTTGCAATATTAGGTTGGATCTTCCCAAAGACCAGTTCCCAGCACATAGTATACGGGAAAAATATTCCGAGCAAGAGAACTCGAAAGACATGAAACCTTTGGCCATAGCAGTCACTTCTACATGCCCTTTAAGGTCCCATTTTCTCCTAATGGTTTAATACCGAATAGATTCGACCAGCGTCCCCATGCCCCAAACGGCCCACTGCCCACATGGGGGGGAGGGGGAATCTTCTCACCTGGATGGGGCATCATAACCCATGGGTCCCCATCCTTTGAGGCATCCTCATCTTTCCCCTTCGTTTCCTGCCCTGCACTTGCTGCATTCCTTGTTGCATGCCCTCCTGCAGACATTTGCCCTCCTGGAAGCAAATGTTACATCAAGAGAGATGATGATATTAGTAATCTTGATCCAAGGAGATTTGAAGGCATGTTTCTTAGCTATTCATTAAAAAGTAAAGCCTACAAATGTTTCAACTATAGAAAAAAATCCATAGTAGAGTGCACAAATGTTAAAATTGATGAAAAGTTTGGCATCAAGGAAAAGATAGTGGATTATAAGTCTAATGAACATGATTACTCTGGAATGACTAATAGAAGTAATGAGTTATGTTGGTGTTTTAAAACTACTGAACAACAAAGGTTCGATACCAAATTGATAGTACACACATAACCTAAGAATTAGCCAATTCCTATTAGCAATTACATGTGTAAACCATTCAAACCCAACTTCAACAAAACCAAGGGTGGTTTTCTACTCTTTAGGCTTTGCAAAACTAGGGTGGTTATACCCAGGGATGATTCAAGACTAGAAGATACTGTATGAGAATTATTTTAGTTTTACTCTGATTTTCATCTCAAATCCTCAAATACATGCATGGTTCTAGAATTTTGAATAAACATATCCCATATAATAGATTTGGCCAAATTTCTTCTATAGATTTGCAAGTATTCACAACAATAGTGGCTAACTAAGGCTAAAACATTCCATACAAACAAGTGTTGACCATCATTTAAGATCTTCAAGAAATGTAATTTAAAGATGATTTTGATTTTAGAATTGATGCTCCTTCAAAATGTATCTATTCCGCATACTGAGTAAAATTTGATCAGTGACTATTCCATTGGGATTCATAGTCTACTTCAATTTTTGATCTAATCTATTGCTTTACAACAAGAATTATCAGAAATTCTTACTAAATCTCATTCTTACAGACACCCTTTCTATTACCATAACAACCCCATCAAATTCAGCAAAAGCAATTACTTAATTCATTGAATTAATAGTAGCAAAGAATTGACATACAACCTAAATGAATTGCATTCAACTAAGCAAGCTTTACTCACACAATCTCAACATAACTAGGTAACAGCTAAGGAGATAAGATTCAATAAAAATTGATATTGGGATAGTTCATAACTTGTATTAATTTTCTTTGGAAATTGTATAAATTTGTTGTAAACTTAGAATGATCTCAAGAAAAGACACAAAGATCAATCCATATTGACATATTCTCACAAAACATGTAGAGAAAATACATCATAAAGTTCTACTCAAACACTAGACTGAAAAAATCCTAAGTGTAATACTAAAATGCATTAGAAATTAGACCTTTTTCTAGCCCTGGGATCTCACTTATATACTGTGAGATGCAACAAGCTTCAGGCATATAGAACTGATAGATGTCCTTTACAACAGATATTTACATACAGCTATCACAAAAAGAAAAAATTATGATTAACAAAAAGACTTATACACCAAACATTCTTTTGTAGGTCCCTTTCTATTACATCCTTTTTATGTTGATTATTGATTTGATACTATTATGAATCTTTAGCGTATGCAGCTACTAGACTTGCCAATGATGTGTCAGGCTCTAATTCATGCAGCTTCACTTCTACTCTAGTAGTTTCACCCATATCATCATGTAGGACCAAAGGGATAGTTACTTTTGATTCTTTATCTACTAAGTCTTCTAAGTGATCCACTACTTCCTTTGGATGAGATGACTTCCCTTCTTCTCTTACAGGTACTGATGGAGGTAGATCAATGACTTGTAATTCATCTTGATGCATCTCATCATCATCACTCTAAAGTTCTTCTAGTTACTCACTAGAAGCAATATCCTCCATCCACTTGCCAAAAACTGTATTGTCTAGCCAATCAAATTGTAGAATATCCTCTCTTTTTCATAACATATTCTACCTCCTTGTTAATATCAACAAATTCTTGTTTTAAAGAATCAAAGAATATTTGGGCTTTCACTATCTATTCACTTGTGGAAGCCCACCATGCATGTCCTATTTCATTAATAATTCTATTCATCCTTAGACAAAATAAATCATCAAGCTCTCTTGCCCATTCATCTTTGTTTTTCAAATTATTTCTCTTATCTAAGGCACAAGGGAAAAAACTAAACTTTTGGCTCTTATACTTGTTCAAGTAGCGTACTATTATTCTTTGTAAATGAATTCTCTTATTGTCAAAATCAGAAAGATTAGAAACAATATGAAAGGTTTTCTCAATTTGATCATCAGAAGTTTTTATGATAGAGTAACATAAAAATGTCATTTCTTTCCTCCTTCTCACCCACTTATTCAAAATAGGCTTCAAAGCCTCATTATTGGCTTTCAATTCCTCCCAAATACTAATCACCCTAGCTAACTGATCATAGACTAGTGCCCATTCAATTTTGTCCCCAAAATATGTGAGAGCTTTTCTTAATTTATCTTCATATTTTGCATCCAACTCCACATGTAATGGCCATAGCTTGCCTTTTTCTTCTTCAAAATCTTTTGTTGTGTAATATTCTAGCCTTTGGGGTGTATCTAGTATTTATATGAGGGGGGTGGATTTGAAAGGTTCAACTGGGGGGTGAGGGTATACTATTCTTGGTGTTGTATATCTTCCCATTAATTTATTCTCAAAGGTCAATTCTCTTTTTCACCTCTTTATTGTAGGCTTCTAGAATTGTTTCATAATTACTCTCTAGTTCAAACATAGCTTTTTCTTCTTTCTTAGTAGTAGCCAAAAGAAATTCTAATGAATCCACATTTTAATTTGTTCCTTACACATGAGATATATCAACCGCCCTCCTCACAAGGATATTTCCTATCAGCCCTGACTCATTTGGCTGTGATGAAATAGCCCTAGATCCTCTTCTTTGTGACCACAGGACTAGGGTAGCTTGATCTTCACTAAATGAAGTCCCTATAAACTCCTTTTTATTGGGATCTTGTAATTCCAATTTATTAGAAATAGAATTAAAAATTAGTGCATCAACAATATACCAATTGAGAAATAATAAAATGTTTGAGGCCTTTACCATCTACCTTCCCTCTCAGGGGTTATATTTTGGAACTCTTGAATCATTTGTTCCTTTATTTGACCTTGAATGGAGTCTTCATCTATTTTTGGATGCTCTACTATCAGTTTCCTACATATTTCCTCAAAATTGCTTATATTTGCCCTCCATGCAAATTGGTGGAAAGCCCTTGATTTCACAAAATTGTCATCAGACAAAAATTGATGACTGGCCTATTCTAACATAGGGTCCAATTCCCTTCCCCTATGGCCTACAACTATTAACTCAAAGCTTGGCACATGAGGCTCCTAGGGGTTTCCTTCATCTATTTCTGCTTGTGTAACAAAAACTCCTCCTTGTGATTGTATCTACTAAACTTGCTCATTAGTGAGATACTCCTCAATTCTCATAGGGGTTTGGGAGGGTGAGTATTCCTCAACATGAGGACCCTCTTCTCTTATTATTTTTCTCCTATTAGGAGAAGGATTAGGAGGTCTCTCCTCTAACATAGTACTAGTAGATCCCACTATTTTTTTTTCCTTTATACATAATGAGCCTTGGATTCTGAATGACTGTGTACCCTGGCCTTTTCTAGATAGTCAATTGACCTGCCCTTATATTGGGAGTAAAACCCAATCTTCTCATTACTTCCCTTGCCTTGTTTGGGTAAAATCTAATAAAGAATTGATACTTTTCATTTATTGCCTCTATTATTTTAGGAAAAGTATTCATAAGTTTCCTTATCTTATCTACATTTGTAACTACATCATCCAAAGGACTATAACTTGAATCAAAAAAATGAATGAAATCCAAAATTTTAGAAAAGACTCTCCACTTTTCTTTCCTAGTCTCCATCTCTTGCAGGGAGTACTCATTTCTTATTATATCTTTTAGGAAGTAAAATTCATGCTCAATTTTTCCAAGCTTAATTCTACACATCAGGACCAAATTGAAAAATCCCTCAGAATCACAAAAATGAGGGTGAGAAATAGCAATCTTGTAAGGATCCAAAATTTTGTACAAAGAGAGCCAACCCCCTTTTGTGATTACAAAATGATGGGCTACTGTGCAAGTGGGGAAAATTGACTCCATGGATCTTTTCAACAAAAGAGTTTCCTCTACTCCTCCCAACTGCCACAAAACCTTGGCTACTCCTACCTTCAAGGGCACCTAGTAGGGAAATACATGAGGGCTCCCCCTAAAACCATAAAATCTAAAAATAGTAGAAACAAAGTAAGGAATAATATCCCCCCAATTATGTAAAACTTTCAAATTATGGGGGTTATCCTTAGGCCTAATGAGACCCATTAATGCCTTGGGGATTCTAGCATTGTCACTCAATAAAATGCATCTCAGTTTGGAAGTGAAATTCCTATCAAATCTGACAAAACTAGCATTCTCTATGTCCTAAGTGATATCTACACTCCATAATTCGACTGGCAGTGCTTCCCCATTCTCCTCTTTGTTTAAATTCATTTCTTTACCAAAATATGAAGCTCCTTTAAACAAAAACATATGCATCAATAAAGAATAGTGGCCAAAAGTTTTTTCTACCTTGCTCTTGGCAATCACAATTTACTAATTGTGAATTTCTTCAGCTATATAAGAAGCAAAATAAAAAATGATGTCCACACCAAAGGATGAAATCTAAACAACCATATAGATGAAATCCACAAGCATAAACTCTTCTTCATCTCTCCCAAAAATGCTGCATAGGGTCATATATATCTCTATAACCCTGGAATTGAAATATGCCCTTTTGAAAGGTTCTCTAGATGTTGTTGTTATTGCTGGTAGGGTTCCAATTTTACCTATATGTTCCTTGAATGCACCTTTCCTGATGGTGTCTTTCTTAATTTATTATTCCTTTTCTAATCCTTCCAAATCAATGGGCACATGGTAATCAGTGAGAGGCCCTAAACCAAAAAATTCCCTAATCTCATCTGGGCTAATTGTAATTAGGACCTAGCTATCAATTCTTCTCACAACCCTAATGGCTTGGTCATAATTTTTTGCCACAACTTCAAGAAGATCATAATCAATGAAAACTCTAGGGACCACCAATTTCCCTAGCTCAAAATTCCAGATATTGGCATGTGGGGCAAAAAGGTTCCTCTCTAAAACCCATTTTTAAAACAATTCTAAACCAGTTTGAGAGCTACTTGCATCACAAACCAAATTACCCTTGTCATTTAATCCATCAGCTATTTTCAACCTAGGTTTTAATGTAGTGAGCTTTTTTTCTTGCACAGTTTTAGTAGTGGAATTGGGAAGCAACTCAAGTAAGTCATCATGGACATTCTTGTCCAAGTAGTTCTTTTGACCTGAAAATCCTTTCTTTGGAGGAATTTTGAATTGTAATTTGCAAAATTAAGACACTACAGAGGTTATAATGTAAATACTTACTTGATGCTTTGCTTATTTCTCTCTGTAACTGTGCCATGTCTTCGCGAATACATGAAATTTTCTTTATGTTCTTGTTTATCTCACAAGCATCTCAATAACGACTTTTGCTCAAGGAAAAGCTAGAAATATTTATTTGCATTGGTTAAGACTGAGAAAATCTTCTATATTATACTCTAGTTTCTTTTGCATGCAAAGCTTTCAAGCTTCATAAATGCATAGAGTGGAAAAAATAGTGTGGCATCATCTTTCCTTTTAAATTTGCATCGTCGATATTTAGAAAATCCTATGATCTAGGGATAAAAATGGAGTTGACTCATCTTTCCTCTTAACATGCTGGTAGTCAAACCAATGAAGCACTTCCATCTGTACCTTTCCTTTTCTATTAGTGTTCCATTCTGAGCTCGCTAATAACAGGGGACATGTGTTATCTGTATATGCTACTTTAGTACGTTAGAAACAATAAATTAAAACAATCAAAAAGCATTTGCATACTAATTTAACATAATTTCATGAGAGACAAAGTGAATTCCTCAAATGAGAATATGAGCCATGGATAGGCTCTCTCAATGAGGATGATCACTTGATGTAGAGGTGTGTCTAATAGCTAAGATGGCTTGATTATGTATGTATGCTCAAATGCTCAAATGGGCTTCAATGAAGGATTTTTGATAGATTTTGGTGAATGGATTTGATGTAAAAAAGTCTTCTCAAAATGGCATTATGGCTTTACTTTCTAGATTGTGTTAAAATGGCTTGGGAGAGGATTGCTTAAATACGCAAAGGGCTTGAGGGATCAAGGGCTAGGATGCAAGGATGGGAAAAAACTTATGGAAAGTTTAGATTGAATGAGAGGAGAGCACATGGATTGTGCTTTCTTATAGCCAATCAGGGAGTGACACATGTCACAGGGTCATTGGTTGGAGCAAGAGGGGTTGAGGGGTCAACAAAAGAGGCTCAAAGCTCATAAAGACCCTCATAATGGCTTGTAAGAGAAATGAATGGGCTTGTAAGAGTCATTTATGGCTTTGTGTGCTTCATAAAGTTTTATGGTTGGGATATTTGTGAGACAGTTGAGATATTTTGACTTGGGTTGCATTAAGAAAGTCTTAAGTTTGACTTAGGAATGTGCAAATGATTAAGGCTTGGATTAGGCTTGGGTTAAGATTAGATTAGGCTTGTTAGAGATGGGAAAGTGGATGGCATTTAATGAGGGTGGGTAAAGGAGGAGATATTTATTGGCTTTGGCTTGGGTTAGCAAGTCTTAACCCATGTTTAGGAAATGTGACAAGGATAGTGGGGGGGATTAGGATTAAAGTTAAAGATAAGGATTGGCATCTTCTAGAAGAGTCTAGGCTTTGGATGAGGATGAAGACTTTCTAGAAGAGTCTAGAATTTCCTAGGATGAGGATAAATAAGGTTTTTAGGAAATAAAGAAATTTTTATTATTTCAAGGGTTTGGGTTGAAGAGATATTTATTAAAATATTTTTAATAAACATGAGGATTAATATTTAATCTTAATTAAATATTTTGAGTTGGGATTAGGGGTAGAAAATGATGGGATTAGCCTTTAATCAAAATTAAAGAAGGATTAGAAGATTTTGGAAGAGGTTAGTGGTCTTAAGGAAATTGGCCAAGTTTTGGGAAAAAAATAAATAAATTATTTATTTTGGAATTTTTGGTCAATTTATTAATTAAATAATTAATAAATAAAGAAATAATATTTAAATAAGATTTAAACATTTTTGGGAGGGATTCCTTAATTAAATATTTATAATTAAGATAAAGGGATTTAATGGCATAAAAATAAATAAATAAATTAAATAATTAATTAATTAATAAATGATGATGTCATCAGAGTTTTTTTTAGAAAATAAAAACACTTTATTTTCTAAAGGATTTTTAGGTGTCTACATTTTTCCCTTCTTTGATGTGATCCCACAAGTGGCATGGCATCAAAGATAAGAAAATAAGATGCCCAAGGCTAGAGCAAAAGAGGAGATAATGGACTGCGAGATGCCCCCTCAAGAAGGCAGTGGGAAGAGAAAGCGAGGCTGGACAGCTTCTTGAAAAGTACAAGAATCTTGGCAGGTAGGAGGATGAAGAGTGGCTTAAGAGAAGAGGTTTAGTTAGCTCAAACTCTCACTATGGGAGAATGATAAAGGGGAAAATCAGAGGCACAAGAGTAAATTAGCTTAAGACTTTCAGAATTAGGGGGAGGATGAAGGAGCTGAGCGTTATGAAAAGGAATCCAAGATAGGGAGATGGATGATGGGATGATAAAGATGATGCAATAGGGTTTCAAAGACTCAAATTAGTGGAATATGGGTTTCGAAGATCCCTAGGACTAGGATTGTGGATCTCAAAAGATGAGGCTTGGTGGATTGATTGGATTGGTGGATCCCTAAGACTAGGATTGTGGATCCCGAAAGCTAAAAATGAAGATTGATTCAAAGAGATACTGATGCATAAGCTGGGGTAGAAGATATAGATGCTAGATATGGATGGGGGATAATGGAGATGAAGGGAATCCATTGAAGCTTTTGGAGCAGGGGGATACTTCAAAGAGAAGTACCACCATGTAGTTGACCACTAGATTTTCTATAGGACTATTGGTTAATTGCCAAGGTTACCAAGAACATCAAGGCCTTTTCACCAACTGTCCAGAGGATTGACGGACTTGACTCAAAACAAACATGCAAGGATTGCCCCAGCATCACACATGAAACTCAGAGGAAGCAGTGTGGAACTGACACTGGGTAACCCACAAGCAAAAAAACAAACAAACAAAAGACTTGATCAGAACCGTACGCTCAAAGTGCCCCATTCATAGCATACCATGATATGGAAGATCATGGCAACCTTGAGGAGGGAACAAAAAGATTGCTTGGAAAAGATACTTCAAGACCCAAAAGGGAAGATTCCAAATCAAAAGAAATCAAAAATCCAAAAGAGAACCATTTGCCAACGAGATGGGTAGGATGAGGTACTAACGGACCAAGATCAAACATGAGGAAAGATATATCCTACAAGGATCTATTAGAGAGTACCTAAGCTAGTGGTTTTGGATTAGTGATGCGTCTGAAAAGTTAAACTAAGAAGGATAACACTTTGGTGATAGGAGATCTAGCTAAAGGATGCATTGAAATAGTTAACCAAGATGTCCAAAGTGTGCAAGATGTTGATCAAGGATGAACTAACATGAAAGCTAGATAGATACAATGGTACTCAGCTAAAGAGGATGTACAAGCTGACGAACCAAGATATGGTACAAATGTACAAGTTTTTCATGTTTTGAGTTGGTGAGATGGAAATGTTTTAGAGTGTGTTGGATGTTTGCAATGTGTGATAGATGGATAGTTGGATAATTTGAGGGTTTTGTGAAAAGATTAAGTGAACTAGGATTTGTGTGTGCACGTGATAGGGTACAAACTAGGATACAAGATTATTTTTGATCTTTACAAAAGCTCTGGATGATAAGATAATAGGATGGCTCAAGTTGGTGCAAGATGCAGAAGCTAAAGATGAGGTGATAGCGAAAGATATGGATTTGGCAGGATGCATCCAATGATGATGATAGATGTGCGACCAAGGATGAGGACAATAATAAGGTTGGTGGTAGTTGAGTTGATAGATGGCGCTAGAGTGAATGGCTAATGAGAGGATGACATTGGATTTGCATGAGGATAGCCTAGAGAGAGATACCAATGACAAGGGAGGATGGACAAGACAAGATCTCCAAGGAATACAGTGCCCCCAATCAGAAGATGACATGCAGAAAGAGGTCTTACAATGGATGTGATAGGATTGAAGCTAGGATGGAAAAGTTGAAGGCACTTAGGGAGATGGATGATAGCTGGGATGATGGGGTGAGGTTGCAGAAGATAAGTAGATAGTGATAGATAAAAGCTAGAGGATGAAAGATAGGTGGATAAATTGGAAGATGGAGCTAGATGGCAAGATGTGACCAAAAGCATGAGGATGATAGGCTAAGCTGGGGATGTCTGGATGACGCACGATGCTTATTTGCTAAGTTTTCATCATGGTACTTGTCCAAGGTGCTTGAATTGCCAAGTTTTCACCAGTGGACACTTTATTTTTATTTATTTTTTGACTTTTTGACTTTGGACTTAGCTGGAATGATTTTGGCTTTCTTCAGCTATTTTTGGCTTTTTTGGGATTTTTTACTGGCTATTGGAATGTTCAATTTTGTTGCTAGTTGTTGGTACATCGAATGTGTGATTTATGCAATAGATCAGATTAGATGGGATTGATGGTAGGAGATGGAGGGATGAAAAGGTTGGAAAGGAGTATGAGATGGGGATGCTTGTAGGATCAACATTGGCACATGTTGGGACGGGTGTGAAAAGAGCATATGGGGGATAGATGGTAGATGCGAGCTTGATGAAGGATTTGTGGAAGTGCGCTTGGGGATATAGGCACCCAAGATGAGTGAGGAGATAGGGGACACGAGTCACTGGATGGGGGATTAGCAATGGTGGATGCCATTATGCATTGGGTTTCAACTTTTTTCTTTGGGATCCACATGGTTTTGGATTTTCTTTTCATAGGCTTTTGCATTGCTTTGCATTCTTTGATTGGATTTTTCCTTTTTGGAGTATGTCTTTTAGAATAGACATATGATTGCCTAGGATGTGGATTTTTAGCTTTATGCATTTTGAAGTTGGCATTCACATTGCTATGGTAAGCTTTGGGAAGATGGTTAGGAGAAGCTTTGTGAGATGGAGAGGATATGGAAGAGCGTGTAGGGGGATGATGATGGATGATGTGCCCTGATATGTGCCTTTGTTGATCTTGCATAGGAATGGATGGAATAGAATTTTTATGATGGCTGATAGGAGGATGGAGGAGGGTAGCTTTTGGGACATAGGGACCCAAAATGTATTTAGCGGATGAAGTGGGGATATGGTAGGTTTTTTTGGGTTGCAAAGATGGTGGAGGGGGGATGACATAAGATTTCTTGAAGGAGTGATGGGAGGCTGGCATTGTGGGCCTGGAGATAGGCTTGGTATGATGATATCTTTGTTTATGCTTTGGGGGATTTCAACATGCTTTTGGGTAGGATCTTGATAGGATT
The DNA here is from genome assembly GCA_028749045.1 of Cupressus sempervirens. Classification (NCBI taxonomy): domain Eukaryota; kingdom Viridiplantae; phylum Streptophyta; class Pinopsida; order Cupressales; family Cupressaceae; genus Cupressus; species Cupressus sempervirens. The sequence continues at coordinate 78,306,696 of CM053784.1, read as the reverse complement.
GGATTGGAGTGGATGGTACGATAGGAGGTGAAGGGATGGATTCTTCAAAGGTAGTGGATGGATAGATGGGAGATTCGGTAGTGGAGATGGGTGAGTAAAAGATGGATGCATAAGGGTCATTACAGGAGATTTGGGAAATTCTTGGAGGTTATGTGGATAGGATTTGGAGGGATTTGACAAGTGGTGGGATTTTGATGCTTGTGGGAAGTGGTAGGATTTTAAGCAATTTGATGGATGGTATGGGGATGATAGCTATGGGAGATGGGGGTGATATTATAGATGCAAAAGCTTCATCACTGGCTACTTCACATGGTTGGATTAGATGACATGGCTTATCGACTGTTGGAGGTAGCTTTTCTTGTATTTTCTCTAGGAGATTCCTAGGAGACTCATGTGTCAGAGGTGGAGGTGGTGGATTGACATGAATAGCTGGTGTGATGGGGGTGGAAGATTGGAAGCTTGGTTGATTGGGTGATGGAGGAGAAGCTGGGATATGAGATGGCATGACTAGATAGTTTGGAAGAATGCTTGGATTTTGGGGGATGGTTGCCGAAAGGCATCTAAGGCTCTCAAGATACCCGTCATAGTCAACAAGATTTTCATCATCATTGGAATAGAATGTAGTGGGAGAAAGGACAATGTGACCAAACTCATTATGATACAGTTGGGATTTCATGTTTTGATGATGAGTTGGATGGGGATGGGGTCTTGCATATGGATGAACATAGAAGCTCATGTTGGATTTGGATTAAGCATAGATTTTGGATTGGCTGATGAAAATTTTCCTAGGGAGAGTCAAAGTTGCATGATAGACCTAAGGAGGATTGGCTAGAGATTTTTGGCTTTCCTGTGGATGGAAGACTTCAAGGGTATGTTGTCAAAAAGTAAGAGTTTTACTATCTTATGTGTACGATTGGTGGCTTTTGGTGTCAACTTGAGGATAGACAAATGATCATATGGGCATGACATGAGATTGATCACTTGTGGATCCCAACCTTTAGCTTAAGGTGATGAGAGATGATAAGTGACAAGGCTAGATTACCCTAGACAAAGCTCTGTCAAAGGGATAACCTTGGGGAGATTGAGGGATTTGTATATATTGATTGGATAGCAAACTCTAGCAGAGTAAAAAAAATTCCTTAAAGGCTTGGGTGATTTTGGATTGTGTTTCTAGCTAGCTGGGGGGGATGATTTGGATGGACTTTGCATTTGGGATTGTTCTAAAGCAAAGAACTAGATAGATTCGGTTGTGGCGGGGGAGCTTAGATGATTTTCTAATGAGGCGGTGACTATGCTAAGTATCCCTTGAGCTAGGAGATTTTTGTTTTTCTAGGATTTTGACCAAAGTTGGGAAACATTCATTCAAAAGCTATGAACAAACGAGAAGACTAAAGTTTGGAGCAAGCATGTCAAACACACCAACATCCTAGGAAGCTTTCTACAAGGATGAAATTTGGTTTAGCTAGGGAGTCCTTGATATATGCAAGGTACATGAGACCCAAATCCATAGATGAAACCAAAAATATGTCACGTAGCCGAGAGGAGCAGTAACCCACTTCACCTCTTTCACTTCTCAAGGGTATAAAGTTCCTTATGGATTAGCTCGAGTGATAGAATTTTGATCCCAAGAGAGGTGTCTTTGGATTCACCTCCCGATCTTTATACTTCGTCGGAACACTAGAGTTGAGGTTGTCCCTCGAGGTGATGAAATCCCCAAGCAAGCCTCCTAAAAGCTAAGAAAAGATTTTGGATCCTAATCTTATGCACCCATGATGGCCTTGAAAGATGACAAGGGGAGAGAAGACGTGGATGATCTTGGGCTAAAAGACAAAGTTCTTTTCCAACTGACGCTTTAAGTTTTCTGATCTAGACTTTTTGAAAACACATGTGATTAAGATGCAAAGGTTCAATTCCAATTTGAAATGCACCAAAAAAAGAGAAGTGATCAAAGAATGAATACACCAAGAAGATTTAGGGTCAACAAAAAGTAAACTTGCGCGCCTGAAGGCCCTCCACGTCAAGTATCGATTGATTTTCTTTAAGGCATTCAAGATTGAGTGTGAGTTTGTTTTAAGCCCAAAACAAAGATGTGTGTAAAGCTCAATTTCAAGCGCATGCCCGAAGGCCCTCCACGTCAAGATTTGTTTAATTTTTACACCCAAATGAAGTGTTAACAAGACTAATATGCATTCAAAAAAATTTCTATCTTAGAAAAACCAATAAAAACTCAAGTGAGTGGAATTTGATTTTTGTGGAGCACTTAACACCTTCTTAGGTAGACCCATCCCCATATATGGCACTGATATTGCAACCAATGGTTAGAATGATGGGTGATTAAAGAAGGTGAGTCCAACAACAAATTTACTCAAAGTGTCTTTATTTGTTTTTATAACTTAGAAAGTTTCTAAAATGTGGATTCTTTTTATGCCCCAAAAGATGATTATTTGAACTATGGCATTCAAGATTGGATTTGTTGTTTTAATCTTGCATTCATAAAATAAAATAAAAACTTGATTTTAATCCATGGCACCCAAGAGTGATTTTAGCAACATGCATTCAAGACAAGTGATTAAACATTTAAGTTTTTTCCTTTGAGCATTCAAGATTGAGATATTGCATGTTGTTTTAAGAACTTTGAAGTGCTTTGTTTTAACCTTAGATCATTCAAGATTGTTTTGGATTCAAAAGTGAAAATGACACTTTGGACTTTGGTTTTCATTCAAGATTTTGTGTTCTAGTTTGCATGTTTCAAGCCTAAAAAAATGATATTCCTAGAATGTTTTGATGCATGAAAAACCTAGGAAACATTCAAGATTTTGCAGCAAGACATTTGTTTGGAACAAATAACAAAGCTTTTAGGACAATTTTTGTAACTATTTAGAACTCTTAGTTTTCATGAGATTTTTAAAAAAAATTTAAAATATTTGCAAATGAGGTTCATTTTATGCTTGATTGATGCTTTGAGTTTGATTTAGATTTTAGTCTGCACTTAGTGTTGATTTTGAACCTTTTGAAATGGAAACTTGAAGTTCTTTTTAAATTTCCAAAAATGAAGTGTCCCTAACTTTGCATGAATGCATTTAAAACCTTGATTTTGCAAGGATGCAAATGATTGGATTGGTTTAGTTTCACTTGTTAAAAGATTTTTTATTTTTTGTTTTGCAAATTTTTAGTTTTTAATGGATTTACGTATGATTTGGGAGTTTATTTTAAGCACTTAAAAAAAGCGTATATGATTTTTCTTCCTTAAAAAAAAAAAAGGCCAAGATCCCTCATGAAGAAGAAGAAGAAGTAGATGGAATAGAAGAAGAATATAGACAAGAAGAGGAAGAAGAATTCCAAGGGCTTCGTCCACCTATAAGCTTCAAAAATCTGCAAATGCTATGAGATAGACTATGAGTTGCGTTGTCTTCTTCATGCTCATGTGGACCTACAAAACCAATTTATACAATCCTACCAATCACAAAAACAAGCAAAATTAGCCAAAATTAGAAAATGACATACAAAACTTGACTAAAAAAGCTAATGAAGATGACCCATGCGGGGTCCCACCGGGCATGCCAAATGTATATGATACTTTAGTATGTTAGAAACACTAAATTAAAACAATCAAAAAGGATTTGCATACTAATTTAACATAACTTTATGAGAGACAAAGTGAAGTCCTCAAAGTGAGAATATGAGCCATGGATAGGCTCTCTCAATGAGGATGATCACTTGATGTAGAGGTGTTTCTAATAGCTAAGATGGCTTGATTATGTATGTATGCTCAAATGCTCAAATGGGCTTCAATGGAGGATTTTTGATAGATTTTGGTGAATGGATTTGATATAAAAATGGTTTCTCAAAATGGAATTATGGATTTACTTTCTAGATTGTGTTAAAATGGCTTGGGAGAGGATTCCTTAAATAGTCAAAGAGCTTGAGGGATCAAGGGCTAGGATGCAAGGATGGGAAAAAGATTATGGAAAGTTTAGATTGAATGAGATGAGAGCACATGGATTGTGCTTCCTTACAACCAATCAAGGAGTGACACATGTCACAGGGTCATTGGTTGAAGCAAGAGGGGTTGAGGGGTCAACAAAGGAGGCTCAAAGCTCATAAAGACGCTCATAATGGCTTGTAAGAGAAATGAATGGGCTTGTAAGAGTCATGACTTTGTAGGCTTCATAAAGTTTTACGGTTGGGATATTTGTGAGAGAGTTGAGATATTTTGACTTGGGTTGGATTAAGAAAGTTTTAAGTTTGACTTAGGAATGTGCAAATGATTAAGGCTTGAATTAGGTTTCGGTTAAGATTAGATTAGGCTTGTTAGAGATGGGCAAGTGGATGGCATTTAATGAGGGTGGGTGAAGGAGGAGATATTTGTTGACTTTGGCTTGAGTTAGCAAGTCTTAACCCATGTTTAGGGAATGTGACAAGGTTAGGGGGGATTAGGATTAGTGTCAAAGATAAGGATTGGCATCTTCTAGAAGAGTCTAAGCTTTGGATGAGGATGAAGACTTTCTAGAAGAGTCTAGAACTTCCTAGGATGAGGATAAATAAGGTTTTTAGGAAATAAATAAAGTTTTATTATTTCAAGGGTTTGGGTTGAGGAGATATTTATTAAAACATTTTTAATAAACATGAGGATTAATATTTAATCTTAATTAAATATTTTGAGTTGGGATTAGGGGTAGGAAATGATGGGATTAGCCTTTAATCAAAATTAAAGAAGGATTAGAAGATTTTGGAAGAGGTTAGTGGTCTTAAGGAAATTGGCCAAGTTTTGGGCAAAAAATAAATAAATTATTTATTTTGGGATTTTTGGTCAATTTATTAATTAAATAATTAATAAATAAGGAAATAATGTTTAAATAAGATTTAAACATTTTTGGGAGGGATTCCTTAATTAAATATTTATAATTAAGATAAAGGGATTTAATGGCATAAAATAAATAAATAAATTAAATAAATAATTAATTAATAAATGATGATGTCATCAGGGACCTTTTTCAAAAAATAAAAATACTTTATTTTTTAAACGATTTGTAGGTGTCTACATTATCAAGTCACTACCTTGCTATACATAACTTCCAAGCATCTTACTGTAGTGAAGTAGTGACAACTATTGATCTTGCTTGATTGTGTGGAAGGCATTTGATACAACTCATAAGATAAATGTGGTGGGTCCCTCATTTGCTACCTCGCTATACGTAAACTTTGTGCAACTCCTTATAGTGAGAGAGCAATGGCCGTAGATTTGAACTTGATCTGATAGCGTGCAAACTGCATGAACTTCTTAAGATGTGGTGGGTGCCATATTCGCTATGTCACATAGAGTAAACAACAAACATCTTTCTATAGCAAGATAGTGAGAATCATTGATCCCATCTTGATTTGATGATCATAATACCTCATGTGTTTTATGAATGGGACGTGGGTCCAAGATACTAATGACATGAGAAATCTTGCACAACTGGCATAACAAAACCATACTTTAATCCTAGTCACCTTTCCACATTGCTTGAGGTCCCACCACATTTCATTTCACAACAACTCACTATGTCACTAATGGTGAGATGTCTAAATTTTTTGATAGCGAAGTAGTGAGCTCTAGTGTCTTAACAAAAAATCTATGCCGATAGAATAAAGGCAAGTCAAGTCACCATTGCTCTTAATAAATGTTTTTGACAATAACAGTTGTTATGCACCATGCCACTTGGAAAATTTTATGGTCATAGGGAAGTTTGGAGGGCATCATGTAATATATTTTCCAACTATTTTCTATGTTCCTAATGGCACTATGCTTATTTTTTTTGATAGCAAAGTAGTGAATCATTGGAAAAATTAGTATTCCGGTGATTTCTTCTGCCTGCCTTTTACTAGGTTCTTTTTCTTGCTCTGAAAACTCTGACAAAATACATGTGACTTAAACTTTGACTGCTACATATTTTCTAACTACTGCATCTCCATTTTATGGCACCATTATTTAGTTTTGCCACATTTTCTACCTCGCTATACATAAGAAGTGTGCAACTCACCATAGTGAAGTAGCGATTGTCGTAGATCTCATCAGAGTTAGACGGTGAGAGACACAAGATAACAAGACTACTTGGGGGCATAGAAAATTTAAAATGAAAATAGAATATTTGCAAAAGTTTAATAAGATTTCATGCCCAAAACTTTTAAAAGGAATGAGACATAGGGTTTAGTAGGATTTTTGAAAGGCAAATAAAATCTGGAAGACTAAACAAGAAACCTTATTCACCAACAATGGATTCAATCTAATTTTTTGTACCTAGGCTAGGTAAATTTCATCATGTGAAAAGTTAGACCAACAATGGCTCTATCTAGGGACATTGAATTATGCATATTCAAATGAGGGCTCAGAATTTCTAGGAGAAGCAAACAACTCAAGCTCTCTACAACCTAACCACTACTAGGAGAATAACCAAACACAGGAACACTATATACAAGAAACTGAAAAAAGACCAAGAATTTACAAAATGTACAAGAAACCCTAAACAACTATTTATGGAAGAAACAAGTATTTCAACAAAAATATCTCTTCAAGAATAATCCATGAACTAATAGCTCAAGAATGTTGTCTGATAAATCCTTGAGAACATATGAATCTTCTCCCCATGTATTTTCAATCAAATAGGGACCTAAACATATGGGATCAAACTTCCCATGTTTTCCTTAATCATTAATTCTGACATTTCCACATATGGACTAAATCTCCATTTTAAAACTTTTTAGTCAATATCTTTTTATCATATAATGTCTTAACTTGTAGTTGCAACTTTTGATTCCTAAGAGATGCTTCTTTTTTAGTTTCTGCTACCCCTACAAGCTCATCCAACCTTTCTTTCATATCATCTATAATATCTTCATCATACAATTGGATGTAATTATAGAGTCCTACTAAGTTATTCTGAGGCATCCTAGCCTAAATTCCATACATTGGATCAAATGGGGCTACTCCAATGGCCTTCTTTACAGTCACTTTGTCAGCCCATGTTGCAAGTTGCAACTTAGAGTTCCATGCCTTCTTGTTATCATCCAAAGTCCTCTTAATTACCTTTAACAAGCTCTTATTTGTGGATTCAGCCTATCCATTCCCTTGTGGATAATATGGGGAAGATGTTGATCTGATTATTCCATATTTGTCATAGAACTTTATAAATTCCTTAGACCTAAAGCACATGGCATTATCTATCACAATTCTCTGAGGGCAACCAAATCTTGAAATAACATTACTAAGCAAGAAATTATTGACAACTTTACTCATTGCATTTCTTGTGGGGATAGCTTCTAACCACTTTTTAAAGTAGTTAGTAGCAACTAGAATCCAAGAATAGGCAATACTAGATTTAGGAGAGATCTCACGTATGAAATCCATGTCTCACTACTGAAATGGTGCTCGAACCTCAACTGGCTTCAAAGGAGTATTACTTGAAAACTTTAGTTTTCCAGCAAACCTTTGACAAGAGTCACACTTCCTAACCATGATTTGACCATCTTTAAAAAGGGACGGCCACCAGGAGCCAGCTCTCATTACCTTGTGTGCAGTGGTTTTAGCCATATAATGTCCAACACACACTCTAGTATGCATCTCATTCAAAATTTCTTTAGCCTTTTCTTGATCAACACATTTAAGTAGTATCCCTTCAAAATTTCTCCACCACAAGCTACATTGGATAATTATGTATCTGATGACTTGTTATTTAGTGCTCATTTTCTCATTTTTAGTCAAATAAGGTGGAGCTTCTATATGTTGCAGATAGTGGATAACATTTTCATACCAGTCAGAATGATCCATGTCACATAAATAAGATTTGAGGTCATCTATCACCATATTTATCTGATTAGCATCCAAATTAGATTGAGCCATGAGTTTAGCTAAACCTTGACCTCTTACCAAATTTTTTATCTATATCTCAATGTTGAACTCTTGGATCCTATTGACCCAGATGCACCTCCTTCCTAATACTTCTTGTTGAGAAAAAAATCCTTTATAGTAGCACAGGGCACAAATGCAATGACAATAGCTCCTACCAAATAGCATCTAAAAGCCTTAACAGTTTTTAGTAGAAAATAAGCTTGGCTTTCATTTATCTCATATTTTAGTTCAGTAGGCTGCAGTGACTTACTGAAGAAATTTCATATCCCTCCTCATTTTTTTGCAACAAAACTACAACTACAGTGTGAAAAGATGTGAAAGAAAATATGTGCATTGGTTTACTATAATCAAGGGTCCTTAGGATTGGGGTGTTCTTTATAGCACTCTTAATATCTTGAAATGCCTATGAAGGTTCACCATCCCAATTGATAGTAGCCCCTTTCTTGAGCATTTTAGAAATAGGTATACTAATTTCAACAAAATTTTTAACAAATCTCCTTAGAAAATTAACTTTCCCAAAGAAAGATTTAATTCCTTTTACATTCTTTGGCTTAGGGACCTTATCAATGGCTACTACTCTTTCAAGATCTATCTTTACCCCATCCTTTGATACTATATGTCCCAATAACTTACCTTCAATTACCCCAAATGCTCATTTCTTATGGTTTAATGACACTCCATATTCCAATGCCTTGATAAAAATATTTTCGAAATGCCTACAATGGTTCTCAACCTTTTTGGAATAAGCTATGAGGTCATCTTGATAAAAAATTATAAATTTATATATGTACTCATAGAAAGCCACATCCATGGCTCTTTGAAAACTAGCACCAGCATTAATCAATCCAAAAGGCATCCTCACATATACATAAGTCCCCCAAGGAGTTGTAAATGTTGTCTTGAATTGTTCCTCTTCTTTCACCAAGACCTATTTATATCCTGAGAATACATCCATCATTGACATATGTTCAGACCCTACTACCTATTGCAGCATAGCTTCCATATTGGGTAACCCATAATTATCTTTCAGGGAAGCAATGTTCAAATTTCTGAAATCTACACAAAGTCTGATATCTCCATTCTTTTTTCTGATAGGTACTAAATTAGAGACCCAAGTGGAATGTTTGATAGGTTTAATTATTCCCCCATCCCTTAAATTCATTAATTCCTCTTACATTTTAGGGGCCAGAGTGGGATTAACTGGTCTCTGTTTCTGCCTAAAGGGTTTTGCATTATCCTTCAGAGGTATGACATGCCAAAAAAGATCTTCTCTATAAGCCTTTAAATCATCATATGAACAAGAAAAAACATATCTATATTTTCTCAACAAGTCAATTAGAGGCTTTCTAATTTTATCTGACAAGTTTTGGCCAATATAAACTTTCTTAGGGCCTCATTAGTACCCAAATTTATCTCTTCTAGTTCTTGAGGTTTATAGTCTTTAGCACTAGGCCTTACCCTATCTTGGTTATCAAACATGTTCTCCAAAACAACTAAACCTTTAGGTACTTTATTACTTTTTAACTGCATAACCTCTTTACCAAAAATTTTTTCCTTCCCATCTATGATTTACACCAAATCATTATAGTCCAACTCTTGTCCATGCTATTTATCCTCATTTAGAAAGAAATTCATAATGTCTATGCCATCTTCAAAGACTTGCCAATGCTCAACATTGTCAAGTATTGATGGCCTATTTTGAACTTCAATTTGTAATATCCCTACAAGGTTTAATTTCTACATTTTCTAATAAGTCAGCCATCTTATTCTGAGTTCTATCTCTCCATGATATACCAAATGCATCAAACAATTCAATCTAATCCCAAACAATATTTCTATATTGTTTCAACCTTCTATTCTTGGAAGCATATGTTCCCTTTATTTGTGAGATAATTAGTTTAGAATCACCTATGACATGCAATTTCTTGATCCGGTGATGGGTAGCAACTTTTAACCCTAACAACAAGGCTTTATACTCAACAATGTTATTAGTACATGAAAATTTCAAGGTGAAAGAATATTTGAAAGTGTTTTTCTCTAGAGAAACAAAAACTACCCCTACCCCCACACCTTCTTTAGAACTAGCCCCATCAAAAAACATTGTCCATAATTTGGGTGAGTCCATACAACACTCAACTTCATGTTCAATAACAATAGGCAAATTCTCAACTTCTTGGATAATCAATTCAGCTCTGATTGCATTCATACAAATATCTAAAAAGCTACTAGCATCTTTGTCAATTTCTTTGCCCAAGATATGACTAACCTTTGGCTCTCTATCTACTTTAACAGCCTTCTCACCTATGTGAAAAGTTGCATAAGTTAAGTCACACTTTAGGCTACCTCCCATGGTAGCATTCCATTTTCTAGAAAGCAACATTCCATAGTGGGGATGTATATCCACTACAAGGACTAACATGGTCAACTCTACCTCAGGATATGTAGCTAGTCTAAATGGTAGAGCATTTATAGTACCTATGATTGGGACTTCCCTAGCATTCATACCTTTGCATCTTCCTTCTGTAGTGTTTACTTTCAACCCTAAGGCTTCCATTTCTTTGAAAGGCATTATGGTGTTAGAGGTTCCTAAGTCTATCATGCAATTTTTAAGGTTCTTTCCTTTTATAATTAGACTGAGAAAGAATGGTTCAATATCTTCTATGTATGCTACTGATGAGTCATCCAAGAACATTTGGGGAATTTGGGACATGATACCGCTATCTTCTATTACTAAGGGGGTCTATTGGGTAACATTTTTTTCTACATTGTTATTAATGTTTCCTATCCCTCCCAAACATGACAAGGCTTTACTCTTATGCTCTTCAATTCTAAAGATCTCAGACAAATGTACCTTAACAATGATTTGGGACAACATGGATATCATATAAATTAGCTCAAACATAGTGGGTTTAGCAATCATACCTAGAGTAGGAGCCTTCTAAGCAGCAGGGATTATTATTTGCTTGGAATTATTAGATCCTAATCCCTTCTCTTGCACAATTACTTTTTTTGTCTCATTAACTTGGAATTGCACTTTCTTTTTGGGTTCCCACTTTTTAGTTTTAACATATTTAACCTTAACTATCTCTATACTAGCCTTCTTGTCTTCATATTTCATCTTATGTGTGATATCTTTTATGAATATACCAAAAGGCTTCCCAATTTCATTGTTATCTATTTTTTTTCTCAAACTATAATTACTATGTACTTGGGAGATCATTTCTACAGTGATCCTATCAATTTATTCTTTGAAAGGAATTCTTAAACTTACATGACCAACTTCAAAAGATGTAACACATACTCAATCTTCATCATAGCCTTCATTATCTTAAAAAACTTACTGATGATGTAATTGATAAACAATTTTCTTATTCTCTAGATCACTTTCTCTTTCTTCCAAATCAAAATCAACACAATCACTACACATTCTTACCATATTACAACTTACATCATCATGACTCTTTCCTTCTTCCTCCTTAGTTTGTAAACTATGATTAGAAACAAATGACTGAGAAACTGCATAATATTTTGTTAAGTGGGGTGATTCAAAAATAATACATCATGGCACATTATCATTCATATTTGCAAAACTTCTTTGCAGAGGATTTGGTGTACCCTTATCTTTGACATTTTGAGTCTAGTTAGGGATTGGCTTTCCATCCTTCCATTGGGTGGTATAAGGGTAATTTTTCATTCTAGGTTGTCTATTGAAATTGCTATTATTCATAGGGGTTTTCTCAACAACATTTGGCTTATGGGCATTTAAACTAGTAGGATTCATCTTTTTCAACAATTCCAACATCTTGCCTATTGTAGGTTCTTCTAGCTTCTTTCCTCCAGGAATGCTATCAACCTCCCTTTTGTTGTTATTTTTGGGATTGAATAGATTTGGATCATCTCTCCTACCCAATCAGTATGCCAAAGGAAAGATTCACGAGGAAGGAACAAAAGGCATCTTTCAAGGTGATGGAGAGGTAGAATATGAAACCTTTTTATTTCATTTCCCTTCTTTCCAAGAAGAATGGTCACAACAAGAGGACTTCTACATTCCTATGAGGTGTTCAAATGCTGATTTGTAGCCTAAGGTTAGACCCCAGTCAGGCAGTCTTCATGAGTCAGAGGAAATCACACTCACTCATGACAGCAAAGGTTCCGAAAAGGAAGAACCTCTCACATGCTTGGGTAAAAGAGACTCTCTTCAAGCAATGGATGGATCAGCAAGTAAGAAAAAAATAGAATTTGAAGAGCTGGATGATAAATGGTCTTGGAGTGAGCTTAACCTATTATACCTACCAACAAGGTTCCATGAAGATGTCATGGTTAGAGAAAATCCTCCTTTCCAAATGCAAGAATCACTTTCAGGTGGGAAACACTATTTATCTCCCCTTGGAATAGAGAATGCTGAAACAAGTATATTGCAAGGGGAGTCACAAAGACCATTGAAGGTTCCAACAAACACATTATCTCACGATGAAGAAGTGTTGTCCTACTTTCTGTCAGCAAGCAAGGAAGGAGTTTCTCTCATGAAAACTCTAGGTATAAGCCTTTCAAATTCCTCTGCTTTAGATAAAGAATTTTCAAACTTGCTTTCAGCAAAAGATGATGGATTTATCTAGACTGAGATTGACCATATGTTTGAAAAGACTCACTTCTATCTTGAGGGTGTTTTGAATTCTAAAAATCCTCTTTTGTGTGCTGATCCCAAGGGTATGTGTGCTGAAAATGACATAATCCTTGCTTTGAAAATTCTCGAACAAAATCTATTTCAGTGTATTGTTGGAAAAGGAATTGAAAATTCTTTGCAGAGTGACCAAGAAAACTCATAATTTTATGATGAGATGTGGCTCTTTGGGCCTAATGATTGGTGGACAAGGTTCTTACATGTGATCAGCCTAAAATACCAAGAAGACAAGTTTTCCAAATGGAAGTGTTGGGTTGCACCATGCCAGCACAACTCGCTACTCAGAATGGGTTCTTTCTTCTCACAGCCAGTGAATGGCTTTGTGTAATTTTTTTTCCTCAGCTCTAGTCTAGTGGTGAGTTCTTCTCACCTATGTACATTTGTAAATATTGTTTCTCTCTTTTTTTTTGTGGTGTTTAGTGTAGCAGTTCGATTGTTGTTTGGTTGTTTTGGTGTTGTCCCCTATTCTCTCTCTCTCTCTCTCTCTCTCTATATATATATATATATATATTCAAGAAACCCCCTTTCTTTTTTCCCATGACTCTATTGCCCAATGGCTAGACACTGGTCTCTACCATACATTGTTGGATTCTTTGTGTCCCTTATGACTCACATCCCCAGTTAGAGCCAATTGTTACCCTTCTTTTAACACCAGCATTCTAAGCTTTCAAGTCAACTCCCTAAAGTAAATTTTGTTCAATTTTTATTCACTAATGATAGTTTATGAGATATAACCTATGAAGAAGATAGAGTTATGAAGATATCCTGAGGTGGAACCATCAAATTTAGAACTTCAATTTATACTTCATTCTAAGATCGGGTTTGCAGAAGGCTGAATTTTTAATACATTTCAAGGTGTAGCATACCTATGCGAAGTTGAACTCGAACTTGAACCAAAGGTTTCAACTTCAAGTTCATGTTCAAGTCTGCAGAGTCAAAATTCAAGCTTCAAGGTTCAAGATAAAGATTCGAAGCTCAGTTCAAATTTTTAGAATCAGATCAATGGGAACTATTTATTTGAATTTCAAGATACAACTTGAGTGAAGCCTCAACAAATCATAGCTCCAAACATGTCATGATCATCTTGGCAAGGCGTAGTGGTAGAATCCTCATTAAGGCTTGAGCATGTTTAGATTCAATAAAGAGCGATATGTAAATTGTTTGATAAAAGAGTCTCACTTCAAACACGAGTAGAAGATGATGGTGGATGATGAGATGTACAACAAGAAGGCTTCAACATGTGATTTATGTGCAGATATTGGTGCATATACTATTATAAGTTTTAATACAGCCTGCAACCATAGATTTTTGTCAGCATCAAAATAACAATCACAATGCGGGGAACATAACGTTTAGATCCACCATTGGATATAATTTAATTTTGGATATTTTTTCCAAAATCAAGTTTTCTATATGTTTACCAAAGCAATCTTCAAAATTTGGCCAAAGTTAGAAGTTGTAAAGGACTGTATGCAGGTCTGTCAATGAACCAACAAATGCAAATGTGCTGCAGTCAGAAAAACAATCATGTTGTATGGCCCACAAATTTTCATCCACCTGTTGGATTGAGCTAAATTCCAGATATGTTTGAGGAAACCTAATTATCTAAATTCTCTCCAAGCCATTTTGTAAAATTCATAACAGATTAAAAGTTATGACTATTTAAGTGCAGAAGTATATCAATGACAGTTACAAGATCATGACAGTAGTTTGCTACCAGCATATGCCACTTGTCCAAGAATGCACATAGGATTCATTTTAAATTTGGTAAATAAATTTTTTATAATTTATGAAACTTTAAAATGCCTCAACTATTAAAATTCCAAGCTGATAAGAAGAATATTATTCATGAGAATGATTAAACTGATTTTCAAGAAATGGTTATGGAAACCAAAAAACAACCCAAAGATGTTATTTATTGCAAGATTCAGATGTAGTAATGGTCATTCTTTTCAAAGGGGTGGGAGTTCTACAAATGCTGCTATAGGGAGAAGATAGTTCTATTTCTGTAATAGGGAAAGAAATTTTTCTTTATGTAAATTGACTATGATAAGGGGATTGAAACAATACTATTATTGTTTCATCATGTTCTGAAATAAAGAGAGATATGAGTGTGTTTGATTTTGTAGTCATATACATTTTTGTTTCTGATCTAGAAGGATTTTGAGTCTTTTTATTTCTATTTTAGATATAGTCCTTTATTATCATGTTGAATGTGATATACGTAGTCTTGTGGTTATGTATTCACACTTTTGCATAAAGATATTTATAGCTTTCTCTCTTTCAATTTTCTCTGCAATGTGAAAGACTTGGTAGGTAGTCCTATGGCTATTTGCTAGTTTTTCTCTCATTATCAACTTATTAACCTTATAATCATGTTCATCTCATGTTAATGAGTGGATGTTAGAAAGCCTTGGTGTCTTCTGGTAAAAGGCATAACCAACTATTAAAATTCTTTGAATATGTTTCTAAGAGGGAGTTGTACCTCTCAATTCAGAGGAAAGATATCACTCTCATGATAGTATTTCCAACCGTTAGTGGCAATTTTTCTTCTATTTGGGCATTTTGAGTCATTCTTTATATTTAATTTTGGAAGGACAAAACTATTTACTAACAATTTTTTGTGACTCTATTGGGGAAGAAAGTGAAGTTTCAGTGCTTTCTTTCCTTGGATTTTTGAAGTTTACCTCCCCAAGGATGGAGGTTGGTGACCCTGATCTTTTTGGTAAAAGAAGCCCAATATAATCATGGCCTTGGCTGCAACTCAATCATGCCAACCACATTTTGGTCCTTTTGGTGTGCCTCATTTCACACTCATTTCAGATCAAAGAAATATTTTCCTGAGTATGCTAGAAGGAGTGATCAAGATCCGGATAGCCACATTTGAGCATTCAAAATAGCCTATGGAATTCTTGGTGTTTTGGAAGAAGATGTTTATCTTCACCTATTTTTTAAATCTCTTGTCGGTGATGCTATTTTTTGGCTTGAGCATTTGGAAGATGGGTGCATAACTGGTTGGCATGTGCTGAAAAATAAATTTCTTGCAAGATTTAAACCAACTGTTAATGTGGACAACCTATTATGCTAACTATTCAAGATTTCAAAAGGAGAAAATGAGGAAATAAGAAGCTTTGTGGATGGATTCACATGAACCTTTGCAAAAATCCCACAAGTTGACCAGCCCAGCCAAGATAACCTATTGTCAATCTTTATTGCAGCATTCCATCTAGAAGTCCGATTTCATCTCAAAAGAAGTAAGGTATGTGACTTTGAAATTGCTAAGAAGGAAGCTATAAGAATTGAAGATGATTTATTTTTATCTAGTTGGTTTCAACAGGACAACATTGTAAAAGTCTTTGGTCCAGATTTGAAATTAAAAAATGAGCATGCAAGTGATAAACCTTTACATAAAAGAGTTTGCCTATATGAACAACAATATCATCCAGAGGAAAAACCCAAGATGAGAAGGCTTGTCTTAAAAAAAGTAAAACCAACACCCTCTATTTATGACTATCAAATTACATCAATTTTTCATGCAGAGGATTTGGTAATACCTCATTTATCTAAAAACAATTCTCACCATACAATGGGATCATATCACCTACATGTCGAATATGATGATGGAGATTCTCAAGAAGTCACACCTAAAGAAAATATTTGTTCTAATATAATAGGGTGTTTCTATTCACACAATGAGAATAATAGATAACATATTTCCCAATAAGATAATTCTATGAAGTATCTAAGTATGCCTCCTATAGAGGAAGAGCTGGTTGAAAATGAGTTAAATACAAGCTTGCCAATGGATACCTCTCATCCAATCTTTGAATCTACTTCTATTGAATTTTCTAATGTTTTTTCAGCAATCAACCTTAATCAGGAAAGCATGTCAAATTAGTATGACAAAGGAAAGATTCATGAGGAAGGAATGAAAGGCATCTTTCAAGGTGATGGAGAGGTAGAATATGAAGCCTTTTTATTTCATTTCCCTTCTTCCCAAGAAGAATGGTCACAACAAGAGGACTTCTACATTCCTATGAGGTGTTCAAATTCTGATTTGCAGCCTAAGGTTAGATCCCAATCAGGCAGTCTTCATGAGTCAGAGGAAATCACACTCACTCATGACAAAAAATGTTCCCAAAAGGAAAAACCTCTCACATGCTTGGGTAAAAGAGACTCTCTTCAAGCAATGAATGGATCAACAAGTAAGACAAAAATAGAATTTGAAGAGCTAGATGATAAGTGGTCTTGGAGTGAGCTTAACCCAATATACCTACCAACAGGGTTCCATGAAGATGTCATGGTTAGAGAAAATCCTCTTTTCCAAATGCAAGAATCACTTTCGGGTGGGAAACACTATTTATCTCCCCTTGGAATAGAGAATGATGAAACAAGTATATCGGAAGGGGAGTCACAAAGACCATTGAAGGTTCCAACAAACACATTATCTCATGGTGAAGAAGTGTTGTCCTACTTTCTGTCAGCAAGCAAGGAAGGAGTTGCTCTCATGAAAACTCTAGGTATAAGCCTTTCAAATTCCTCTACTTTAGATAAAGAATTTTCAAACTTGCTTTCAGCAAAAGATGATGGATTTATCTAGACTGAGATTGACCATATGTTTGAAAAGCCTCTTTTGTGTGCTGATCCCAAGGGAATGTGTGCTGAAAATGACATAATCCTAGCTTTGAAAATTCTCGAACAAGCTCTATTTTAGTGTATTGTTGGAAAAGGACTTGAAAATTCTTTGCAGAGTGACCACGACAACTCAGAATTTTATGATGAGATGTGGCTCTTTGGGCCTAATGATTGGTGGACAAGGTTCCTACATGTGATTAGCCTAAAATACCAAGAAGACGAGTTTTCCAAATGGAAGTGTTGGGTTGCACCATGCCAGCACAACTCATTGTTTAGAATGGGTTCTTTCTTCTCACAGCCAGTGAATGGCTTTGTGTAATTTTTTTTCCTCAGCTCTAGTCTAGTGGTGAGTTCTTCTCACCTATGTACATTTGTAAATATTGTTGCTCTTTTTTTTTGGTGGTGTTTATTGTAGCAGTTCAATTTTTGTTTGGTTTTTTTGGTGTTGTCCCTTATTCTCTCTCTCTCTCTCTACAAGAAACCCCCTTTCTTTGTTCCCATGACTTTGTTGCCTAATGGCTAGACACTGGTCTCTACCATAGATTGCTAGATTCTTTGTGTCCCTTATGACTCACATCCCCAGTCAGAGCCAATTGTTACCTTGCTTTTAACACCAACATTCTAAGCTTTCAAGTCAACTACCTAAAGTAATTTTTTTTCAATTTTTATTCACTAATGATATTTTATGAGATATAACCTATGAATAAGATAGAGTTATGAAGATATGTTGAGGTGGAACCATCAAATTCAGAACTTCAATTTTTGCTTCATTTTAAGATTGGGTTTGCAGAAGTCTGAATTGTTAATACATTCCAAGGTGCAGTATACCCGTGCGAACTCAAACTTGAACCAAAGGTTTCAACTTCAACTTCAAGTTCATGTTCATGTTCGAATCTACAGAGTCAAAATTCAAGCTTCAAGGTTCAAGATCAAGATTCAAAGCTCGGTTCAGATTTCTATAATAAAATCAATGGACACTATTTCTTTGAATTTCAAGATACAACTTGAGTGAAGCCTCAACAAATCATAGCTCCAAACATGTCATGATCATCTTGGCAAGGCATAGTGGCAGAATCCTCATTAAGGCTTGAGCATGTTTAGATTCAATAAAGAGTGATATGTAAATTGTTTGATAAAAGAGTCTCACTTCAAACACAAGTAGAAGGTGATGGTGGATGATGAGATGTACAACAAGAAGGCTTCAACATGTGGTTTATGTGCAGATATTGGTGCATATACTATTATAATTTTTAATACAGCTTGCAACCATAGATTTTTGTCAGCACTAAAATAACAGTCACAATGCGGGGAGCATAACTTTTAGCTCCACCATTGGATCTAATTTAATTTTGGATATGTTTCCCAAAATCAAGTTTTCTAAATGTTTACTGAAGTGATCTTCAAAATTTTGCCAAAGTCAAAATCTATAATGGACTGTATGCAGGTCTGTCAATGCACCAGCAAATGCAAATGTATTGCAGTCAAAAAAATAGTCATGTTGTGGAGCCCACAACTTTTAATCCAATTGTTGGATTGAGATAAGTATTAGATATGTTTGACGAAACCTAATTATCTAAATTCTCTGCAAGCCATTTTCTAAAATTCATAATGGATTAGAAGTAATGACTATTTAGGTGCAGTAGTATATCAATGATAGTTACGAGATCATGACAACAGTTTGCTACCAGCATATGCCACTTGTCCAAGAATGCACATGGGATTCATTTTAAATTTGGTAAATAGATTTGTTATAATTTATGAAACCTTAAAATGGCTCAACTATTAAAATTACAAGGTGATAAGAAGAAGATTATTCATGAGAATGATTAAACTAATTTTCAAGAAATGGTTATGGAGACCAAAAGACAACCCAAAGATGTTATTTATTGCAAGATTTAGATGTAGTAAGGGTTCTTCTTTTCTAGGGGGTGGGAGTTCTACAGCTGCTGCTATAGGGAGAAGATAGTTCTATTTTTGTAACAGGGAAAGCAATTTTTCTTTATACAAATTGACTGTGATAAGGGGATTGAAACAATACTATTATTGTTTCATCATGTTCTGAAATAAAGAGAGATATGAGTGTGTTTGATTTTGTAGTCATATACATTTGTGTTTCTAATCTAGAAGGATTCTAAGTCCTTTTATTTCTATTTTAGATACAATCCTTTATTACCATGTTGAATGTGATATACGTAGTCTTGTGGTTATGTATTCATGTTTTTGCATAAAGATATTTACAGCTTTCTCTCTTTCAGTTTTTTCTGCAATGTGAAAGACTTGGTAGATAGTCCTATGGCTATTTGCTGGTTTTTCTCTCATTATCAACTTATTAATATTATAATCACGTTCATCTCATGTTAATGAGTAGATGTTAGAAGGCCTTTATGTCTTCTAGTAAAAGGCATAACCAGCTATTAAAATTCTTTGAATATCTTTCTAAGAGGGAGCTGTACCTCTCAATTGAGAGGAAAGCTATCAATCTCATGATAGTATTTCCAACCGTTAGTGGAAGTTCTTCTTCTATTTGGGCATTTTGAGTCATTCTTTATATTTAATTTTGGAAGGACAAAACTGTTTACTAACACTTAGCAACCCATTTCTTTAGAAATCCTATCCCTGATTATACTTTTGCGAGATCTATAGAAGTAGCTTCCAAGTCAATAGGGTTATTCAAATCTATAAGATTGGGTTCAGTATATGGGACTGTTTTAGGATTAGAAGGATCTCCAAAAGAACTCATGAATCCTAACCTACAATGAATTTTAGCTATTAGATCTTGTCTAGGGGATATATTCCCTACTGGTGACATATCCTTATCTTGATATGTTCTTTCATCTGGTACTAGGGTAGTAAATATCCCTCCTGGGAGTCTTGTGTTTTTTGACTCAGAGCTGAGTGAAGAAGACTCTCTCTCTATCACTTGTTGATACTAGGAATTGAATGATACACTACCTTTGGGTTTTCAGGTTGGATTTGGATTTGTCCTTTTCTTATTTAGGTTCTTCCTACCACCTTTAGGTAAATTAGTATACATTAGTACATCAGGATTGGCTCTCATATAAGCTCTTTTGTTTTTTCTTTTTTCAACCATTTCACTATATATTAAGTAGGCACTAGCTTCAAAACCTTGACCTAAATGGACCAATCACTAAAATTATAAGACTACAACTCTTGCTTCTTAGATAAGACACTTGGAAAGTTTGGGCACATCAGTGTATCTCTGTGGCATTTTGGTTTTTCTTTATTTCTTTTTAAATTCTCAAGGTTTGTTAATAAAACATCCCCTTATAACCACAGGAAAAACTTAAAAAAATGATACCCGCATACAAAATAGGACCAAAGAAACTTTAGTACTTTTCATAGATGTGTTGGACAACTCCCCAGCAAAGTCACTATTTTGTTGGTGTTTTAAAACTACTGAACAACAAAGGTTCAATACCAAATTGATAGTACTCACATAACCTAAGGATTATCCAATTCCTTTTAGCAATTACATGTGTAAACCATTCAAACCCAACTTCAACTAAACCAAGGGTGGTTTTCTACTCTTTAGGCTCTGCAAAACTAGGGTGGGTATACCCAGGGATGATTCAAGACTAGAAGATAATGTGTGAGAATTATTTTATTTTCATTCTGATTTTCATCTCAAATCCTCAAATACATGCATTGTTTGAGAATTTTGAATAAACACATCCCATATAATCGACTTGGCCAAATTTCTTCTATAGATTTGCAAGTGTTCACAACAATAGTGGCTAACTAAGGCTAAAACATTCCATGCAAACAAGTACTGACCATCATTTAAGATCTTCAAGAAATGTAATTTAAAGATGACTGTGATTTTAGAACTCATGCTCCTTCACAATGTATCTATTTTGCATAATGAGTAAAATTTGATTAGTGCCTATTCCATCAAGATTTAGAGTCTACTTCAATTTGTGATCTAATATGTTTCTTTACAACAAGAATTATCAACAATTCTTATTGAATTTCATTCTTACAAACACCCTTTCTATTACCCTGACAACCCCATCAAATTCATCAAAAGAATTTACTTAATTCATTGAATTAAAAATAGTAATGAATTGATATACAACCTAATTTAATTTCCTTCAACTAAGCAAGCTTTACTCACACAATCTCAAAATAACTAGGTAACAGCTAAGGAGACAAGATTTAACAAAAAATGATATGGGGATAGTTCATAACTTGTATTAATTTTCTTTGGAAATTGTATACAATTGTTGTAAACTCAGAATGATCTAAAGAAAAGACACAAAGATCAATCCATATTGACATATTCTCACAAAACATGCAGAGAAAATACATCATAAATTTTTGCTCAAGGACTGGACCAAAAACATCCTAAGTGTAATACTAAAATGCATTAGAAATTAGACCTTTCTCTAGCCTTAGGATCTCACTTATATACTACGAGATGCAACAAAATTTAGGCATAGAGAACTAATAGGTGTCCTTTACAAGAGATATTTACATACACCTATTACAAAAAGACAAAATTGTGATTAACAAAAAGACTTATACACCAAACATTATTTTGTAGGTCCCTTTCTATTACATCCTTTTTATGTTGATTTTTGATTTGATACTACTTTGAATCTTCAACATATGCAACTACCAGACTTGCCAATGATTGTCAGGCTCTGATTCATGCAACTTCACTTCTACTCTAGTGGTTTCACCCATATACTCATGTGGGACCATAGGGATAGTTACTTTTGATTCTGTATCTGCTATGTCTTCTAACTAATCCATTACTTCCTTTGCATGAGATGACTACTCTTATTCTTTTATAGGTACTAATGGAGGTGGATTGATGACTTGTAGTTCATCTTCATGCATCTCATCATCATCACTCTCAACTTCTTCTAGTTGCTCACCAAAAGCAATATCCTTCGTCCACTTGTCAAAAAGTGCATCGTCTGGCCAATCAAATTGCAGAATGTCCTATTATTTTTTGATAACATATTCTACCTCCTTGTTAATATCAAAAAATTCTTGTTTCAAAGAATCAAAGAATATTTGGGCTTTCACTATCTCTTCAGTTGTGGTAGCCCACCATGCATGCCCTATTTCATTAATAATTCTATTCATCCTTAGACAAAATAAATCATCAAGATCTCTTGCGCATTCATCTTTGTCTTTCAAATTATTTCTCTTATCCAGGGCATGAGGAAACAAACTAAAATTTTGGCTCTTGTAGTTGTTCAAGTAGCCTACTATTATTCTTTGTAAATTAATTCTCTTATTGTCAAAATCAGAAAGATTAGAAACAATATCAAAGGTTATCTCAATTTGATCATAGAAAGTTTTTATGATAGAGTAACATAAAAATATCATTTCCTTCCTCCTTCTCACCCACTTATTCATCGTATACTTCAAAGCCTCATCACTGACTTTTAATTCCTCCCAGAAACTAATCATAGACTAGTGGCCATTCAATTTTGTTCCCCAAATATGTGAGAGCTTTTCTTAATTTATCTTTGTATTTTGCCTCCAACTCCACATGTAATGCCCATAGCTTGCCTTTTTCTTCTTCAAAATCTTCTGTTGCATAGTATTCTAGCCTTTGGGGTATATCTGGTATTTCTATGAGGGGGGTGGATTTTAAAGGTTCAACTAGGGGCCAAAGGTATGTTATTCTTGCTGTTGTAGACCTTCCCATTAATTTATTCTCAAGCTGAATTCTCTTTTTCACCTCTTTATTCTAGGCTTCAAAAAAAAATTCATATTTACTTTTTAGTTCAAACATATCTTGTTATTCTTTCTTATCAGTAGCCAAAAGAAATTGGGATGAATCAACATTCTGATGTGCTGCCTGCACATGAGAGGTATCAGCCACCCTCCTCACAATGATATTCCCTATCAGCCCTAACTCATTTAGCTGTGATGAAACAAACCTAGGTCCTCTTCTTAGTGACCACATCACTAGGGAAGCTTGATCTTCACTAACTGAAGTCCCTACAAACTCTCTTTTATTGGGGTCTTGTAATTCCAATTTATTAGAAATAGAATTAAAAATTAGTGCATCAACAATATCCCAATTGGGCAATAATAAAATGTTTGAGGCCTTTACCATCTACCTCCCTTCTTGAGGGGTTATATTTTGGAACTCTTGAATCATTTTTTCCTTTATTTGACCTTCGATGGAGCCTTCAGCCATTTCTAGATGCTCTGCTGTGAGTTTTCTACATCTTTCCTCAAAACTGCTCATATTTTCCCTCCACGCAAATTTTTGGAAAGCCCTTGATTTCACAAAACTGTCATCAGACAAAAATTGATGACTTTCCTATTCCAACATAGGATCTAATTCCCTTCCCCTGTATTCTGCAACTATTAACTCAAAGCTTGGCACAGGAGGCTCCTGGGGGTTTCCTACATCTATTTCTGTTTGTGTAACAAAAAGTCCCCCTTGTGATCCTATTTGCTCAACTTGCTCATCAGTGAGCTGCTCCTCCTCAATTCTTATAGGGGTTTGAGAGGGTGAGTATAACTCAACATGAGGTCCCTCTTCTCTTATTATTTTTCTCCTCTTAGGAGAAGGTTCAGGAGGTCTCTCCTCTAACATAGTATTGGTAGACCCTGCTATTTATTTTCCTTTATCCATAATGGGCCTTGGATTCTAAATGACTGTCTACTTTGGCCTTTTTTGGATATTTAATTGACCTACCCCTACATGGGGAGTAAAACCCTATCTTCTCATTACTTCCCTAGCCTTGTCCAAGTAAAATCTAAAAAAGAACTATTTATTTTCATTCATTGCCTCTATTATTTCAGGAAAAGTATTCATAAGTTTCCTTATCTTATCTAGATTTGTAAATGCATCATCCAAAAGACTATAATCTAGATCAAAACAATGAATGAAATCCAAAATTTTAGAAAAGACTCTCCATTTTTCTTTCCTAGTCTCCTTTTCTTGTTGGGAGTGCTTATTTCTTATTATATCTTTTGGGAAGTAAAATTTGTGCTCAATTTGTCCAAGCTTAATTCTATGCCTCAAGGCCAAATTGAAAAATTCCTCAAAATCACAAAAATGAGGGTGAGAAATAGCCATCTTGTAAGGATCCAAAATTTTGTGCAAAGAGAGCCAACCCCCTTTTGTGATTACAAAATGATGGGCTACTATGCAAGTGGGAAAAATTGACCCTGTGGATCTTTTCAACCAAAAAGTTTCCTCTACTCCTCCCAACGACCACAAAAACTCAGCTACTCCTACCTTCAAGGGCACCTCGTAGGGCAATAAATGAGGGCTCCTCCTAAAACCATAAAATCTTAAAATAGTATAAACAGAGTAAGGAATAATATTCCCCCAATTATTTGAAACTTTCAAATTATGTGGGTTATCTATAGGCCTAATAAGACCCTTTAATGCCTTCAAGATTTTGGGATTGTCACTCAATAAAAGGCATCTCAGTTTGGAAGTGAAATACCTATCAAATCTAACAAAAATAGCATTCTCTGCATCCCAAGTCATATCTATACTCCATAATTGGACTGGCAGTGCTTCCTCATTTTCCTCTCTGTTTAACTTCATTTCTTTACCAAAATATGAAGCTCCTTTAAACAAAAATATATGCATCAATAAAGAATAGTGACCAAAAGTTTTTTCTAGCTTGCTCTTGGCAATCATAATTAACCCATTGTGTATTTCTTTAGCTAAATAAGAAGCAAAATAAAAAATGATGTCCACACCAAAAGATAAAATCTGAAAAACTATGTACATGAAATCCATAAGCATAAACTCTTCTTCATCTCTCCCAAAAACTCTACATAGGGTCCTATATATCTCTATAGCCCTAGAATTGAAGTATGCCCTTTTGAAAGGTTCTCTAGATGCTATTGTTATTGCTGGCAGGGTTCCAATTTTACCTATATGTGCCTTCAATTCACCTTTCCTAATGGTGTCTTTCTTGATTTTGTATTCCTTTTCTAATCCTTCCAAATCAATGGGAACATGGTAATCGATGAGAGGCCCTAAAACAAAAACTTCCCTGATCTCATCTGGGCTAACTGTAATTAGGACTTGGCCATCAATTCTTCTCACAACCCTAATGACTTGGTCATAATTTTTGGCCACGGCTTCAAGAAGATCATAATCCATGAAAACACTAGGAACCACCAGTTTCCCTAGCTCAAAATTTCAAATATTGGCATGTGGGGCAAAAAGGTTCCTCTTTGAATACCATTTTTTAAAACAATTCTAAACTATTTTGAGAGGTGCTGGCATGATGGACCCAATTACCCTTGTCATATAATCCATCTACTATTTTCAACCTAGGTTTTGATGTAGTGAGCTTTTTTACTTGCATAGTTTTAGTAGTGGAATTGGGAAGCAACTAAAGTAAATCATCATGGACATTCCTTTCCAAGTAGTTCTCCTGACCCAAAAATCCTTTCTTTGGAGGCATTTTGAATTGTAATTTGCAGAATTAACACAGTATAGAGGTTATAGTGTAAATACTTACTTGATGCTTTTCTTATTTCTCTTTGTAACTCTGCAATATCTTTGTGAACACGGTAATTTTTCTTTACATTCTTGTTTATCTCACAAGCTTCCTAGTAATGGCTTCTACTCAAGGAAAAGCTTGAAATATTTGTTCGTGTGGGGATGAGATTGAGAATATCTTCTCTATTGTACTTTGTTTTCTTTTGCACACAAAGCTTTCAAGCATCATAAATGCACAGAGTGAAAAAATAGTGGGGCATCATCTTTCTTTTTAAATTTGTGTCATCGATCTTTCAAAAATCCTACAATCCAAGGATAAAAATAGAACTAACTCATCTTTCCTCTTAACATGCTAGTAGTCAAATGGAATGGGCACCCCTGGATGTCCCAAAAAAACTAATCCAAATTGCTAAAAGGAATTATGTCAAACAGTTTGCATTCAACTTCTTAAAACCCCTTATAACTCCGAAAATCAAACGTTTATTTGTTTGTTGTGTTTCGTGCATGGAATTGGTATCATACAACATAAACAAGAAATAAACTACAATAATATGCAAAGTGGAAATGAACTGCTGCTAATAAAATGTTATTTTCAAAATTCATAAAACCAAATACATGGCAGATTTATCAACTCACTAATTACTTCAGCAATAGTCATAATACTCCAGCCCATGCTTACAAACTTGCTGCTACAATACTTTGTCCTCCAATCAGTCCACTACATTCATAATACCATTCCCTCCAAGTGGCATAAGCGTCAGACAAGTAGTGAAGAAGATATGAGCAAAATATCAAATCTGCCTGTAGCCGGAAATGCAACTAAACTGCCTGATAATGAAGCCAATAAGAAAGAATTCCAAAGGCCAAACCCCAAGGGAATGATGTCTAGAATGTTACAAGAGAGGATAAACATCCTCAAATGCCAAGAACAGAGCTGCAACTCACACACCAATTTCTTCTCATATTCAACCTGTCTAATGAAGCCACAAATGCTTCCTTTTATTCTATTCCCACGGGTCCGCTCAACTCATATGGGGAATGTGGGATAAAAGATGTGTAATATAAAACATATATTAAAATACCCCTTATGTCTCCCTTGGGTACACATCACCATAAAATAAATATTAAAGTAACACTTTAATATTTTACAATTAAATTAGACATTACTTTAATAAAACTTCAGGCATTAAAATGTATTAGCAATCAGACTCCGAATAATGCGAGTGATAGCTCATCGGAAAGCTCTCACCGAGGAGTATCGAATCCAATCACCAAAATTGACCTGCACTGTGTCCTGACAACTTACTAAAAATAGTAAGTATGCCTGAAACTGAGTAAATCAACTTCCTTTTGGCCCAAACTGGAAATGACTAGGCCAAAACACTCCAAGATCCCATTAAACCCTTCATTAGCCCTCGGGACCATGTAGAACAAGAATAACGCACACACACTTGGTCAACTGCTAAAATGGGGACATTACAGTCCACCCCCCTTGAAATTGCTTATCCTCAAGCAATCTCAGTCTAGCATGCTAAATAACCTACTCACTCTCCCATGTAGAATCTTCCTCCGGCAGGTCTTTCCATCTGACCAAATACTCCTTCACTATCCTGTTTCTAAGTTTCCTCTCTTTGGTATCCAGAATAGCCTCAGGTACTAACACAAGCTTCCCCTCCTCATCCAAAGGGGGTAAATCTGCAGAAGGCACTACACTTTGACCAATGGCTTTCTTAAGCCTAGACACATGAAACACATTGTGCACTCGATTGCCCTCTGGAAGCTCAAGCTCATAGGCGACTTTGCCCACTTTGCGAATCACCCTGTAGGGACCATAAAATCTAGGTTTCAAATTTTCAGCTCCCCTCTTCTTGAGCGATGACTGTCTATATGGTTGTAGCCTCAAGTAAACCATATCCCCTACCTCAAAGCTACGCTCTATTCAGTGCTGATCAGCATACAATTTTTGTTGATTCTGGGCTTGTTGTATATTCTCTTTGAGCACTTTCAGAATGTCTTGACTATCCTGCAATAAGTTTTTGTCTTTGGGCACTCTACTGTCCCCCAAAACTAAATCCATGAAGCTAGGTGCTTCATAACCATAGAGTGCCATGAAAGGAGTCATCTTGATGGACATATGATAAGTGGTGTTATAACAATACTCTCCCATATGCAACCATCTGATCCAAGCCTTTTTTTGTGTAGTTACATAGTTCCTCAAATATCCTTTCGCCCATTTATTCACAATCTCTATTTGCCCATCTGTTTGCGGATGATAACTAGTGCTAGGTGTAAGATCTGTACCACACAACCTAAACAACTCTTGCCAAAAAACACTCATAAACTTACTATCCCAGTCACTGACAATGAATCTGGGTAGCCCATGTAACCTGAATATCTCTTTAAAGAAAAGATCTGCCACCTATGCTACTTTGTAAGTGGACGAAATAGCAAAGAAGTGAGCAAACTTCGTCAAGCGGTCCACCACCACATAGATGCAATCCCTTCCCTACACTCGTGGTAAACCAATGATGAAGTCCATCGAAATACTTTCCCATTTGCTATCAGGAATGGGCAAGGGCTGTAATAAACCTGCAGGAAATGTGTGCTCTCCCTTATTCTATTGACAAACCACACACTCCCTGACATACCTCTGAACATCATCCTTGAGCACTTTCCATGAAAACCGCTCTTAGATCTGCCTGTAGGTCTTGAAGACCCCCAGATGTCCAACTGTGGGTGCATCATGAAATGCCTTCAGTATCACCTCTCTCGAATGTGATGACGGAATCAAATAAACCCTGTCTTGAACTTTGATCAATCCATCTATCACCTCATAGAGATCATCTTGTATGGTACCTGAAATCAATCCAGAAGCCCAAGCATCTCCGACATACTCTGCTATAATCCGATCTCTCCAATCTCCTGAAATCTCTGCCAGAGCACATAAGTGAGGTCTCCGAGATAAGGCATCAGCCACCACATTTTTCTTACCTTTGACAAACTCTATGTCAAAGTCATAAGCCTGCAATTTAGTCACCCATTTTTGTTGCCGGTCATTAAGATCATGCTGGCTCATGAAGTATTTAATACTGTTGTGATCAGTCTTGATCACAAAACGTCCACCTACCAAATATGATCAAAATTTGGCCAATGCATGCATTATGGCCAACATCTCCCGATCATAGACAATAACTTTTCTCAACTCCTTGGAGCTTCCTACTCTCGAATGCAATGGGATGCTTCTCCTGCATCAATACTGCTCCAATCCCATCACCTGATGCATCATAATGAAGCTCAAAAGGTTTCATAAAATCCGGTAGAGCTAGAACTGGACATGAAGACATTACCTGCTTGAAATGCTCAAAACACCACTGTGCTGCCCCTGTCCACACGAAGGCTCCTTTCTTGGTAAGATCTGTCAAGGGTGTAGAAATTTGTGAGAATCCCTTAACAAACCTCCTATAAAAACCACATAAACCAAAGAATCCCTTAAGCTGTGTAAGGTTTGTGGGAGTAGGCCACTCTACAATAGCTCTAATCTTTTCGGGATCAACCCGAACGCCATCTGCACTAATGATATGCCCCAGGTAAAGGAGCTCAGTCATGCCAAACTCACATTTAGATTCCTTGGCATATAATGACTCTCTCTCCAGAATAGATAACACCTCCTCTAGATGATGTAAGTGCTCCTCCCAGGTCTTACTGAAGACCAAGATGTCATCAAAGAAGATCAAGACAAATCTCCTCAGCTGCTTCCTGAATACCTGGTTCATACAACTTTGAAATGTGGCAGGTGCATTGGTTAGACCAAATGGCATAACCATGAACTCAAAGTGGCCATAGTGACATCGGAAGGCTTTTTTCTCAATGTCCTTTGCTCTCATCCTGATCTGATGGTATCCGGATCGCAAATCAATTTTGGTGAAGAAGCATGCCCCATGCAACTCATCAATCAGCTCATCAATCCTAGGAATGGGATACCTATTTTTAATTGTTTTCTTATTCAGTGCCCTATAATCGATGCACATGTGCATCGTCCCATCCTTCTTCTTTACCAATACTACTGCTGAAGCAAAGGGGCTCTTACTGGATCTAATATGCCCCATCTCCAACAAATCCTTAATCGCCTTCTCTATCTCATCCTTTTGTTTCTTAGGATGACGATAGGGAGTAATCATAACTGGTTTGGCTCCCTCCTTGAGCTCAATAACATGTTCCATCCCTCTGTCAGGAGGAACCCCATGAGGAATATCGCTAAATACTTTAGCATGTCTATCAAGTATCTTCTGGACATCTAGTGGATGACTCTTTTCTTGTGGCTCTGGTGAAGTTGGCATAATGTGGCACTCTGCCGCCCACTTTATGTCATCATGACAAAAAAGTCTCTGCATTCTCCTCAAGGACACTACTCTGCAACCTCCATCTGAAAGCCCTCTAAGTACCACAGTTCTGCCCTCATGCTGGAATCTCATCTCCAATTTTGCTAGATTGAGTGTGAACTCAACTAGTGAAGCCATCCATGTCATGTCGAGGATGACATCATAATCTCCCATGTCCACAACATAGAACTCATCCTCCAACTCGTAGCC
Source organism: Cupressus sempervirens (assembly GCA_028749045.1). Taxonomy (NCBI): domain Eukaryota; kingdom Viridiplantae; phylum Streptophyta; class Pinopsida; order Cupressales; family Cupressaceae; genus Cupressus; species Cupressus sempervirens. The sequence goes on along the minus strand of CM053784.1, from coordinate 78,276,436 downwards.
ATCTCCAAACCTGATGCGAAGATTAGATATCTTCCAAGTGCATAATAACTTATCACCGTTAGCCACCATGACTCTAAACCCATCATGCTCCTCTATCTGTAACCCTCTCCTGGCTACCAACTGTGCATCTATGAAGTTATGTGTAGCCCCAGTGTCAATAAGAGATATCACTTTCTGCCCCTGGATAGTACCCCTGACCTTAAATGTGATTGCCTTTTGGGCCCTTGTCAAGCGTGCAAATGATCTCTCATCCTTAGGAATGTTGCTCTCCTCTATAGTGTTACCCTCATCTGAATCGGAGTGCTGATCCTCCCCTTCTGACTCTGACTCTTCTGTTGAAAAATACTCCATTTGATTTGCCTTAGCCTTGAGAGAACATTTATGAGATAAGTCCCAAGGCTCTCTACAATGGAAGCACAACTTCTTCTTTCGAAGTTCATTCAAGGTTTCATTGTCTAGTCCTTTTGATCCTTCTTTGGGTTTGCTATACTCTTTCTGAAATGATTTTTTGGCTTTGTCCTTGCGGTAGGAAGAATCTGTTGAATGTTTTTTTCCTTTGGATACCGAAGGGGCTAAATCTCGTGCCTTTTTAGTTGCTTCAGCTAACGTGAGTGGATCATGTCCCTTCACCCAACCTCATAATGGATCAGCAAGACCATCACAAAATAAAACCACCAATCTCCTAGGAGAGATATCAGTAACAAGTACAGACAAGCGCTGAAACTCGGCAATGTAAGCATCCATAGAACTTGACTGTTTTAACTGTGCTAGCTTCTTGAAATGTAACTCAGGATCCTTAGTGTCAAATCTCCCAATCAATGTTTCGGTGAATTCCTCATAGGATGTAATCTGATTATGCCCTAAAGTCACCATGCCATGATGCCACCATTCATGTGCAATGCCATCCAAGTGCATAGCCACATACTTGATAGCCTCCTCCTCAGGCATAGGATTTAGCTGCAAGTATGTATCTACCTTCTGCACCCAAGCTCGTGTAGTCATCTTCCCTGAAGCATCATAATAAGGTAAAGAAAGTTTTCCAACTTTCTTCCTCAGCTCAAAGTTTTGATTCCTCCCTCTTGCTTTAGGCATGTGTCTCATCCTCAAGTCCATATAATCTCTAAGAGAAATATTCGCCTGAAACTCTGGTCCACTAGCCTCCCAGTCCCTCCTAAACTAATCTTGTAACTCGGTAATTTGTGGTTCGTTTACTGGTTGAATCGGATCTCTGGGTGGGAAAGTGGGTAGAAGAGGTCTCAAGCTCGCAGTCTATGCTGGGCATGCAACGTGTCTAAAGTTATCAGCCTCATTCCCATTGTTGTCGTGTCCATTATTACCATTAATGTTATTCTCAGGACCATTGTTGTTGCCTTGGCTTTCATGGTTATTGTTTCCCCCGTTGTTATTGTTTCCCTCGTTGTTATTGTTTTTGTTGTTGGCATCACCTGGATTAATATTAACACTCATCTGTCTAGCCATAAGCTGCAACATCATGTCCATTCGCCTATTCTGCTCCTGCTGCATACGCTGCCCCTGCTCTAATGTATCCAGTAACTGTCAGAACAGTACCTCCCCCTGATCTGGACCAACATTTTTGCCTCCACCTAATCTTGTATTCCTGTCATCTTGATCACCCATATTATTGTCCTGATCACAGAATATCTCCTCTATGTCTGTATGGTTGGATTCAATGTCCCCTTGCACGGATGTACTAGACTATTTGCTTTGCAAGTCTAAAATCCTATTTTGTCTTGCTCTGGTATCGCAGAAATTATAAGACCCCTGTCGCATGCTCAAACATAAATGCTTAGCCTGTGTTTTTAATTTATTTCTGATTTTAGTGTTTTGACATTTCGTCAAACACTTTTTCCCTCTATCCGGCTATTCCAAATTCCCTATAAGACCTCCATAGGATGGTAGGACTTATAGCTCTGATACCACTATAATGGGCACCCCTGGATGTCCCAAAAAAACCAAACCAAATTGCTGAAAGGAATTATGTCAAACAGTTTGCATTCAACTTCTTAAAACCCCTTATAACTCTGGAAATCAAACATTTATTTTTTTGTTGTGTTTCGTGCATGGAATTGGTATCATACAACATAAACAAGAAAGAAACTACAATAATATGCAAAGTGGAAATGAACTGCTACTAATAAAATGTTATTTTCAAAATTCATAAAACCAAATACATGGCAGATTTATCAACTCACTAATTACTTCAGCAATAATCATAATACTCCATCCCATGCTTACGAACTTGCTGCTACAATACTTTGCCCTCCAATCAGTCCACTACCTTCATAATACCATTCCCTCTAAGCAGCATAAGCGTTGGACAAGTAGTGAAGAAGATATGAGCAAAATATCAAATCTGCCTGTAGCCGGAAATGCAACTAAACTGTCTGATAATGAAGCCAATAAGAAAGAATTTCAAAGGCCAAACCCCAAGGGAATGACATCTAGAATGTTACAAGAGAGGATATATGTCCTCAAATGCCAAGAACAGAGCTGCAACTCACACACCAATTTCTTCTCATATTCAACCTGTCTAATGAAGCCACAAATGCTTCCTTTTATTCTATTCCCATGGGTCTGCTCAACTCATATGGGCAATGTGGGATAAAAGATGTGTAATATAAAAAATATATTAAAATACCCCTTATGTCTCCCTTGGGTACACATCACCATAAAATAAATATTAAAGTAACACTTTAATATTTTACAATTAAATTAGACGTTACTTTAATAAAACTTCAGGCATTAAAATGTATTAGCAATTAGACTCCGACTAATGCGAGTGATAGCTCATCGGAAAGCTTTCACCGAGGAGTATCGAATCCAATCACCAAAATTGACCTGCACTATGTCCTGCTGACTTACTAAAAATAGTAAGTATGCCTGAAACTGAGTAAATCAACTTGGTTTTGGCCCAAACTGGAAATGACTAGGCCAAAACACTCCAAGATCCCATTAAACCCTTCGTTAGCCCTTGAGACCATGTAGAACAAGGCTAACGTACACACACTTGGTCAACTGCTAAAATGGGGACATTACATCAAACTGACGAAGCACTTGGAAAATTTTATGGTCATCGAGAAGTTTGGAGGGCATCGTGTAATATATTTCTTGGCTACTTGCTATGTAGCTAATGGTGAGATGCTTATTTTTTTCAATATTGAAGTAGGGAATCATTAGAAAAATTAGTATTATGGTGATTTCTTATGCCTGCCTTTTATTGGGTTCCTTTTCTTGCTCTAACAACTCTGAAAAAATGCATGTGGCTGAAACTTTGACCACAACATATTTTTTGACTAGCGCATCTCTATTTTACAGCATCATTCTTTAGTTTCACAACATTCGCTACCTCGCTATACATAAGAAGTGGGCAACTCACCATAGCAAAGTAGCGATTGTAATAGGTCTCATTAGAATTAGACGGTGAGAGGCATAAGAGAACAAGACTACTTGGGGGCGTAGAAAATTTAAAATGAAAATAGAATATTCACAAAAGTTTCAAAAGATTTCATGCCCAAAACTTTTAAAAGGAATGAGACATAGGGTTTAACAATATTTTTCAAAGGAAAACAAAATCTAGAAGACTAAACAAGAAACCCTTTTAACCAACGATGGATTCAATCTAATTTTTTGTACCTAGGCTAGGGAAATTTCATCATGCAAAAACTTAGACCAACAAGTTATTTCTCAAGACTTACAATAATTTGCAAAATAATGTGCAAATTGAAGATGGTAGGAAAGAGTAGAGCACAGTGCTTGAGATAAGAGTTGAAGCAGCAACTCCTACCCCAAATAGGAACTTGGTAAGAAATCACCATGTTGATCAAATAATAGGAAGTAAAGAAAAGGGAGTAATGACAAGGAGTAGAATTAATGAAGAACTATGTGTGATATCTCAAGTAGAACCAAGAAGTGCAAATGAAGCAATCAAAGATGATCATTAGATAAAAGCAACAAAGGAAGAACTCTAGTAGATAATAAAAATGGCACATGGGAATTACTTCCTAGACCTAAGGATAAAAATGTGATTGGCACAAAATGGGTATTCAGAAATAAAATGAGTGAATAGGGAGAAGTGATAAGAAAAAAAGCAAGACTTGTATGCAAAGTCTACTCTCAGCAAGAAGGAAGTGATTATGAAGAAACATATGCACCTATAGCAAGGATGGAAGTAGTCAAAATCTTCCTGGCATATGTGAAAAATAAGAATTTTAAGATATATCAAATGGATGTTAAGTTAGCATTCTTGAATGGAGAACTGGAAGAAGAAGTATACATTGAATAACAAGAGGGTTTTCCTTTAACAGAAGAGAAGGATATGGTTTGTAGACTTAAAAAATAAATTGTATAGATTAAAGCAAGCACCAAGAACTTGGTATGCAAGGTTGGAAAAATACTTAACAAAGCTTGGATTTGCTAAAGGAACAATAGATAGTAACTTATACTTAAAGAAAATAGGAGATGATTTGCTAATAACCATTATATTTGTTGATGACATCATTTTTGGTGGAAATAGTGAAGCCAGTAAAAAATTCTCAGTAGACATGAAGAATGAGTTTGAGATGAGCATGATAGGAGAAAAGAAATTCTCCTTAGGACTATAGATTGTTCAAAACAAAGAAGGTATCTTTATCTCTCAGACCAAGTACATAAAATATTTGTTAAAAAGATTTGGTTTAGAAAATTGTAAACTTGTTGGAACTCCTATGGTAACTAGTCATAAGTTATCAAGCAAATATGAGACCCCTACTATTGAATAAAAGAAGTATAGATCCATGATTGGAGGATTGTAGTATCTAACTCATAGCAGACTAAATATAGCTAATTCAGTTGGAATGGTGGCAAGATTTCAAGTTGATCCTAAAGAATATCACTTTGTAGCAATGAAGAGGATATTTAGATAGCTAAAAGGAACATCAGATTATGGCATTTGGTATGATAGAAGTAATGAATTTACTCTTTGTACTTATATAGATGTTGATTGGGCTAGAGATAGAGATGATAGAAAAAGCACTAGTGGAGGAGCATTTTTCCTTGGAGGAAGACTAGTTTCTTGGCTCAATAGGAAGCAAGATTGTACCTCATAGATTACTACAAAAGAAGAATATGTTACAGTAGCAAACAACTGTAATCAAGTCATATGGATAAAGTATATGATGTAGGATATTGGAATTACATTCACATAACCTATTATAATTTACTATTAATACTAGAGTACATTAACACTAAGGAATAGATTGTAGACATTTTTGCAAAAGCTTTACCAAAAGATACATTTGAGCCTGCAAGGTATGCATGGAGTTATGCCCCTACCTAGCTCGAAGTCGAAGGTGCAAAAGTGCATCAATCTAGGGTACATAGCACCATTTTTAGACTAGATTAAATGCTAATGCGTCCTCTATGGGGGAGCATCTATGATGAATAGAGTCAACAAGGACTCTTGGTGAATGATAATTGGTGTACAATAGTGTCTTTAGAAACTTGTGTTCTTTATAGAATTATATGCAATAGAATGGCTTGTGGTCATGCTGTTAGATTGTTGAATGTTCATTTTTTTGTACTACCTTTGACATTGATGTCAATGGGGGGGGAGAGCGTGATATGAAAAACATAAGAGAGAGTTTGTACTATGGTGGAGAAGTGTTGCAATAAAGGATTTGCATGAAGCAATATTTGAGTGATAAAGAAAATTGTTGGTATTTTTGGAACTATATTTTTTTCATCTATGTTGCCATCAATGCCAATGGGGGAGATTGTTAGCATGAATGTTGATGCTATGGGGGAGCATTATAGAATAGTGTTATGATTGTATTTTCATTGATGACAACATAGTAATAAGTTTGCAAAATACTCACAGAGCAGCAAACTAAGATTTATGCATTTAAGACATCACATTGCAAATCTACCTATGTGTAGTTACCAGAATATACTACAACATATATTTCACATATGGGCAACTGTGCAGAACCTGAATTGATAGGATATGAAAGATATTAATGATTTACAAAGAATCACAGGGAAAGATAGCACTGGGAAAACAATTTCTATTGTATGATCGATATAGCACAATGTGTTTGGAATGAAGGGTTACATAGTTAAATGGAGGTAGTAAACTAATTATTGATGACATCAGTGAGTGCATAGGTACAGAAGTTGCACATGTGAAAGTTTGTATAGAACTATGGGTCGATAGCATTTAATTTATATGTATTTCATTTAACTGACTTATAATAAAGCATGAAGCTAACTCAAGGAATTAATATTGAGTGTGGTATAAATGAAAGATGTTTTCCAAGTTTTAATTATCATTATTGAGATTGAGAAGTAGAGAAAACTTTCAAATTTCCAAGTAGAGGAGCATAGTAATCTGCTAATGTGTACAAGTGACCTCAAGGGTTACTATAAATGGATACATAGTTCCAAATCTAATTGCATGATTTGAAGGTGAAGTAGTCCAACTTAAGAGACAGATGAATAAGAAAAAGAATATAACACATCTTTTATTCTAAAAGAAATAGTATCAAGGTCAATTAGACAATGGGTTCATTGATCTGATTCTGAAGCTATTTGGACAGTGGGTTCAACTGCCTTTTACAACTCCTAACAGGGTTGGAATCTCTTAATAGGGATTCAAAGTCTCCTAATAGGGATTCTTTTTACTAAGCATTGTAATAGACTCCTAATATGGTCCATCCATTAACAAGGAATATTCAGATTAGTACATTATCTTGTGGGCATCATTCCCACCAGGGTTTTCCCTCTTATCAAGGGTTTCCCTAGTCAACATATCTGGTATAATTGTGTATGTGCATTTCTTTTGTTGGATACAATTGTTAATTGTGTATTGTCTTTGATGTTACACAAATGTCATATCAGTCATCAAACAGAGTCTACCGAGCTTAGATGATCAGCAAAGCAATTTAGAATGCCTATCGAACTTTCCTAAACATTACAAAGTAAAGTCAGTTCTTACCAAGCTCACTCGGGCATCAAAGGATTGTGTAGCTCCCAAGGTTAATGAAGAAAAGTTAATATCTACCGAGATCACTCGGGCATCAAAGGATTTTGTAGCAGAAAGTTAGTGTTAACCAAGCTCCCAAGGTTAACGAAGAAAAGTTAATGTCTATCAAGCTCACTCCATCATCAAAGGAATTGTGGTAGAAAGTTAGCTTCCACCGAGCTCAAAAGGTTAGTAAAGGAAGGTCAGTGCTAACCGAGTTCACTTGGTCTCTAAAGGATTTTTTTAGGATTTGCAGTGTTTACCAAGCATCACTTGGCTAACACTAGAAAACCATTCTGGAGCAGTGGTTACCGAACTAGGTCGGCCAATGAAGGATTTTATTGTTCTAATATTAAGTTCAATTGTTTCATGCAATAAATGTAGCCGACTGATGTAATGATTTTTTTCAGTTTTTGTAACTTATATTTGAGCCGACTTGATGATCTAAAAGGTATATATATAGATGTTCAAGTTGTGAAATAAAAAGTGAGAGTGAATATATGGATGAGGATGAAATAAGCAAATATTGAGAAAATTTTGATGAAGGATTAGATATCCTAGAGGAGTTGCAAAGTCATATTCGATCAATAAGGATCCAGTAAAGCATAACAAAGATCTATAATCAGCAAAAAGATAAGTTGCATATCATTTAGGTCACTTCATTGTTGCTTTCTAATCATTGTAACAATGAATCCAGAATCTCTTTATAGAGTTGTTTTAATAGCCATTTTGTAAATCCTCTAACATGATGATAGTTTAGTTGATTTTTTCTAAAGACCTCTAACTAGGCCACTCCTAATAGGGTGATTAAATCCTCTAACAAGGTAACACCTAACAGTGTGTATTTGTAACCTTTAACAAGGTTGGCTCCTAACAGGGCTCACTTCAAAAGAGTGAAAAATTGGTGACTAGTTACTTGGTGGTTTTTCCTATATTGGGTTTTCACGTTAAATCTAGTGTCTCTTGTGTTCATTTATTTAGCCTTTGCATGCATATTAATAACTATGAATGCTAGATGATCAGTAACTAGTTAATCTACTAAGTTACAGTACTCTTGCACTGTTTACTGAGTATCAGCAGTAAGTAAGCATTATAGACAGCTAAGAGATTTTTAGAATTATTTTTGTGGTAACTAATTCACCCCTCCCCTCTTAGTTACTTCATCTATATTTCCAACACTTGGTATCAGAGCTTTTGGTGCTTACGGGATAAGATTTCAAGGATCTAAGCCAAAGATCAGGATGTCTTATAAGAAGGAAATTCCAAGGCTTAATAGGGACAACTTCTCAACATGGCAAGGGTTGATGAGACTTCATCTAGCTTCTATTGGAGATACAGGACTAAAATACCTTGATGAAAAATATACAAAACCAGTTGGTACACTATCTGTCAATGATATTGCTGAAAAAAAGACCCACAACATTATGATGATAGATATAGCATATGCTCTGAGTTATGAAGAATTTGATGACATCAAGGACTGTAAATCTACCTTTGAAATGTGGGAAAAGCTAAAAGAAATCTATGGAGGAGATGATAATGTAAGAAGAGCCAAAGCAAAAAGTTTGAGAGGACAATTTGATTAGATGAGGATGAGAGAGGATGAAAATATTGCAAAATATGTTGAAAGAGTCAAAGCATGTGTTAGTGCAATCAAAGCATCTGGAGGAGATATCAAGGAGGAGACAGTTATAAGTAAAGTTATCAGAACATTACTACCCATTTATGCAATTAGAGTCTCTGCAATTCAAGAAAGAAGATGTGAACCAAATCATAAGATAAATCTAGAGGCCATAGTTGGAAGATTAACTGCATTTGAACTAGAAAACTTTGACAATTATGTTCCATCTTCCAAGAACATTGAATCAAAATTTGAAGCCAAGATTTCACTTAGAGAGAAAAGAAAAAAGAAAAAGGAATCTCAGTCAGAAAGTGAAGATGAATCAAACCAAAGTTCAGACAGTGATCTTGAAGTGCTTTTAGCTCTACTAGCAAGGAAATATTCTAGAGGTAGAGGAAAATATAAAGGTAAAGTTCCTCTAATCTATTTTTCATGTGAAGAAGTTGGTCATATTGTTGCTAGGTGCCCAAACAAGTAGAAAAAAGATGAGAAGAAAGGTTACAAGTACAATGGTAAGAAAGACTTCAAATCATTCAAGGATAAAGGTAAGAAAACATGTTTTATGGCTAAAGATTCTAATGATTCTAATGATGAAGAAGAAGATGAAATTGTCTAAATTGCTATGAAAGATTAGTCTGATAATGATGAGAAAATGGCACTCATTTCTCATATGAGCAAAATTGATACATAGATCATAGATAGTGGTTGTTCTCATCACATGACCGGTGATAAAACTAAGTTTGAACATTTTGAAGACTATAATGGTGGTAGTGTAAGGTTTGATAATAATGAACCTCATTACATAAAAGGAAGAGGAAGAATCTCTCTAACCAAAGAACTTATATGTGATAATGCCTATTGGGTAGAAGGACTAAAGCATAATTTTTTGAGTGTGGCATAGCTACTCAATAATGGATTCAAAGTAGAATTCATGCATGGAAAAGAAAGATTTTTGGATAGCAATGGAAAGCTGATTGGATCAGGCACTCAAACTAAAGGTAACTTGTTCTATCTTGAACTTGGTGAATTTTCATGTTTTTTTGCTCAAGTTGAAGAAAGTTAGTTATGGCATAAAAGGTTGTGTCATGTCAAGTTTGATAATTTGGTAAAGATAAGAAAATTCAAGAAAGTAAGAGGCATTCCTAACATAAAGAAACTTGAGGTTGGTCTATGCAAGAATTGTCAGATTGGTAAAATGGAAAAGACTAGTTTTAAAAGTAAAAACTATTAGTCTGAAGATATATTAAAAATTGTGTATACTGATTTATGTCGACCCATTGGAATTGAAAGCTATACTAGAGAAAAGTTCTTCATTCTTTTTGTTGATGATTACTCAAGAATGATGACTATCATGTATCTAAGGAACAAATCAGAAGCATTTGAAAAATTCAAATGGTATTTGGCCAAAGTAGAAAAGGAAACATGGAAAAGATTGAAATGCTTGAGGTCAGATAGAGGTGGAGAATTCATTTCACATGAGTTCAATAACTTTTTCATTGAAAGAGGAATCAAAAGATAGGTATCAACACTTGGAACTCCTGAGCAAAATGGAATAGCTGAAAGGAGGAACAAATCTATCATGGATTGTGCAAAAACCTTAATGATTGAAAAGACCATTGCTATCAAATATTGGAAGGAAGCTATCAGCACTACAGTTCATACCTTGAACTGAGTACAGCTAAAAAAAGACTCATTCAAAACTCCCTATGATCTATGGTATATTGGCTATAAACCTAATCTACGTTATCTAAAAGTATTTGGAAGTAAATGTTACATTTTGAAAGAATCTAAAAAAGGAAAATTTGATGTGAAAAGTGATGAAGGATTATTTTTGGGGTACTCTTGCAAAAGTAAAGCATATAGATGTTTGAACTTGTCTACTTACAAAGTCATAGAAAGTGCACATGTGAAAGTTGATGATTTTGCAGAAAGGATTGAAGAAGAAAGCAAAAGGGAACCAAAAGATTATAGAAGGTTTGTTTTCATTGAACCTGATATAGTACCAGTCAATCAGGAATCTTCTACTCCCAAGTCATCAGTAACTGAGTTATATGAAGTTCAAACTGAGCTCCAACAACCCGAGTTACATACAGATGCTACCGAGCAAGTTTCTACCGAGTCTGAAGGACCTGAGCCAATAGCTACCAAGCTAGAACAACTAGAACATGAAGTTAAAGTGCAAGAGGATAACAATGAAATTAATTCAAAAGGAAAGGAACTTGTATGAGCAAAATATGTCAAGAGACATCATTCAGTAGATCAAATCATTGGAGACAAATCTGAAGGAACCATGAAAAGAAGTAAGTTGAAAGGTACTTGTTTAATTGCTGATTTTGAACCTAGAAATATCAAATATGCATTGGAAAATGATAGTTGGATTGAGACTATGAATGAAGAGATAGAGTAGATAGAGAAAAACAAAACATGGACTCTTGTACCCAGGCCTAAAGATAAAAATGTGATTGGAACTATGTGGGTATTCAGAAAAAAGTTGACTGAAGATGGTAAGGTATCAAGAAACAAAGCTAGACTAGTATGCAAAGGATATGCTCAAGAAGAAGGAATAGAGTATGGAGAAAATTTTGCTCCTGTTGCACGATTAGAAGGATTTAGAACCTTACTTGCATATGCTACTCACAAAGGATTCAAAGTTTATCAGATGGATGTTGTTGGTGTTTGAAAATGTTACCCGTTTCCAATTACCCTGATGAGAACAAAACATATCTAGGGGCAGCTAACTCCCATTCTCAACATGCCCATTCAGACACCAGGCCAACTATAAGGCATGACCCTTCTTCTTCTTTAGGCTCTGCAAAACCTAGGCGAGTGGACCTCTAGATTCTTTATATGGTACCAGTTATCAAAGCATACACTGAATCTAATGTAAAGCAGATAAAAACCTCTAAATCTTCTATACTTAACCAAGAATCACAAGCATGAAATAGCTAAGAATATAACTCATGAAACTGGCAAGCTAAGTGCAGGTTAACATTGAATAGCTTTCAACATAAAAGGGAAGAGTGATTTAATTATGTTGATGACAACAAGACCCAAGTATGAGCAACAAAACTTAATGATCCTTTCTCTGACCAGTGCCTTATCCATTGGGCAATTACATGAATTATAACCATACATCTTCTGGAAATCTGTGACATAATTCTTACATCAAGATCCCTAATCTATCCTTCACTTTGTGAATAGACATCTGCTACAGAATGAATCTCATAGTCAGAGCATCCTATCATGAAATCTGCAAACCCTGTGATAAACACCAAGCAATTACATGGTTCTTTGTTCCATCTGCAAGACATTTTAACCACATACATCACTAAATGAGATGCAACCTAATCTATGGTCTTTGATCATAAACTAGAAAAGATTACAGATCCACAAATAGGATACAAGATTCAGACTAAATTTGAAACCATTGCTGTGCTTTATTTGTTTTCTTTGAAACCAAATACATGAAAGATATACAGAAATGACTCATGAAATCATCTAACAGGCAAGAAATATTTGCATGAAACATAAATGCTGCTCAATACAAAAGAGAAATGTTGGGTGTGTAGCTTTCACAGCCTGAGTAGAGCTCCAAGAATTGAAAATAGAAACCAACCAACCACATGTTTCAGAGAAGAAGAAAGAATATGTATGAAGAGGGAAATTCTCAGATTGAATTTGCAGTTGACAAGTGTACCCTCAGAATTCCTTCCCAAGATAACTAAAAGCTTCTCTCTACCTTCTCTCTGTAACTGAAAATCAAATCCTTTCATTTTGGCTCATAAAATATCTCAAAATGTAATGATGAAAGGATGTAACTGATTCTTTATACTAAAACGAATTCACCGTAAAAGTGAAAATCCAGTTCAATGTAACTTCTAGAATGTAAGAAAATTACTTAAGGATAATTTTCTTCACATTTGGGTTCCAAAAGGTCTTCAAAACTGCCCTATAATTGATTCAGATGCTCAAAGATTAAATCTGCTTGTTCTGTTGCCAATACTCTAGATTTCACAAACTGGCCTACCACGTGAACTGGTGAACACTTGTGCATAATCTGACTCCAAAAATGAAAATTCAGCTCTTCCCAATTTTGACGGTATATTGGAGTGCCTATTTTGGATTAAAATAGCCCCAGTTACGTCCCTCTGAAAATCAGGCTTCCAGTCACAGGTTTGCACATTATTTTGCAAAAATTAAAACCTTTTATATAGTTTAAACTATATTAAAGTTTCAAAAATTATTTAAATGGGAGAAATAATAAAATATTTAAATTTGAAATTTCTCAAATTCTCCACCATTTTCTATCCAGGTCAAACTTGGTTGACCGACCTTGACACGTGGCATATTCTGATTCGCTCCTTCCATGCATAGCTATTAGACACCTCCAACTGGGTGCCATGTGTCATTACTAGATTTGTCAATCTCATGGCCATGTCACCAATCGACATGTCACCATTGCCATGTCATAGTCACTATGTCATTGTAACATGTCAGCATCTGCCATGTCATCAGCGACATAGCAATCTCGTGACACATGTCACCCTCTACCACATTAGCACCTTGGGAAGTGTGCCACATCAAGAAGTGTTTGCCACATGTCACCTTCTGGTTTGATGCTCCATATCCAAGTGGGATCCACGTACTCATTTTACCTTTTACTCAGATTTGAAATTTTTCGGCAAGTCGCCAAGTCGCTAGCTAGATTTTCTTAGATTTTTTGGCAAGCGCCATAGCGACCTGCCGAATTTTTGAGTTTTCCAGCCGCTTCAATTTGCTGACATCATCATTTAGGCATGCATTTTCTTTCAAAATTTACTTTACTCCTTTTGGCTGACTGGGACCCACGTGCAACTCCCTTGCCTTTTCAAAATGCTTTGTCTTGTTGACACTATATGTTTGAGTGCAAAAGTATATAAAGACTAAAAATACTCCTCACTTGCTCAATGTGGGATAATGTTCCTCAATGGTTTTCCCTCTTTATGTTTGTTATGATTGCTAAATGCATGAGTTTTCTTTTGTTGCATATGTGTGACTTGTTCCAGCTCCTTTGGCATGAGTTTCTTATTCTAAACATGAAGCTCCATCCTGCTGGTCATTTTTTTCTATGAATCTACAGAATTTTCATTGTAATGGTCATTTCTTATGCACATGGTCATTTAAAATGAGCTCCCTTCTTCTAAAAAACATGATAATATTGCTGGAGGAAGCCATGGGCTTCAAAAACGTGAATACATGCTTCCTTGAGCTGTGTTTCAGCAGCAAATTTGTTCATTTTACTAAAAATGTGGATTGTTGTATTTTTTGCTGCCTTGGAAAGTGGCATTTCCCCTTATAAACTTTGTTCTGCTCTATGGATGCCTTGCAACATGTGGATGCCCCAAAACGTGGGTTGCTTTGAACTTTTTCTTGGTCTACTCTTGCTGCAACTTGTTTTATTTGCCTCACATATTTAAAAAAAGAAAAACTTAGCAAACTTATAATACAATCTTACTCCCATTGTATTCTAATTAGCAACCAAATCATTTGTCATGGAATGCTCTACCTTATTAGCCGGTTACAACATTCTCCTTCATTTGCTATCTTATTTTCATATGGCATCTCCCTTACAATTGTTTAAACAATTTCCCAAGGTCAACTTTCAACCATTCTCTAGTGCTCTCTTGTATCCATGAAACATCTAATTCTTGATTAAAAGATCTTAACACTCAGCTTGTTGTTCGAGCATAAGAAGAAGAATAGCTCTATATGCTTTGATTTTCCTTTTTCAAATTTAGCATGAGCTTTTTAATCAATTTGCCTCTTATCATTCATAATGTAATAAAATTTATCAAGAATGTTTTGCCTTCCTTGATTCATATTTCCTTCATGATGTGTCTCCATTTATCCCAATTTGTCTTCATTTGAATCTCTCTCTGTATTTGAGAATTTTTTAATCAAATCTTGTGTCTGGAGGCCTACCAGCTAGCCTTAAAAACTGACTCAATCAATTAACCAGGCCATAAATTTTGGCATGAGTGTTCAATCATACATACTCTATCACACTGCAAATTTTCAACCCATGATGGATTCCCAGTCAAGAGATTTTAATTTCCGAACATCCATACTTCAATTACCCTACAGGCAAACAATGTTAAGAAACATAAACTGGGCTCAAGTTCGGCACTATAAACTGGGTTATTGATCACTCGGGGTTTTGAAAACTAGGATATAAGTTATTTACCATGGAGAGAATATAATTCCATATTTTGGGCTCATGACGAATCATAGGGCACATTTGGCGAATTTTTGAAAACAGACACTTGGAAATTTTAACTGAGAAATGTGTCAAAAAGTATTTTTTAGCAAATGTACGAACATGTGAA
The DNA here is from genome assembly GCA_028749045.1 of Cupressus sempervirens. Classification (NCBI taxonomy): domain Eukaryota; kingdom Viridiplantae; phylum Streptophyta; class Pinopsida; order Cupressales; family Cupressaceae; genus Cupressus; species Cupressus sempervirens. Next base: position 78,261,432 of record CM053784.1, on the reverse strand, counting down.
AGTATGTAGAAGGATTCATCATGACTTAAGAACTGGCATACTTCAAGGATTTTCAGGACACAACACAATGGTACAATTCACTTAGGCTTACCAATCACAGGATAAAAGTTATAACGTGCTGAACAGGGGTATGGATCAATCAGGATACCTTAGCCGTAACAAAATAATATAAACTGGGTTTTTAATCATGTTACCGAATTGATCAAATGGATTCCTCATGATCTCAAAATTGGAACATATGAAGTGTCTGACTCCTGGAACACAATGCAAAAAGAATTTTTTCATTTGGGTCAACTGGGTCAAAGATATGATTGGTCGAACAGGGCTTCCGAGAATTGTGAACAACTAGTCAAATGCACAAAACAGTAAATGACCAACTTTGGGGGGTGCAAAACCTAGTCAAATAGATTCGAAATGACTTGAAAATTTAAACATAGGTTCTTTGATATGCATACTAAACATCTCCAAAGTGGTGAGCCATGACACATTCTTGGGTAAAAGATATTCAAATTCAAACTGGGCCTCTGATCGCTATTTGACACGGGCAGAATTGCAAATTTTGACACTAGCTCAAAATGGGACTTCGCAGAATGGTTTGAAATGCCAGTTTAACTTTATAGAACACATAGATGCACTAAATGAAAGGTGTTAGAAACATTAAACACCTCTTAGGCCTCAGACTGACAACCAAGTACAATCTCATTTAAAAGCATTTAAGGGCTTGATTTTTTCAATGGTTCTCAAAATTGACCATGCAATTTTTAGTCCAAATAGTGGCTCTATCTGGGGATGCATGTCCCTTGTGGGGATGGCAAGATTTTAGATCTCTGGGAGAAGCAGACCACACACTTGACAACAAAAACTTCTCGAACAACTTTATTGAAAACAGGGAAACTGCTCTACTATGTACACACGATGACCCCGGCCACTGAAAAGTTTTAGAACTCCTTACCTCTGTCATAAACCTAATTCTCATTTACATCTCCCTGAGGTAAACTAAAATTCTCATTATCATTTGTTTAACCAATCAGATCATCATACTGAAACAAATAACTTGGCAAAACAAAACAACTTCCTTCATTCTCATAGCGCATATAAAATTCAAAGACCATTTCATCTTCATGCTCACTATAAGAAAAAGCATCAGCATGCTCATGACTACACAAACTGAATTGAGAATCAAAATCCAATGATGAATCATGCATGCTGATCAGAAACACAAAAACTTCAAAATCTACATCATTCACCAAGTCGCAAAGACCAAAAACTTGCAACTCACCTTATGTCTCCAGCTGCAAAGAGTGTTTGGAATCTGATTGTTGTCTACTTGCAGTCGTATCATTCACTAAATCAGATTCATCCTTCACTGAAACCTCTTCACACTCAAAATATTGATTAGTCACCATACATGAAAATTCATTCTGAAAGTGTTGATCTAAACTATGCTGATCACTATCATTTTCTTCATCAAACTGAATATTGGAATACACCTTGAACTCATCTTTACAAGACTTATCAGCACATGAAGAAAATCTATAATCTGATTGACAACCTTCACTATTTTCCTCCTCATCATATGAAAAATCAAAACAATGTTCAGCAAGATCAACCTGAAAAGAATCTGAAACAGCATTAACCTTCCCTTCATTAACATAATCAGCATTCAACAAATCATCATGTGCAAAGACATTTGAGGTACTATCATCTACACCTCCAAATTCTAACAAAGATTGTTCAGATTCTACCTCTTTTTCCACTTCAAAATTTGGGGAATTGATTTGACTAAATGAGAAAGTACTATGAGAGAACATATGAAGATCCTTAGAGATACTTACATGCTTTTCAAACTCACGAGCCAACAATTCTGAGATTTCACTAGAGCTCAAGAAGACTGCCTCACCAATCTTCTACTGCCTGCGATTGTCATCTAGGTAACATGAAGAACTTGCAATAGGAAGATCATTAGTGTAACAATCTGGAAAATCAGAATTATTACAACATTCTTTCTTATCATGGCAATCACTAGATCCACTGTTGTTACAACTTTCTTCAACTTCATATGTATTGTAACTTAATTTATCTTCTCTTTTATATCCATCTTTTTCATGTTGATTGCTATTACCTGATTCATTAACATTTGAATACACCTCTTCACAATCAGAAGACATATTATCTTGCTCTATAGACTCATTGTATTCATTACTACCTTGGCTTTCAGCACACTCATTATCATTAGGAGATATTTCATGAAATCTATAATCATCATCTTCCATCTCATCAATGAATTTTTCAATTTGCAAAATTCTTTGTAATCTTATAGGTGTTGGCCAATTGATTGAATCAGGTACTAGAACATCAAGGAAAACACTAGGCAGTGAAGATTCCTCAGGTCTACAATGAAAAAGCATCTTACTGATTACTGACTTAAGCCTTAAATAACATTGTTTGACACTTAGACCTTGAGTACTGCCTACTTCAGTTCTTATAATATTGACAATCCTTATGTAGATCAGTCTATTCAACATAGCAATGTTATTATTCACGATTTCCAAACTGTCAGAATTTGGTAAACTAATCTCAGATCTGAGATCTGACTCCATTATAAACAAAATTTCCACCTCTTCTTTCTAGTGCTGAAAATCACTGAATAGAGGAAACTTTTTTAAACACTTGACTTCCATGAAAAGAAGCATGAAAATCAAAATACCTCCACTGCTGATGCTAAACTTCGATCTGCTAATTTGGCATAGGTGCAAGACTAAAAATCCTTTACACCACTGATCAAACTTTGTAGAGTTGCCACCTCTTTGCAAGAGGAAAATAATAATTACTGTTGTGATTCACCTTTTACACTTCAATTTCTTATAACAGCAGATTTTAAATAGCACTTTAAAAACTTATCAAGAATTTAAAACTTCCTTTCCAAGAGACATCAACAGTTTCAAATTTGCCCATATAATTGAAAGTCCTTCAAAAAATTTACAATGAAATCAACTAGGAACAAACTAGTATAGAGATTTGAGAGTCGTCACTCACACTTTGTGAGAAATAAAACACAATTAGTCACTTGACAAATCTGAACCAGACCTTCAATGTAGGAAATACTTGCAGATCAGTAACACCTTGAAAAGAAAATACACTGTATAAATTGTTTCTTGACTCTAAAACTTTTTCAACAGCACTTGTTAAAATTGAACTGATTGAAGATAGACTTATGACAGTCATAGAACACAAGTTTCATCCAATTTTACAGCATACTGTTATCCAGGGATAAATTTACTGGGGTGCATGATATTTGAGTAAGAGACCTGGAAAACACATCAGATAACCTACTGTTGTAAATCCTTTATGCACTTCTTCTACTGTATTGGATCTCTTCTTTTAAATTCTCAACATTTGTCTTAAATCTGATTCAATATAGTCCCCAGCAGAGTCGCCATTTTGTTGGTGTTTGAAAATGTTACCCGTTTCCAATTACCCTGATGAGAACAAAACATACCTAGGGGCAGCTAACTCCTATTCTCAACATGCCCATTCAGACACCAGGCCAACTATAAGGCATGACCCTTCTTCTTCTTTAGGCTCTGCAAAACATAGGCAAGTGGACCTACAGATTCTTTATATGGTACCAGTTATCAAAGCATACACTGAATCTAATGTAAAGTAGATAAAAACCCCTAAATCTTCTATACTTAACCAAGAATCACAAGCATGAAATAGCTAAGAACATAACTCATGAAACTGACAAGCTAAGTGCGGATTAACATTGAATAGCTTTCAACATAAAAGGGAAGATTGATTTAATTATGTTGATGACAACAAGACCCAAGTATGAGCAACAAAACTTAATGATCCTTTCTCTGACCAGTGCCTTATCCATTGGGCAATTACATGAATTATAACCATACATCTTCTGAAAATCTGTGACATAATTCTTACATCAAGATCCCTGATCTATCCTTCACTTTATGAACAAACATCTACTACAGAATGAATCTCATACTCAGAACATCCTATCATGAAATCTGCAAACCTTGTGATAAACACCAAGCAATTACATGGTTCTTTGTTCCATCTGCAAGACATTTTAACCACATACATCACTAAATGAGATGCAACCTAATCTATGGTCTTTGATCATAAACTAGAAAAGATTACAAATCCACAAACAGGAGACAAGATTCAGACTAAATTTGAAACTATTGTTGTGCTTTATTTGTTTTCTTTGAAACCAAATATATGAAAGATATACAGAAATGACTCATGAAATCATCTAACGGGCAAGAACTATTTGCATGAAACATAAATGCTACTCAATACAAAAGAGAAATGTTGGGTGTGTGGCTTTCACAGCCTGAGCAGAGCTCCAAGAACTGAAAATAGAAAACCAACCAACCACCTATTTCAGAGAAGAAGAAAGAATATGTATGAAGAGGGAAATTCTCAGATTGAATTTGCAGTCGACAAGTGTACTCTCAGAATTCCTTCCCAAGATAACTAAAAGCTTCTCTCTACCTTCTCTCTGTAACTAAAAATCAAATCCTTTCATTTTGGCTCATAAAATATCTCAAAATGTAATGATGAAAGGATGTAACTGATTCTTGATACTAAAATGAATTCATCGTAAAATTGAAAATCCAGTTCAATGTAACTTCTAGAATGCAAGAAAATTGCTTAAGGATAATTTTCTTCACATTCGGGTTCCAAAAGGTCTTCAAAACTGCCCTATAACTGATTCAAATGCTCAAAGATTAAATCTGCTTGTTCTGTTGCCAATACCCTAGATTTCACAAACTGGCCTACCACATGAATCAGTGAACACTTGTGCATAATCTGACTCCAAAAATGAAAAATTCAGCTCTTCCCGATTTTGACGGTATATTGGAGTGCCTATTTTGGATTAAAATAGTCCTAGTTACGTCCCTTTGAAAATCAGGCTTCCAGTCACAGGTTTGCACATTATTTTGCAAAAATTAAAACCTTTTATATAGTTTAAACTATATTAAAGTTTCAAAAATTATTTAAATGGGAGAAATAATAAAATATTTAAGTTTGAAATTTCTCAAATTCTCCACCCTTTTCTATCCGGGTCAAACTTGGTTGATCGACCTTGACACATGGCATATTTTGATTCGCTCCTTCCATGTACAGCCGTTAGACACCTCCAACTGGGTGCCATGTGTCATCACTAGATTTGTCAATCTCATGGCCATGTCACCGATTGCCATGTCATCATTGCCACGTCATAGTTGCTATGTCGTTGTAACATGTCAACATCTGCCATGTCATCAGCGACATAGTGACCTCGCGACACGTGTCACCCTCTACCACATCATCACCTTGGGAAGCGTGCCACATCAAAAAGCATTTTCCACATGTTACCTTCTAGTTTGATGCTCCATATCCAAGTGGGACCCACATGCTCATTTTACCTTTTACTCGAATTTGAAATTTTTCGACAAGTTGAGATTTTTCGGCAAGCGCCATAATGACCTGCCAAATTTTTGAGTTTTTCGGCCGCTTCAATTTGTTGATGTCGTCATTTGGGCATGCATTTTCTTTCAAAATTTACTTTACTCCTTCTAGCCGACTGGGACCCACGTGCAACTCCCTTGCTTTTTCAAAATGCTTTGTCTTGCTGACACTATATGTTTGAGTGCAAAAGTATATAAAGACTAAAAATACTCCCCACCTGCTCAATGTGGGATAATGTTCCTCAATGGTTTTCCCTCTTTATGTTTGGTGTGATTGCTAAATGCATGAGTTTTCTTTTGTTGCATATGTGTGAATTGTTCCAGTTCCTTTGGCATGAGTTTCTTATTCTAAACGTGAAGCTCCATCCTGTTGGTAATTTTTTGCTATGAATCTACAGACTTTTCATTGTAATGGTCATTTCTTATGCACATGGTCATTTAAAATGAGCTCCCCCCTTCTAAAAAATGTGATACTATTGCTGGAGGAAGCCATGGGCTTCAAAAATGTGAATACATGCTTCCTTGAGCTGTGTTTCAACAACAAATTTGTTCATTTTACTAAAAACGTGGATTGCTGCATTTTTTGCTGCCTTGGCAAGTGGCATTTCCCCTTATAAACTTTGTTTTTCTCTTTGGATGCCTTGGAACATGTGGATGCCCCAAAACGTGGGTTGCTTTGAACTTTTTCTTGGTCTACTCTTGCTGCAACTTGTTTTATTTGCCTCACGTATTTAAAAAAAGAAAAACTTAGCAAACTTATAATACAATCTTACTCCCATTGTATTCTAATTAGCAGCCAAATCATTTTTCATGGAATGCTCTGCCTTATTAGCTGGTTACAACATTCTCCTTCATTTGTTGTCTTATTTTCATATGGCATCTCCCTTACAATTGTTTAAATAATTTCCCAAGGTCAACTTTCAGCCATTCTCTAGTGCTCTCTTGTATCCATGGAACATCTAATTCTTGATTAAAAGATCTTAACACTCAGCTTGTTGTTCGAGCATAAGAAGAAGAATAGCTCTATATGCTTTGATTTTCCTTTTTCAAATTTAGCATGAGCTTTTTAATCAATTTGCCTCTTATCATTCATAATGTAATAAAATTTATCAAGAATGTTTTTCCTTCCTTGATTCATATTTCCTTCATGATGTGTCTCCATTTATCCCAATTTGTCTTCATTTGAATCCCTCTCTGTATTTGAGAATTTTTTAATCAAATCTGAAAATTGTAAATTTGTGTCTGGAGGCCTACCAGCTGGCCTTAAAAACTGACTCAATCAATTAACCAGGCCATAAAAATCGACATGAGTGTTCAATCATACATACTCTATCACACTGCAAATTTTCAACCCATGATGGATTCACAGTCAAGAGATTTTAATTTCCGAACATCCATACTTCAATTACCCTACAGGCAAACAATGTTAAAAAGACATAAACTGGGCTCAAGTTCGGCACTATAAACTAGGTTATTGATCACTTGGGGTTTTGAAAACTAGGATATAAGTTCATTGCCATGGAGAGAATATAATTCCATGTTTTGGGCTCATGACGAATCACAGGGCACATTTGGCGAATTTTCGAAAATAGGCACTTCAAAATTTTAACTGAGAAATGTGTCAAAAAGTAATTTTTAGCAAATGTACGGACATGTGAAAGTATGTAGAAGGATTCATCATGACTTAAGAACTAGCATACTTCAAGAATTTTCAAAACACAACATAATGGTATAATTCATTTAGGCTTACCAATCATAGGATCAAAGTTATAACGTGCCGAACAGGGGTACTGATCAATCAGGATACCTTAGCCATAACAAAATAATATAAACTGGGTTTTTAATCATGTTACCAAATTGATCAAATGGATTCGTCATGATCTCAAAATTGGAACATATGAAGTGTTTGACCCCTAGAACACAATGCAAAAAGAATTTTTTCATTTGGGTCAATTGGGTCAAAGATATGATTGGTCAAACAGGGCTTCCCAGAATTGTGAACAACTAGTCAAATGCACAAAACAGTAAATGACCAACTTTGGGGGGTGCAAAACCTATTCAAACAGATTTGAAATGACTTGAAAATTGAAACATAGGTTGTTTGATATGCATACTAAACATCTCCAAAGTGGTGAGCCATGAAACATTCTTGGGTAAAAGATATTCAAATTCAAACTGGGCCTCTGATTGCTATTTGACACGGGCAGAATTGCAAATTTTGACACTAGCTCAAAATGGGACTTCGCAGAATGGTTTGAATGTCAGTTTAACTTCATAGAACACATAGACGCACTAAATGAGAGGTGTTAGAAACATTAAACACCTCTTAGGCCTCAGACTGACAACCAAGTACAATCTCATTTAAAAGCATTTAAGGGCTTGATTTTTTCAATGGTTCTCAAAATTGACCATGCAATTTTTAGTCCCAACAGATGTCAAGTCAGAATTCCTCAATGGTATACTAGATGAAGAGGTTTACATTGAAAAACCTGAAGGTTTTGTTGATCCAGATATGAAAAACATTGGTCTGCAAATTACACAAGGCATTGTATGGTCTGAAACAAGCCCCTAGAGCATGGTATGAAAGATTGCATAACTATCTTATTCAGATTGGTTTTCAAAGAACAAATGATAATAGTACCTTGTATATAAACGAAGGACAAAATAATAAGATTGTCTTGGAAGAAATATTTGTATATGATACTGTTTTCATAGGGAATGATGATCTTTGCAAAGAATTTTCAAAACAAATGAACAAGGAATTTGAAATGTCTATGTTTGGTGAGATCAAATTCTTTATTGGTCTTCAAATTCAGTAGAATAAAAATGGTATCTAGATCACTCAATCAAAATACATCAAGGAGCTATTGAAAAAGTTTGGTATGGAAGATCTGTAAGCCTGTTGAGACTCCTATGTGTACTGGATTAAAACTTACGAAGGAAGATGAATCAAAAGAAGTAGATCAAACTTTGTATAGATCTATGATTGAAAAGTTGCAGTGGCCCTTGCAGTTGGTATTGTAGCAAGATTTTCAGAAAAACTAAGAGAAAATCACATAATGGCAATCAAAAGAATAATGAGATATTTTAAAGGAACTGAAGATTATGGTTTATTGTACAAATTTGGAGGTAATCTGGATTTGAAAGTGTTTACTAATGCTGATTGGATAGGAAACCTTGATGACAGAAAAAGTACAAGTGGAGGAGCATTCTTTCTTGGAAAGAGGTTGGTTTCTTGGACAAGCAAAAAGCAAAATTGTACATCCCAATCTACAGCAGAGGCAGAGTATGTTGTTGCAGCAGTAAACTATTCTAATATTGTTTGGTTTAAACAATTGTTGGAAGGCATGAAGGTGGAAATCAAAGAGCCAGTTGTTATGTTCTATGATAATACAAGTGCAATCAACATATCCAAGAATTCAATGATGCATTCCAAAACCAAGCACATTGAAATAAAATATCATTTTGTCAGAGAATCGGTGCAAAATAAGGAGATCAGATTGGAATATGTCCATAAAAAGAAACAAATTGCTGACATATTCACAAAACCATTACCTAAGGATGCATTCTTATATCTAAGAGGTAAGCTAGGGGTCACTCCCCTATCTAAAGTTCACTAAAATGAAGTTTTAATGATGCATCAACACAGACCAAGTTGAAGATCTATCAGTTGATGTAGCATAATTAAGAAATATTGAATATGAATCATTACTAAAGGTACATTAAAATTCATTTGAATTGGGTTGTCTTTGACATGTGTTGTTAAAGAGGGAGAGTTTTGCTATCATATATCTTACTAAAATTTGTTTGAGAGGAAGAGTTTTCTATGTAATTCCTTCACAGAGGGAGATTACTGAAGGAGGGAGAGTTTGTTATCTAATAGAGAAAGTTGTTCTAACAAAAAAGACTTGTTTTCAAATTTCATTCTGCTATGACATGTTTTGTTGCCATCAATGCCAAAGAGGGAGATTTTTGGATACAATTGTTAATTGTCTATTATCTTTGATGTTACACAAATGTCATATCAGTCATTAGACAAAGTCTACCAAGCTCAAATGATCAGCAAAGCAATTTACAGTGTCTACTGAATGTTCTTGAACATTAAACAGTAATGTTAGTTCTTAACGAGCTCACTCGAGCATCAAAAGATTGTGTAGTAGAAAGTTAGTGTTAACCAAGCTCCCAAGGTTAACGAAGAAAAGTTAATATCTATCGAGATCACTTAGGCATCAAAGGATTTTGTAGTAGAAAGTTAGTGTTAACCGAGCTCCCAAGGTTAACGAAGAAAAATTAATGTCTACCGAGCTCACTCCATCATCAAAGGAAATATGGATGAGGATGGAATAAGTGAATATTGAGAGAATTTTGATGAAGGATTAGATATCCTGGAGGAGCTGCAAAGTCATATTTGATCAGTAAGGATCCAGTAAAGCATAACAAAGATTTATAATCAGAAAAAAGATAAGTTGCATATCATTCAGGTCACTTCATTGTTGCTTTCTAATCATTGTAACAGTGAATCCAGAATCTCTTTACAGAATTGGTTTAATAGCCATTTTGTAAATCCTCTAAAAAGGTGATAGTTTAGTTGAATTGTTCTAAAGACCTCTAACCAGGCCACTCCTAATAGGGTGATTAAATCCTCTAACAAGGTCACACCTAACAGTGTGTATTTGTAACTTTTAAAAGGGTTCCCTCCTAATAGGGCTCACTTCAAAAGAGTGAAAAATTGGTGACTAGTTACTTGGTGGTTTTTCCCATATTGGTTTCCATGTTAAATCCAGTGTCTCTTGTGTTCATTTATTTAACCTTTGCATGCATATTAATAAATATGAATCATAGATGATTAGTAATTAGTTAATCTACTGAGTTATAGTACTCCTGCACTATTTACAGAGTATCAGTAGTAAGTAAGCATTATAGACATTTAAGAGATTTTTGGAATTATTTTTGTGGTAACTGATTCACCCCTCCCCTCTCAGTTACTTCATCTATATTTCCAACATCTTTATGGTTGTTGTTTGCTATGTTTATATGATTAAGAATTGTTTAAAAAGTTTAATATTTTAGATTGTTGCATAATTGATTGACCCCCCCCCACCCCCCCTCAGTTATACTAGTGAACTATTATTTTTAACATATACTCACAAAAAAATCACTTAGTTTGTGAAGAAGATAGACATTATTCCATGTATTTTTAGTGTTCTTCACAACATGCTCTATTTCATTCAATAAAATAGGACAAGTATTGAATCTTAAAGTTAACTTTTCTTCATTTTTCATTAAAGATTCTTTCACCTCCTTGTCATTCAAATTTGGCATAAGCTGCCTCAAGGTCTTCTCATGTATATCTTTTGTATTTTTCATTGCATGTTCCCATCTTGGCTTGATTTTGATCATCAATGCATCTAGAATCTACTGAGTAAGTTGATCAAGTGAGTACTTCCACTTACCCATCTTGGATTTCAGGATATCTTCAATATGCTTCTTCTCATCAGCAGTTCTAGTCTCATATTTCAATGCTTTGAAGTTTGTAATTCTAGAACCTGATTCCAATTCTTTCATTCTTTCCTCAAATGTGGGTGGGGACCTCTTGAAAATTATGTCTCCTCCTTCTTTATCTACTTTCTTCCTAAAGGATCTCCTTGTGAACATGGTAGTCAATTTTTTGGCAAGTTTGATAATGATTACCTTACTCTTCTTCTTTAGGGGCTCTTCTTCCTTTGGTTCTTCTCCTCTACTTTTATTTCAATTAGAAAAAGAGTAGATTTGGTTTTTAGTTTGGCAATCCTCTTCATGCCCTTGCTAACTACTTGAGGAAGCTTGATTTCAAGTTCAATCGTAGCCTTTACCTCATCATTGATGCCAAAGTAAGTAGTCTTTGGATCAACTAACTAATTTATTAATACCTTAATTATTTCTTTTGTTTCATCAATATTTACCTCATATCCTAGAGGTTTTTCCCATGCAATTCTAGGCCTAACTGCTTGAATATATACATTTTCACTATCTACCATAAAACAAACATCATCTTTATAATCCTCAACTAGTTTCCTAGGGATTTAGAATATGTTATTCATTTTCTCCTTAAATGCATCAAAGTATTTGTCCATGATAGCAGTATAATTCTCTCTCATTTTAGCAATGTATTCATTAATTTGATAAAGGACTGCCACATCTTTTCTCCAAACAATAGTACCTTTTGATGGAAAGAATTTCTAAACATAGAAAAATAAACATGTCAATAGTGAGCTAAACTTACATAGACTTTTCTTTGAAGTACTTATGCTCTCCTTGTTTTTGTTGAACTAATTCAATAGTAACTTAGCAAGGTCAAGAGAAAGGTTATTATTAAGTACCCTGTAATCCAAGTCCACAAGTTCACATGACGCACTATTCAACCTACTAGAGCTATATATCTTGTGTGAGATGATGTAAAATTTAAACTTTAGTTCCATGTCAGTCACACTACTTATCTTAATTCCCCTTCCATCACACTCAGCTAGGGTTTTCTTTTCTAGTTCAACCTGACTTAGGGTTTTGGTCATTTTGGCTTTTGTTAACATGGGGTGAGTGGTGATCCTATGGATCATCTTCTCTGCGATAAAAATTGGTTGCTCCACTCCCAACTGAATGGTATGCATATGACAAGGATTTATCTTATCCAATTAATTTGTAAATCTCATGGCATATGTGGAATATGTATTAAACCTTTAGCTTCCATATGTTGGTGTTTGGGTTTCAACATGTCATTAACACATAGTTTCTCAAGGGTTTCATCCATTTCCAAAGAACCAATATCCTAAATTGCACATTTGAAATGACAATAGATATCATTAATCAACAGTACATTTAGAGGGATTTTAGACTATTCTCCACTTAGATATAGGGTTTCTATAATGGTAGGAGTAAGCTTGAAATCTAGTGCTTTCCATTCCACACCATGAACCAACATGTCCGAACCTTTCTTCAACTTGCTACTGGTAGCTACCATCTTTTCTTAGTAGGGTTTGAGAGAATTCGAAAACTTTTTGTAACAATTCACTCAAATTACTTAAATGCTCTTGAAGATCACTTTGTGAAAATAGCTCTAAAAATTTCATGGTGAAAAATGACTTTATCAAATTTTTTCATAAATGCTTGGTATGAATGTTAGATCAAATTGACAAAGTGTCATCCACTTTGGTTGTTGGAATTATAGATGGAAAAAAAAATCCACAGATTCCTTAGATGTCTTCAAACTTAATTCTTATTGTCACTTGGTAGCCAAACAGAAAAATGTTATAACTCAGTAGATTAACTTGTTACTGATCTTTAAACATTCACAATTATTAACATGCATGCAAAATAAAATAGCATGAACACAAGAGACACTAGATTTAAAATGGAAACCTAATATGGGAAAAACCACCAAGTAACTAGCTACCAATTTTCACTCTTCTAAATTGAGCTCTATTAGGAGCCAACCCTGTTAAAGGTTACAAAACAAACTATTATGTGTGACCTAGTTAGAGGATTTAATCACCTTGTTAGGAGTGGCCTTGCTAGAGGACTTTAGAACAACTCAGTAGAACTGTCCACTTTGTTAGAGGATTTACAAAATGGATGTTACACCAACTCTATTAAGACATTTAAGAATTACTGCTACAATGGTGAGAAAGTAACAATAAGTGACTTGAATAAGATGCAACTAAACTTTGCTGGTACAGATCTCTGCTCTACTTCAATAGATCCTCACTGATCGAATACAACTCTACTTTTCCTCAAGGACACCTAATCCTTCTTCAAAATTCACTTACACTTCCTCTTCACACAATCAACTCATTTGCATGCTCGTTCATTACAATTAGAATCCACAACTTGACTTTTTATTTATACATTACATATTGTCAAGTTGGCTCAATTACAAGTTACATTTACCAATAAATAATACATCAGTCGACTAAAAACATTACATGAAACAAATAAACTTTATTTTCCAAAATAATGAAATCCTTCATTGGCTGACCCTGCTCAGTAAATACTACTTTAGAAATGATTTCTAGTGTTAACCAAGTGAAGCTTGGTAAACACTGCAAACCTTGCAGAATCCTTTGTAGACCAAGTGAACTCGGTAAGAACTAATTTTCCTTCACTAACCTTGTGAGCTCGATAGAAGCTAACTTTCCTTTGTTAACCTTGGGAGTTCAGTTAACACCAACCTTTGTCTCAAAATCCTTTGATGCTTGAGTGAGCTTGGTAGAAAGTGTCTTCATAGGGTAACCTCTAGAAATGTTCAGTAGACTCTGTAATTATCTTTGTTAACCTTCTGAGCTTGGTAGACTCTATCTTTTGTCTTGCTGACCAACTGATCTTGGTAGACTCTGACTAATAACTAATATGGCATTTGTGTAACATCAAAGACAAAACATGATTGAGCAATTGTATCCAAAAATCTCCATCTTTGGCATTAATGGCAACACAACATGTCATAGCAGAATGAAATTTGAAAATAAGTCTTTTCTCATAGAATGTTTCTTCCTCTTACATTTTATTTCAAAAACTTCTTAAATATAGTAATCTCCATCTATGAAGAAATTACATAGCTTCTATTCAAACATTAAACTCTTCATAAACATATTCAAATTTCAAAAAGATATGACAGTATACTCTCCATCTTTGACAACACATGCCAAAGATAACACAAACCAAATGAATAGCAATTTACCTCAAGTACTTATTCATATGCAATGTTTCCATGATTATTCTACATCAACTAAAATATCTTCAACTTGATACTTGTTGATGCATCACTAAAAATTCATTTTAGTGAGCTTCAGATTGGGGAATGACCCCTAACTTACCTCTTAGATGCAAAAATGCATCCTTAGGTAAAGGTTTTGTGAATATGTTAGTAATTTATTCCTTTGTATGGACATATTCTAATCTAATCTCCTTATCATGTACCAATTCTCTAACAAAGTGATACTTTATTGCAATGTGTTTGGTTTTTGAATGCATCACTAGATATTTAGATATGTTAATTGCACTTGTATTGCCACAAAACATAACAACATGTTCTTTGATTTCTTCCTTCATACCTTCCAATAACTATCTAAACCAAACAATATTAGAACAATTTACTATTGCTGCAACATACTTTGCTTCTATTATGGATTGGAATGTACAATTTTTCTTTTTATTTATTTTAGAAACCAACCTCTTTCCAAGAAAGAAAGCTTCTCCACTTGTACTTTTTCTGTCATCAACGTTTCCTACCCAATCTGCATAAGTAAATACTTCTAAAACCAAATTACCTCCAAATTTGTACCACAATCCATAATCTTTAGTGCCTTTCAAATATCTCATTATTCTTTTGATTGCCATCATGTGATTTTCTCTTGGTTTTGCTGAAAATCTTGCCACAATACCAACTGCAAGGGCAATATTTGGCCTTGTATGTACTACATACTATAAATTTGAAATCATAGATCTATACAATATATGATCTACCTCCTTTGATTCGTCATCTTTGGTAAGTTTCAATCCAGTACACATAGGAGTCCCAACTAGTTTGCAATCTTCCATACCAAATTCTTTCAGTATCTCCTTGATGTATTTAGATTGAGTGATGTAGATGTCATTCTTATTCTACTAAATTTGAAGACCAAAAAAGAATTTGAGCTCAATAAACATTGAAATTTCAAATTCCTTGTTCATTTTCTCTAAAAATTCTTTGCAAAGATCATCAGTTCCTGTGAACAAAGTATCATCCACAAATATTTCTGGCAAGACAATCTTATTATCTAGTCCTTCCTTGATATACAAGCTACTATTATCATTAGTTCTCTGAAAACTAATCTGAATAAGATAGTTTTGCAATCTTTCATACCATGCTCTAGGGGCTTATTTCAAACCATACAATGCTTTGTGTAATTTGCAGACCATGTCCTTCTTGTCTAGATCAACAAAACCTTTAGGCTACTCAATGTACACCTCCTCATCTAGTATGCCATTGAGAAATTCTGACTTAACATCCATTTGATAAACTTTAAACCCTTTGTATGCATCATATGTAACTAAGCTCTTGACACCTTCCAAGATTGCAATAGGAGCAAAAGCCTCTCCATAGTCTATTCCTTCTTCTTGAGAGTATCCTTTGCATACCAATCTAGCTTTGTTCCTTAATACCTTACCATCTTCATTCAACTTATTTTTGAATACCCACTTAGTTTCAATCACATTCTTATCTTTAGGTCTGGGTACAAGAGTCTTTGTTTTTTTTTTCTCTATCTTCTCTATCTCTTCATTCATAGCCTCAATCCAACTTTAATTTTCTAATGCATCTTTGATACTTCTAGGTTCAAAATCAGCAAGTAAACAAGTACCTTTCAACTTGCTTCTTGTCATAGTTCCTTCAGATTTGTCTCCAATGATCTAATTTGTTGCATCATGCCTCTTGACATACTTAGCTAATACAAATTCCTTTCCTTTTGAGTGCTTTGCATTCTCATCCTCTTGCATTTCAACTTCAGGTTCTAGTTGTTATGTCTACTACTCAGGTCCTTTAGACTCAGTAGGCATTGGCTCAGTAGCATCAGAATGTGACTCAGGTTCCTGTAGCTCGGTTTGAACTTCCTACAACTTAGTTACTAAAGACTCGGGAGTAGAACATTCTTGATTGATAGGTGTATCTGGCACTGTATCAGGTTCAATGAAAATAAATCTCCTATAGTCTTCTAGTTCCCTTTTTCTTTCTTCTTCAGTTCTTTCTACAAACTCATCAAATTTCACATGTGCACTTTCTATGACTTTGTGAATAGACAAGTTCAAACATCTATATGCTTTACTTTTGCAAGAATAAGCCAAAAATATTCCTTCATCACCCTTCACATCAAATTTATCTTTTTTAGATTTTTTCAAAATGTAACATTTGCTTCCAAATACTTTTAGACAACTTACATTGGGTTTATAGCCATACCATAGCTCATAGGGGATTTTGAATGAGTCCTTCTTCAGCTATACTCAGTTCAAGGTATGAAATATAGTGTTGATAGTTTCCTTCCAAAATTTGATAGCAATGCTCTTTTCAATCATTAAGGTTCTTGCATAGTCTATGATAGATCCATTCCTCCCTTCAACTATTCCATTTTTCTTGGGAGTTCCAGGTGTTGATACTTGTCTTTTGATCCCTCTTTCAATGCAAAAGTTATTGAACTCATTGGAAATGAATTCACCACCTCTATCTGACCTCAAACATTTTAGTCTTTTCCTTGTTTCCTTCTCTACTCTAACCAAATACTATTTGAACTTCTCAAATGCTTTTAATTCCTCTCTCAAGTACATGAAAGTCATTATTCTTGAGTAATCATCAAAAAGAAGAATGAAGAACTTTTCACCAGTATAGCTTTCAATTCCAAATGGTCCACACAAATTAGTATGCACAATTTCTAAGACTTCTTCAGACAAATAGTTCTTACTTTTAAAGCTAGCCTTTCCCATCTTACCAATTTGACAATTCTTGCATAGACCAACCTCAGGTTTCTTTATATTAGAAATTCCTCTTACTTTCCTGAATTTACTTATTTTCACCAAGTCATCAAAGTTCACATGACACAACCTCTTATGCCATAACTACCTTTTGTTTGTGTGTCTGATCCAATCAGCTTTCCTTTATCATCCAGCAGTCTTGCTTTTCCATGCATGAATTCCACTTTGAATCCATTATTGAGTAGATGTGCCACACTCAACAAATTTAACTTTAGTCCTTCTACCCAATATGCATTATCACATACAAGATCTTTGATTAGTGAGATTCTTCCTCTTCCTTTTATGCAACAAGGTTCATTATTACCAAACTTCACACTACCACCATCATAGTTTTAAAAATGTTCAAACTTAGTTTTATCACCAATCACATGATGAGAGCAACCACTATTTATGATCCATGTATAATTTTTACTCACATGAGAAATAAGTGCCATTTCCTCATCATTATCAGACTCATCTTTGACAGCAATGTAAACAATTTCATCTTCCTCATCATTAGAATCATTAAAATCCTTAGCCATGAAACATGTTTTCTTACCTTTGTCCTTGAATGATTTGAAGTCTTTATTGCTATTACACTTGTGACCTTTCTTCTCATCCTTGTTTTTCTCATTTGGGCACCTAGCAGCAATATGTCCAATTTCTTCACAAGAAAAATAGATTAGAGGAACTTTACCTTTGTATTTTCCTTTGCCTTTTGCATATTTCCTTGCTAGTAGAGCTTCAACTACCTCAAGATCATTGTTAGAACTTTGTTCTAATTCTTCTTCACTTTCTAACTGAGAATCCTTTATTTTCTTGCCTTTCTCCTTGAGTGAAATCTTGGCTTCAAATGCTGATTCAATGTTCTTGGTAGCTAGAACACAGTTATCATAGTTGTCTAGCTCAAATGTAGTCAATCTTCCAACTCTGGCCTCTAAATTTATCTTGTGATTTGCTTCACATCTTCTTTCTTGAATTGCAAAAACTCTAATTGCATAAATGGTAAGTAATGTTCTAAGAACTTTACTTATAACTGTTTCCTCCATGATATCTCCTCTAGAGGCTTTGATTGCACTAACACTTTCTTTGACTCTTTCAACATATTCTACAATGTTTACATCCTCTCTCATCCTCATTTGATCAAATTTTCCTCTTATACTTTCTACTTTGGCTCTTCTTACATTATCATCTCCTTTGTAGATATATTTCAGCTTGTTCAAAATTTGAAAGGAAATCTTGCAATCCTTGACATCATCAAATTCTTCATAGCTTAGGGTAGATGTAATGTCTATCATCATAGTGTTATGAGTCTTCTTCTCAGCAATGTCATTTGTAGATAATGTGCTAGAAGGAGTTACATATGCTTCATTCAGATATTTCAATCTTGCATCTCCAATGGAAGCCAAATGGAGTCTCATGAGACCTTTCCATGCCGAAAAGTTATCCCTATTAAGCCTTGGGATTTCCCTCTTGTAAGACATTTTGATCTTTAGCTTAGATCCTTGATATCCTTCCTACAAACACCAAAAAACTCTTATACCAATTGTTAGAATTATGGATGGAGTAACTTAGAGGAGAGGGGTGTTGAATCAGTTACCACAAAAACAAATCCACATATCCCTTAGATGTCTTCAAACTTAATTACTACTATCACTTGGTAGCCACATGCAAAAATGTTATAACTCAGTAGATTAACTTGTTACTAATCATTAAGCATTCACAATTATTAACATGCATGCAAAAGAAAAAAAAATAAACAAAAGGGACACCAGATTTAACATGGAAATCCAATATGGGAAAACCATCAAGTAACTAGCTACCAATTTTCACTCTTCTAAAGTGAGCTCTGTTAGGTGCCAACCCTGTTAAAGGTTACAAAATACACTATTAGGTATGACCTAGTTAGAGGATTTAATCACCCTGTTAGGAGTGGCCTTGCTAGAGGACTTTAGAACAACTCATTAGAATTTCCCACCTTGTTAGAGGATTTACAAAATGGCTGTTACACCAACTCTGTTAAGAGATTTAGGAATTATTGCTACAATGGTGAGAAAGTAACAATAAGTGACCTAAATAAGATGCAACTAAACTTTGCTGGTATAGATCTCTGCTCTACTTCAATAGATCCTCACTGATCGAATACAACTCTGCTTCTCCTCAAGGATACTTGATCCTTCTTCAAAATTCACTTACATTTCCTCTTCACACAATCAACTCAATTGCATGCTCGTTCATTACAATTAGAATCCACAACTTCACCTTTTATTTATACATTATAGATTGTCAAGTCGGCTCAATTACAAGTTACATTTACCAATAAATAATACATCAGTCGGTTGCAAACATGACATGAAATAAATAAACTTTATTTTCCAAAATAATGGAATCCTTCATTGGCTGACCTTGCTCAATAAATACTGCTCCAGAAATGATTTCCAGTGTTAACCAAGTGAAGCTCAGTAAACAATGCGAATTGTACAGAATCCTTTGTAGACCGAGTGAACTTGGTAAGAACTAATTTTCCTTCACTAACCTTGTGAGCTTAGTAGAAGCTAACTTTCCTTTGTTAACCCTTGGAGCTCGGTTAACACCAACTTCTGTCTCAAAACCCTTTGATGCCCAAGTGAGCTCAGTAGAAATTGTCTTCACAAGTTAACCTCTAGAAATGTTTAGTAGACTCTATAATTATCTTTGCTAACCTTCTAAGCTCAGTAGACTTTTTCTTTTGCCTTGCTAACCAACTAAGCTTGGTAGAATTTGATTAATAACTAATATGACATTTGTGTAACTTCAAAGACAACACACAATTGAACAATTGTATCCAACATTTGGTTGCGTTGAATACTCGGTGGAGTTGTTCATGACTTGATAACCACATAAAATTTAGTTACTTTTGACCTCACTTGGTAGATTTTGTAACCTAACCTTGCTTAGTAAGCAAGTTAACTTGGTAGTAACTAGTACCTCTTACTTGGTTATCTCTTTGCATCTTGAATGCTGATATGGATCTTTTGTCCTATAAACTAAAACTGATTTAGATTGTTGGAATCTAATTGAAAAGATCATTGATTAGAAAGATTGTTATAAGGGAGATTTTTATGTGTTTTTAATCATTATTTTTTCATTGATGTCAAACCTACTTTTTTGGGTAAGAGAACTACTTATATGTTCCAAGTACTATCACTTAGTTGATTGATGAGGAGGATTTGATCAACAAGATGTAACAAAAGTACCTAGAGGAAAGGTTGAGTTATGATTATGTAATAAAGTACAAAGATCAGTTAAGATAGTGATAACATGATGTATTGATGATCTACTTAAGGTTACAAAATGGCTAGCTACACTTAGAATAACCAAAAGAATAAGTTAAAGAAAGTTCATCTGCCAAGCTTGATTGAGTGGATAATAGGTGTTGAGAAAAGTTAGTTCAAGCCAAGCAAAAAGTTAGTCAAAGTTGTGTGAAAGAAAATTCTAGTGGATGCCGAGCGAAATAGTGGATGCTAAGAAAAATAGTGGATGTTGAGTAAATTTTAGTTGATGCCAAGTGATTTTATAGTTGATGCTGAGTGATGCAATATGTTTCAAGCACCAAAAGATTGATAATGCCAAGTTATTGCATTATGACAAAGATTGAAGATTCACCAAATAAAAGTCAACAAGTTTGTTTTCTTGGAACTTGTGAACTAGGAGGGAGATAATATTGATGAGCTAGTGGCATAGAATCTTATATAAACCATTTTGGAGGAAAATTCAAATGGATTCTAAGAGAAGTTTCTAGAGAAGAAAAGATATGGAGTAGATACATTGTATCCTACCTAATCCATCCAAAACCCTAATTTAGACAATGGATAATGAGTGAGAAAATGTTCTAATTTCTTGTATATAGGAATGTCTGGTCATGAAGCAAAAGAGTTAGAGAGATTAGTGTGAGAACCTAAGAAGGAGAAGCAGAAAGGGATTTTGCTTCATCAAGTGGCCCAAGAGAAGTGTCTATAATGATGTACTAAGAAAGAAGGCTCAAGAAGATGAATGCTTAAAGTGTGAACAAGCTATCAGAACTACACAGAATGGAAGCCAGGTAGAATTGAGGACTAAGCAAAGATTTATAATCTGCAAGTGAAGTTGTAAGTTGTATCAAATCAAATCTCTAATGTTACTTTCTAATAATTATTTCAGTCTAGGGTAAATCCTTTGGAGTAAGGTCAACTTAAAAATCATTAGAAAATCCTTTAACAGGGTGGCATTCCAAGATAATGGCCTAAAGTCCTCTAACAAGGCTCACTTTTAATAGGGTGATTGAAATCCATTAATTAGGCCACATTTAATAGTCTGCATTGTAACCTTTAATAGGGTTGGCCTTTCATAGGGCATCACTTTAGAAGAGTGAAAAAGGAGTAGCATGTTATTGGTGGTTTTTCCCAAATTGGGTTTCCACATTAAATCATTGTGTCAAATGTGCTGATGAATGTGTTGTGTTTGATGTTTTATATTTGTACAAGTTGATTTGACAATAGCATATAAGTCTTAGTTGATACATAATGAATGCATGCATGAGTATGAATATTTTATGGGCTCACCGAATTGTGAGAAAGGTTTTATTTGTACATCTAGACCTTGAATAACTAATTCACCCCACTCTCAGTTATTCTAAAATATTTCCAACAATTGGTATCAGAGCCATTAGCTTAAGAGGACTAGTTTTGAAGTACTAGAAGCACAAAGATCAAGATGTCAAAAAGAGAAGTACCTAAGCTCAATAAAGATACCTTTCCTACTTGGAAAAGTTTGATGAAGCTACACCTTGGAGGACTTGGAGATCATGCATAATCTTCTATTTTAGTAGAGCATGTTGATCTAGTAGGAGCCCTAACTACTGAAGATGTGAACAAAAAGAAACAACACAATAAGGTGATGTTGGACATTGCCTCTGATCTAAGCTATATTGAATTTCATGATATCAAAGGATGTGATAGTGCAATGAATATGTGGATTCCCTAGCCACCATCTATGGAGTAGAAAAAAATGTTCAAAGAGCCAAATCTAAGAGCCTTAGAGGCATGTTTGATGACATGAGAATGGCAGAAGGTGAGAATATTGGTCAATATGTTGCTAGGATAAAAGAAGTTAGTGTGATAAAAAGTGCTACTAGTAAAATACATGTATGCTAAGTAAAGTCTTGAGGACATTACTTCCTATTTATGCTATTAGAGTTTCTACAATCCAAGAGTTAAGATGTATACTAGGAAATGATCTAACCCTTAAAGGACTGGTAGGTAGACTCACTACTTTTGAGCTATCTAATTTTGACAATTGCAAACTAGAGAGTATTGAATCAGCTTTCAAAGAAAAATTTTTATTGAAGGATTCTAAGGAGGTAAAGTAGAAGAAGAAGAAAGGAAAGATAAAATATGCATCTAGTGATAGTAACATAGATGAGGAAGACATTGAACAATTGGAAGCACTACTAGAAAGAAGATTTCATAGAGGAAAAGGCAAGTTCAAAGGCAAGTTACCCATCATTTGTTTCAATTGTAATGAAGTTGGTCATATTGCTACAAGATGTACATAGAAGAAGAACTACAAAGAAGGAAAAAAACACAAAAATAGAAGAGAAGATGATGGAAAAGATTGTAGAGACAAAGGCAAGAAGTCATGCTACATTGTTGATGAACATGATTCTGAGGAATATGATGATGAAGTGGTATATGTTGCAATAAAGGATGAATCTAATGAGGATGAGGCAACTACACTTATGACTTGCGTGAACAAGAATGATAAATGGATCATTAATAGTGGATGCTCACATCACATGATTGGAGACAAAAGTAAGTTTTTTACCTTAACTTGTTATGATGGAAATAGTGTAAGGTTTGGTAATGATGCACGATGTTTGACAAAAGGAAAAGGGTGTATCAAACTCACAGACAAGATTTCATGTGACAATGCTTACTATGTTGAAGGATTGAATTATAATATGTTAAGTGTGTCACAATTGAATAATTTGGGATACAAAGTTGAGTTTGAAAATAAACCTGCCAAGATTTATGAGGCAAATGGAAACTTGATTAGAAAAGGTGGTCAAACTAGAAGTAATCTATTCTATCTAGATATAGAGGATACTACCTATCTTATTGCAAAATTTGATGATGTATGGCTCTGTCATAAGAGATTATGTCATATTAATTTTGATAACTTGGTTAGTATTAGTAACATCAAAAGAATTAGAGATTTCCCTAAGTTGAAGAAACTTGATAATATAGTATGCAAACAATGTTAGCTAGGCAAAATGAAAAAGTCAAGCTTATACCTCTGAAGAAATACTAGAGATTTTTCATACTGACTTGGGTGGACCTATTGAAGTGCAAAGTTATAGAGGAGATAAATACATAATGCTATTTGTTGATGATTACTCTAGAATGATGACAGTCATGTTTCTAAAGAAAAATTTTAATGCTTTTCAAATGTTTAAGTGATATTTGGCAAGAGTTGAAAAATAAATAGGTAAAAGTCTAAAATGATTGAGATCAAATAGAGGAGGAAAATTCACTTCAAATGAGTTTGAGATGTTCTGTAATGACAGAGGAATCAAAAGAAAAACATCTACACCTAGGACCTCTCAAAATGGAATGTTTGAAAGAAGAAACAAGTTTATAATGGATTGTGCCAGAACACTCATGATGGAGAAGAATGTTTCTCTAAAATACTAGAGAGAAGTTGTAACTATTGTTGTATATACCTTGAACCATGTGCAAGTCAATAAAGGTACTCATTCAACACCTTTTGAACTATGGTATGGATATCCACCTAATGTGAAATACTTTAAGGTATTTGGAAGCAAATCTTATATTCTTAAAGATGTTAGGAATGAAAAGTTTGATGCAAGAAGTGAAGAAGGTATATTCCTTGGCTATTCCACAAGAAGTAAAGCTTACAAGTGTTTAAATACTAAAACTAACAAAATTGTGGAAAGTGCAAATGTGAATTTTTATGAATCATAGAAGATCATGAGGCTAAACCTAGAAAAGAACCAAAAGAATAAAAATCATTTCTATAGTTCTATGAAGAAATGCCTACTGAAGAAGATGTTATAAATCAAGTTGTAAACCACCAGTAAGTCTCAATAATCATCAAGTCACAAACTGTGAATGTTGAGTTGTATTCAGGAACCAAGTTGCATTCAGATGTAGAGTTGTAAAATGAAGAAAATGCACATTCTGATTCTAAGATTAGTATACATAAAAGATATGTTGAAATACCTAATAGAGATGTACATAGTGACACTCAAGCTGAAAGACAAAATAAAGTTACAAGAACTAAACCAAGTTTGTCAAAATATGTCAAAAGACATCATCCTACAAATCAAATCATTGGAGACAAAGATGCAAGGCCAATGACAAGAAATAGATTGAAAGTTGAATCACTTTTTGTTAAGAATTAAGGAACCTAAGACAATAAAAGATGCATTGCAAGATGATGACTGGTACAAGGATATGGAAGAAGAAATTTAATCAATAGAGAACAACAAAATATGGAGTCCAGTTCCTAAACCAGAAGACAAGAATGTGATTGGCACCTAATGGGTATTTAGAAACTAGCTAGATGAGAATGGTGAAGTGACAAGAAACAAAGCAAGACTAGTTTGCAAAGGATATGCATAGAAAGAAGGAATTGACTATGGTGAGACATTTTCCCCTATTGTAAGAATGGAAGAAGTGAGAATTGTACTTGCTTATCTTGTATACAAAGCTTTCAAAGTTTACCAAATGGATGTAAGTTTGCATTTCTAAAAGAGGAAGTCTACATAGAATAGCCAGAAGGATTTTTTGATAAAAAAAATAAGAACATGATATGTAGACTACAAAAATCCCTATATGGATTGAAGTAAGAACCAAAAGCATGCTATGAGATACTTCATACTTATCTTGTAAAGATTGGATTTGAAAGGACTCATGATGACAATAATTTATACATGAAGATAGACAAGGACAAAGGTATTTTGTTATCTAAAATATTTGTTGATGATATCATATTTGGAGGACAAGATGCTTTGTGTAAGTACTTTGCAAATTAGATGAAGCAAGAATTTGAAATATATATGTTTGGAGAGATCAAATTCTTTATGAGATTACAAGTATGCTAGATGAAGTATGGTATATATATCACTTAGTCAAAATATGTTAAATAAATATTGAAGATATTTGGATTAGAGGATTCCAAACTACTCAATACATCTATGGTGATAAGACTCAAGATATCAAAGAATGATGACTTAGCTGAGGTAAATCAAACATTATATAGATCTGTGATTAGCAAACTGCAATATGTAGTACATAGTAGACTTGATATTGCATTAGCTATCGGGATAGTTGTAAGATTTTCTACTAATCCTAGAGAGAATTACTTGGTGGCTATGAAGAGAATAATGAGATACTTGAAAGGAACATAAGACTTTGGTTTATACTATATGAAGAATAAAATTTTTGAATTGAGAGCCTACACTAATGTTGATTGGGTTGGAAACATGGATGATAGAAAGAGCACCAGTGGAGGAGCATTCTTCTTAGGCAAAAGACTAGTTACATGGACTAGTAAGAAGTAGAGTTGCACTTCACAATCTACTACTGAAACAAAATATTTTGTTGCTACTATCAACTACACAAATATTGTATGGATGAAACAACTACTTCAGGGAATGAAGGAAGAAATCATAGAAGCAGTGAAACTTTATTGTGATAATAAAAATGTAATCAATATATTAAAGAATCATGTGATGCATACAAAGACAAAGCACATTGTAATCAAGTATCATTATGTAAGGGAATTGGTTCAAGATAAAGAGGTGAAGATGGAATGTGTTAACACAAAGGAGAAAATTGTTAATATCTTCATAAAAGCATTATCCAAGGATTATTATGAGTATATAAGAGGTAACCTAGTGTTGATACCCCTATCAAAGGCTATATAAAAGATAGAGCGAGTGGCATGCATCAAACAAGATGATGTTCATATAATACAAACTGATGTATTGGATCTTACTTTAAGAGCTGCCTAAAGTAATCACAGAAATGGAACTACAAATTAGTTGCAAGCAAGGTGATAGAGGAAAAAATTGAAGAACCTACAAAATCCTATATCTGCATATATTAAAGATGTCAAGTGTTTAATATATGTCTTTGGCATTGTTGTCAAAGAGGGAGAAAGTACATTAAGTTGATCAAGTGCAAGAGGAGGAATAGTGGAGAAAGTACATCATCAAAAGATCAAGAAAAAAAAAGGGGGAAATAGCTGAAGGGGAGAATATAAAATTCTAAGATATGAAATCATATTGTAATGGGAACATATGTAAGATGATCATGATCAAGTTGTAATAGATGATTAATGCATTGTTACTGTATTGTTTTTTTTTTTTACTAGTGGTAATACTTAGCCAATTTTCCCTATTTGGTTGCCATCAATGCCAAAGGGGGAGATTTTTGACAATTTTCTAATGAAGATATGTAATTATTGTCATTTATGGCAACACATGATGTAAATTCTTATAAGAAACCTCAAAAATAAAGATTCTTAACTTTTGGCACCAAGAAAATTGTCTAAGTATGAATTTGGTTTATAGCAGTGTATTATTTTGTATGTAATTTGTCACTGACATCATATTATGACTAGAAAAGTTAGATGGAGATAGTATACATGTTAATGATGATGTCTATAATATCAAAAGTCAGTATGGAATGTATAAAAAATGGATATGTTTTTTACCAATGAAACATGACAGTGGAATTAAAGAAAAGGAATTATTTTGTTTACAAAATAATTGTTTGACCATTTAGGGCTAAAAGCCTAGATGTTTACTCTAAGTTGGAAAAGTAAACTATGGTCTTATCTGACCTAGTAGAAATTTATGTAAAGGCATGCTATTTATGAAAAGAAAATCTTGAGATAAGAAGTTGTGCTATTGTATTGTATTAAGTGATATGTGAACTTTCTGTGAAGCGATATATGTGAAGTTTTGAGAAGCTAATGTTGTGATCCGATATCTAGTTGAGGTCAAAGATCAATCAAGAAAAATTTTATAGCACCTATATAAGGAATAATTACTTTTTTGGGTAGTAATCTCTTCTTGTAATTGGAAGTGCATGTTTGGGCAATGGGCTCATCTTGCATCTACTATACCACAACTCTAACAGGGTTGGAATCTCCTAATAGGGATTCAAAGTCTTCGAATAGGGACTTGCTATATTGAATTTTATCATTGACTCCTAACAAGGTCCATCCTCTAACAAGGAACTTATATATTAGTATATTATCTAGTAGGTATCATCTCCACCGAGTTTTTCCCTTGGCCAGGCTTTCCCTAGTTAGCAAAATATGGTGTTATGAGCTATCTTTGTGCATGGTTATTGTTATTCATTAGAATTACTTTATTGCTTTCTTATGTTTAGTTCAAAGTAATAAATAATATTCAATTGGTGACTAAAGTTTGTAAATTATTAATTCACCCCCCTGCCAAGCAATTCATATTTCTAAAAATATGTTATATGATTAGGATTCAACTAAAATACATTACCTCTAGATCTAGTGTCAATTCCAACCATCTTACCATCTCTATCTTTGATAGTGTAGGTCTTCTCAGTGAACTACAATAGATAACCTTTACCCACCAACTGTCCAACACTCAAGTTATGCTTCAATCTATCAACAAAATAGATATCATCAACATTAGTTTTACCATCAAGATTAATGGATCAAATTCCTATTATATGACAACCTACGTTGTTACCAAATCTAACAATACATCTATCATGATTCTTAAACTTAACAAACTTATTCATATTACTAGTCATGTGATGTGAACAACCATTATCAATTATCCAATTAGACTTATTTTCCAATTGGGTAACTAAAGATCTTTCCTCTCTAATTTCTCTATCAAGATCATCCTCCTTGATAGCAACAAATCCTAATTCATCATCACTTTCACTTTGACCTTTCTCATTAGATTCTTCATCTTTATTTACATACATATAATTTCTATCTTTGTCTCTTCTAGGGTTAAAATTTCCCTTATACTTTTTCTCTCTTTTAGGAAATTTAGATGCATAATGACCAAATTCATTACAAGTCTAGAATTTAAAGATTTTCTTACCATATTTTTCTCTTCTCACCAAAAGGGTTATTCCTTCCCCAATCTTCCTTTCTTCATCAACTTTGTTGCTACCAGAAAAATCTCCATGAGTAATTACACTCCTTGTCAAATTAGGTTGAATGTTTAGGGCACTAAAGGTTGTTTCATGTCTTGCAAGTTCTCCAGACCATCTTAGATTTTCTTCTACTGATTCTAATCTTCCAAAAAATGTTTCCTTAGTGAAATCTTTAGTGCAATGCATCACTAGTTATATCATCTAAGCTATTGACTTGAATGGTGGTGTTAAACTTTTCAAGATCTTTCATATGACTTCATCATCTTCCTTGGTTTCACGATGAGACCAAATACATACAACCATTTCCAATATTTTACAAATATAACTTCTTATAGATTCATCTTCTATCATTCTAGCATCTTGAAATGCACATACCCAATTATGTGATCTCATTCTTTTTTGCATGATCATCAACTTCAAAATTAGATTCTAAAGCTTTCCAAATTTTATGAGATGTTACAAGTGGCTTTGCCTAACTGTACTCATTCTCTAGAATTATTATCAGTAGGGCTTCTCTTTCTCTCATGTTACACATGAATAGACCTCTTTCTTCTTCACTACATCCTTCAAGCTTTTCTTCTTCAATGATTGTCTTTTGAATTTTTCTCAAGATCCAATATCTTGGACCCATGCACAACAATGTAGTTATCATCTTCTCCTTCCAAATATCATAGTTGGCCCCATAGATTCTTGAAGATATTCTCCATTGATCTCCCAAAGATGTTAAGCTTTAACGCCAATTGTTATAATATATAGTCCATTGATATAACTTAGAGGGGAGGTAAATCAGTTATATAACTAATATCACAATTAACAATCTTAAACAATCTTAATCATATGAGTAATGTAAAGTGAAACTACTACAAGATAATCATACACAATACTACTAGACATGTTAACTAGGGAAACCCTTGATAGGGAAAACCCCAGTGGGGATGGTACCCACAAGATGATGTACTAATATAAATATCACTTGTTAGAGGATAGACACTATTATGAATCTATTACAACATTTAGTGAATATGAGTCATTGCTAGGAGACTTTTAATCTCTCTTAGGAGATTCCAACCCTGTTAGGAGTTGTGGAAGACAGTTGGACCCACTACCCAAATAGCTTGAAGGACAAGACCAATGAACCCACTGTCCAAAAGATCTTTATATTATTCCTTGTAGAATAATAGAATTGAAATTTACTTCCTTCCTCTATCTCTATCATGTCAACCAGACATCTACTCCTTAAGATTTTGTAACCATATCTTGAATCTCATATCCAATAATCCCTTGGATCACTTATAGACATTTAATAAGCACTCTGCTCCTTTTCTCACTTTTCACTTCAATAATGATCATAATACTTGAACACACACTTACAATAAAGGACAACATCTTTCCTTTATACCACATCTTCATAATAATTCCTTGAGTTAGCCTTGAGGCTTTCCCAATTAATTAAAATAAGATAATTAGTTAAATTATAATTACAATAGCATTGTCATCTCATAGTCTATACAAAACTTCATATGTGTGATACTAAGGCTTGCATACTCACTAATTTCATTATCTAACTATTGTCTATCACTACCTAACTATGCATCTCTTTGTTACATATAAGATTAAGATAACCAACAATCATTAGGAGCTACTTTCCCAATACTCTATCTCTGAACTACTCTTTGTAAATTAGGTACAACTTACATATGCCATCAACATAAATTCTGCACACTTAACCACATAATTAGATTACTATATTGAACATGTCCATAACTGTGCATGACTAGATAATCAAAACATTGTTTGTACCATCAAGATCTATGTCTATTACTCTACTAGTCTTTACAAAAACAATTGTATGTTGACATCAATGACAAACACAGTCATGGATGCAACATATCAATACTCTCCAATGCTTGGGATACTTCCCCAATGTAGTATCTATTGGTGCTCAAAATTGTAGCCCTAATTTTGAGCACCATTGAGAAATTTAAGCCCCATAAATGCTTTTTGATGAGTTTGTACCTGGCTATACTTTTGAGCCCCAAGAGGTGTTTAATGTTTCTAATACCTTTCATTAAATGTGTTTATTTGTTCCATGAAGATAAATTTCCATTTCAATTCATTTCATGAAGTCTTGTTTTGAGCAAATTCCAAATTCACCTAAGTGTCAAATAGCAGTAGGAGCCTATGTTTGCAACTAAATATCTCGCACCTAGTAATGTTTCATGACACACCACTTTGGAAATGTCTAGTTTCCATACCAAAGAACCTATGTTTTAGATTTTGGTTTGTTTTGAGTCTGTTTGACTAGGTTTTGAATCCCTTAAAGTTGGTCACTTAATGTTGTCATGCTGATGCACTTAGTTCTAAATTTTGGGAAGCCCTATTTAATTTGCTATAACTTTGACCCAGCTAACCAAAATGATGAAATTCCTTTTACATTGCATTGTAGAGGTTATAAAAAATCATATGTTTCAATTTTGAGCTTATGACGAATCCATTTGATCAGTTTTCAAATGCAATTCCAAATGCAACTTCCAAATTTTAACTGGTGTCAGCATATGCAAATTTGTTAGTACCCCTGTTCATGATGTCATATCTCAAAGTCCATGATAGGTGAGGTTGAATGGATTGTACCATTGTGTTGTAATTTGGAAATACTTTAAGTGTGTTAATTTGTAAGTCTTGACGAATCTCTCTGCACACTTTTCTAGGTCAATTTCATTTGCAAAAAGTGCTTTTCTACCATTGTTTCTAGTCATCAAATTCTAAGTAGCCTACTTTGACCATCCTCCAAATGTGCCCCATTATTTTTCATGAGCCCAAATTGCAGATTTATGTTGTCCACATGATAGTGAATCAATTCCTTAGTTTTTTTTCCCCAAGTGTCGGTTCACCTAGTTTTTGAAGCCAAATCCAAACAAGTTTTATGGTTTTCTGACATGTTTTCTTGCAGGTGGTTCTGAGAGGAAAATTTCATCAGTCAATATCTTTTGACTAATAATTATTCATAAGGAAAGATTCAACAAGGTAAAAGTGTGTGGAACAGAGAATTAGTGTGTCTAATTTCAAAGCCCGATCAATTTTTTGGGTTAGTTTTTCAAGCCAGTCAAAGGACCTTCTAACGCAAAATTGACAGTTTTCAAAAAGATGTAAAATAGCTTCAGATTCATTTTTAGTGGTCAAATTTGTTTTCAAATCAATGTTGGAAGGTGAATGAATTAGTTTGAAGGTTCATTTGTTTGGTAACGAATTTTTTTTAGCCAGACCCACTTTGGGGCCCAGCTAATCCCGTTAGATTGATAAGATTTTGTTTATTATGTTTACACTAGCTTTAGTGTTTGCAAGCTTGGAAAAATCAGTGACATTTGAAGAAAGCATTGAGACAAAACACTCGGCAGCTTCTCATCAAACAAATATAGGCTTGAATTACAAAAAATGTAGATGGTTTTGTAAATGTTAAAATGACTCCATTTTCACATGGAAATTTAAATGAAGATGTTGAAAGAGTTTTGCATGGAACAATGATGATAAAGACTCGGTTTTATGTCCAGTTTGTAGAAAAAGTATACAAGAAAGACACATTATCATAAATGAACATCTTGGTATGTGCCCTTTCTAATAATAGAACTCCTAAGAAA
This sequence comes from Cupressus sempervirens, assembly GCA_028749045.1. Lineage (NCBI taxonomy): Eukaryota > Viridiplantae > Streptophyta > Pinopsida > Cupressales > Cupressaceae > Cupressus > Cupressus sempervirens. The sequence continues at coordinate 78,229,614 of CM053784.1, read as the reverse complement.
GATAAGGGAGATTTTCATACCAAGATATCCCTATAGATGCAACTATGGATATGGATGATATTACCCCTATGAATTACATAGCCTTATATAGCCAACCATTTGGGGTGATCTTTCTTTAAAAAAATTTCAGAGAACTTGAACTACCCTCTCCTTCAAGCCAATGTCTATTGTTAATGCACATTCTTCTTTCATCTTGAACCTTCCATCTTCAACATACTAAAAGAATTTAAAATAGAAAATAGTATATCAATACATTGTTTCTACCCTTCATATTCAAGATAAAGGAGACGACGACTATATGAGACAACTCAATAGGAAGTAATGATGAGATTTTTATGGCATCAAGTAGTAGAGGAAGCTACAATATAAAGTAGGGGAGGCATCTCATGATAATTCCCCAATGCTAAAAAGACACAGTCAAGACCAAAACGCAAGGGAAGGCGTGATGTTCATAAAAAGGAGATCATGCATTATAAAAGGAAGACCAACACCTTGCAGGAAGAAAACTGTTAGTTAGAAGCATCCCATGCATGAAGAAGGCATCATGAAGGCATAGAAAATTGAAAGGAAGACCCACAATAGATGCATGTAAAAAAGGAGCCCCCACACACGACAAATTAGAGGATGACTAGGAAAAAACATAGAGAAGCATCTTTGGAACAGTCAACACCATAGAGGAATTTGTTTATAGGCATGTGTTGGTAATTGGGTAGGCTAAGATATCTATTTATGGATTGCCCTCCTCCATATGAGGAATCTAGTACATAACGGTTATATGTTTGAATATTGAAAGGGTAAAGAAAGGTAATCTTCAATGTAAAGAGGAGATTTCAAAGGTTGCATAGTTACAGTAAGCAGATTTGCTAATGCAAAGTAGAGAAGGCATCTTCCATTTGAGATGCCATAAAAAGGGAAAAACCATGCTATAAAAAGGAGCCCCTCCACATGGAAACATAAATAAGGGATACCAAAGAAGGCAGAGCATGTGGCATCAGGAGGAAATATCGAGCTAGAAATGAAGACTTGGCAACATGGATAGAGGAGGCTGTAGGTAAAACAAATCAGGAGAGGCATTTTTAAACCCTTTTATCCCACATTGGTGATACGGGGAGATTTTTAAATCTTTAAATGCAATAGTACTCATAAGATAAGCTATCTTTGAGACAACAGCTTTTGAAAGCCAAGACCACACATGGTGGGTCTGATTGGAGAGCTGGTAGGTCATTGAAGCAAAATTTTGAAATGAAATGTGAATGTGTTGATGTGGAATCTGAGCACCCAGATTGCGACACATGGATGATCGTGCTATTGTCACTATGTCACTTAGCAAAGTTTCTCACGCAATAACTATAAGGACATAGAAAATGTGAAGACATGGTGTAGAGGTGGCAATGATGTGGCATTAGTGAACAAGTGAGAGGCCAAAAATGTGATCGAAATTCGAAGGTCGCCATGTTGCCATCAAAAAAATGAAGATTTTTTGGCAAGTGACATGGCGACTTGCCAAAAAAATTTAAGAATCTGACAAAGTTTGTGAGAAGGAATGTGGGTCTTGCCAAAAAATAGAACCAATCTAAGTGTGACAAGTGGCATTGTGCAGATAAGAGCTAGTAAGATGATGACAAGTGGTGTTATTCAATTGGGTAAGGGGATATAATGATATTTTTCAAAAATAAAATAATAACCCACGTTCAGTCTCAAATTTGAAATATTTGATTTCAAATGTTGAATGTTTTATAGTTTAAACTATAGAATATTTTTAAATTTTAAATTTTATTCTTTTATTTGCAAACCTACAAATGGGAGCCCGATTTTCAAATGGGCATAACTAGGGCTATTTTTATCCTAAATAGGCGCTCCAGTATACCATCAAAACTAGGAAGATTTGAATTTTTTGAATCTGAGGTCAATTTTTGCATAGGTGTTCCCTAGTACATGTAACAAGGGGTTTTTTCTTTAGGATTGATTTGTGTGTTCTAAGGGTTGTTTTGATTATCCAGTTACAAAATTTAGTGACAAAACATCTAAAACATGTTCAGAAGGTCTTATATGTAGTATGTTTCGATTATGTGATGTTGTGGCTTCAATTTGATCATAATTGACATATCTAGAATCAGTTATGAGAATTTTTTTCATTTGCTAAATTTTTTGCTCCTAGAAAGGAAAAACAAAATGGGATATGATTAGCAGTTGAGGAGAGAAGGTAGAGAGATTCTTTTCAACTTCTTGAGGGAGAATTCTGAAGGGACACATATCAGTTGCAAATTCAATCCTGGAATTTCCCTCTTCATATATATTCTTTCTTTTCCTCTATAAAAAGGTTGTTGGTTGGTTTTCATTTTATAGTTCTAGGAGCTTTGCTTAGGCTATGAAAGCAACACACCCAACATTCTCTCTTGTATTGAACAACAATTTATGTTTTATGTAGATAGTTTGGATTTGTTAGGTGATTTGAGAGTTATTTTCCATACATCTTTCATGTATTTGTTTTCAAGGAGAATGAATAAAATACAAGAAAGGGTTTTTAATTCAGCTTAAATCTCATCTCTTGGTCATGGATTTGTAATCATTTCTAGTTTGTGAACAAAGAGCATGAATTAGGTTGCATTCTATTTAAGAATGTATGTGATTGAAATGTCTTGCTTGTGGAACAAAGAGCCATGTAATTGCTTGATGTTTATCATAAGGTTTGTAGATTTCATGATGGGATAGCCTAAGTATGAGATTCATATTGATGTAGATGTCTATTCACAAGGTGAAAGATAGATTAGGGATCTTGGTGTAGGAATTATGTCATAGGTTTCCAGAATATGTATAGTTATAATTCATGTAATTGCCCAATAGATAAGGCAATGATCAGAGATAGGATCATTAATTTTTGTTGCTCATACCTAGATCTTGCTATTATCAACATATTAAATCAATTTTCCCTTTTATGTTGAAAGGTCTTCAAAGTTTAACCCACACTTAGCTTACTAGTTTCATGAGTCATGTTGTTAGCTATTCCATGCTTGTAATTTCTCAATTAAGTATAGAAGATTTAGGGGTTTCATCTATTATTCTAGATCCTAATTATGCTCATTGCACTGGTCACATAATCAGATCTTAAGAGGTTTACCCACCTAGGTTTTGTAGAGCCTAAAGTGAAGATGGAGTGTAGTGTTATAGTTGGCCCAAGTTCTTGGTAAATTGTGCTCATTATTGGAGATAGCTACCCATAGACGCATTCTTGCCTTGCATACTTAGTTGTTCAAATTCTGTTAAATTAGGAGCCAACAAAATGGTGACTCTGCTAGGGAATGTATTGAATCTATGTGATGGACAAACCTCGAGAATTTGAAGAAGATTCAATACATCAGAAATAATTTTCTACAACAGCGGGGTTGTGAGGTGTTCTTCATATCTTTACTGACTTTTGTGTTCCCCAGTAAGCTTTATTCTATTATAGTAGTAGTTCCTAAATTGGATGTAAATTGTGTTGAGAAATGAGTAAATCCTCAATTAGTTCAGTTTGGTGTGAATTTCTGTTATAAATTTTCAAAGTCAAAGAATGGATTAGTATCTTGTTCTCTTTTCAAAATGATTGAGGATTTGTAAGTTTATTTCATGCTAAAAGTCTAGTTCAGAACTAGATCAGTAATAATTTGTGTTTCAATCTTTTCTCACAACTGTGAATGGTGACTCTATCTCTACCACCAGTGGCATTTAATTGTATGTGTATTTTGTTGAGGGTTTTTAATACATTGTTGGGCAGATCTGAATTTTTTGTTGAATTTTTTGTTTGAAAAGAGAAGTGTAGTTTGGATCGGATGGTGTTGGAGAGTTATGTTTCAACTTTGTATAGAGGTTTCAAATTAAAGATAAATTTGAAGAGGGTTTCTTATATCTACTGTTGCTTCAAGTTAGTTTTTAGTTCTCTTCAAATCTAATTCAATTCATGTCTCACTTAATGTGAGTGGAAACTCGAAGTTAATCTTTGTACTAGTGCATTATTATACATGAATTGTGATTAGTTACTGTAGGAGAAGAATAGATCTAAAGAGGTTAAAAAATTTAAATGGTTGCAAGATTTGTCATGTGTTGATTCAAAAGGTTCAGTAAGGATTTGATAAGACTTTGGGTCTATTTTTGTAAATGGTAGGTAGACAACTTCCAGCCATTCGGATCTTGAGGTATTTTACACTTTTGTGTGATTTCTTTTCCATGAAAATAAGTTTTACGTGTGTGTTCTCTATTAAGTGAAGTTTCAACACTAAGAGGAGGAGAATAGTTTAAATGGTTTCATACACTTCATTGGATTGAGTGTCAGCTTGTTTTATTTAAGTTGTGAAGTGTATTTGAAGAAATTTATTTGGTAGAAGGGTATAGATCCGCTACAAATTGTTAATCTGAGAATTATTGTTGATGAATGAGTTTCAAATCTTTGAAGAATGTTAAATTTCCCTTCCTCAAGTATGTGGCTGGATAGTGAGAATTATAGGTCTATCAATATCAAAGGATATGTGCCATTTTGTTATGATGGCATACTTGGTTTCCTAAATAAGATCCTTGATGGAATCAGAGGGTATTTGCCAAAATTTAATAGAAACCAATCGCAGTCAGCAAAGAAGCATGTCCAAAAAAATTTTGACTTGATGTATGACTTTGATGTGTGCCATGAAGATCTATGGATGCAATTGTTTGAGCAAACTCTGAAAGGAGATAAAAGAGATTGGTTCTCATGCTTTCCTATAGCTTTAATTTCTTCATGGGATGAGTTAAATTCATCTTTCACTAAACAATTTAATGGGTGGGTAGATATAAAATTATTGTTGGATAGACTGATGGAAATTCAAATTGAACAAGATGAGTTGATCCCAAAATTTAATAGCAAATTTTCTAAAACATTAATGGATATCCTTGAAAATTATAGGCCCCATGATCAAATTTGTTTAGTTATTTATCTGGGTGCATTGGGCCAGAAGATGGGTTTCTTACTGAGGGATAAACAACCACAAAGTCCATATCAGGCTTTTGAAATTGCAATGGATGTTGAATGCAATCTAAAATATGGAGTTATAAGAAGGCATAACCTTACTATTGTAAACAATCTTGTTGAATTCTCAAAATTAAAAACATGTGTCGATGAGATTTCTTTGTTGCAAAGAAAAGATGATTCCATTCTTGTTGAATTGAATGCACATGTTTCTAGTATTACATCAGCTGAAGATAGAGTTATTTCACTTGATGAATTGTATATGTAGGATTTAAATTCAGTCATTCATTCTCCCATTGGTGATTTTATTTATGTTGAAAACATAAAAAATCATGAAGAAGAAAGGTGTTCATCTCAATATGAGGATGAAGAGGCTAGAACTAATGTGTCAAGTGACAATGGTGAAGTTGTTGATCTAGTGTATAATCAAGAGGCATCATATGAAGTTGATGGTGAGAGTTGTTACTCGAGTCAAGGAGAGGACAGTGATATTACATGTTCATCTTCATGTAAATTAGATGCAAATTGGGAAGAAGAGAGAAATGATGAGAGTGTAGTTTCTCATGAAGATGAAGGTATGAGAATTATTTCTAAATTTGAAAGTAATGTTCCATTTCCAAGTTATGCAAGTCAGCTTGAGTTTGAAAGTTGTGAAGAAAGAGTGTATACACAATATGAGGATAAAGAGGTTTTTTAAAAGGATAGATTACCTAAGTGTGTAGATGAATGTCTTGAGAATGAGTGCAGTGTTAATCAGCTTATAAATGATTCTAAGGTTAATACACCAGCACCTATTGGTAAGATAAATACTAATTTTTTTGCAAGACATTTGAGTTACCTTGATGAAGATAATGAGAAAAACTTGGATTTAATTTCCACATGCTTTGTTGATGGAGTGGATATTGAGTCTTCATATGGTTTTAATTTTTCTTCACATGCTGAGAGTCTTCACAAAAATTAAATGGGTAGTGGTTTTAAAGTGTACACTAATGCTTTATACTATGAAGATCCTAATGATGATCAGCTTATGCTTTGTCAAGATGTTCAACAAGGATCACTACAAGGATACTTTATCATACTACTATAAGAGGTTAGATGGTTCTTCTTTTGAGTGTGATGGTGAAAGTATTGATGAGATTGCATATGAATAACAAGGTGTTTGACGAGGTTTTTAATGAAAATCAACATGCACCTTGCAATGAGTTTTATTATGAACTTTTTAATGCGAAGACTAATATGTTTGTTGATTGTGAAGAACCATTTGAAGATTATGGATTAATTCCATGTGCTGATATAGATGACATGTGTGAGTACAACTCAGAATGTTCATTTAAGAATCCTCTAGTTATGCATAAGGAAACACAATTTCAAGGTATGTGTGGTTCTATTCCCCAAGTTGAGTATGAAGCCTTCATATTCAAAGTTGATAGCATGCACGATTCATTAAATGAAGGAAAGTTTCAATTTGAGTCTGATAGTTATAAGAATGTTGATTAGAACTTTCATAATGGGCAAGTTTTAGAAAATGAGGCTAGTTGTTATATGCATTATGAAATTGATGATGTAGATTTCATTTTGCCAAGTGAGTTGTTTCAAGATGTTGATTTGACTGGTAAAACTGATATGAGTAATAATTTCAGGTTACCTCATGATGAAAGGTATGAGAATCATATTTATGACAGAGGTAAAGGTTTTGAGAAAGTTTGGTGGCTCGAGGTCATTGTTTGTACATAGAAGGAGTAGTTTTCTTGCTTTCAATAAAGTTGTTCAAGAGGAGTTTTTGAATTTTAGTTGTGTGGTTTTCTTCTTCCAAAGATCTAAATTCTTGCCATGCCCACAAGGGACATGCATCCTCAAATAGAGCCACTATTGGCGCTCAAAATTGTAGCCCCAATTTTGAGCACCATTGAAAAATTTAAGCCCCATAAGAACTTTTTGATGATTTTGTACCTGACTATAGTTTTGAGCCCCAAGAGGTGTCTAATGTTTCTAACATCTTTCATTCAATACATCTATCCATTCCATGAAAACAAATTTCTATTTCAAGTCGTTTCGTGAACTCTTGTTTTGAGCAAATTCCAAATCTACATTTTAATGTGTCAAACAGTGATAGGAGCCTATGTTTCCAACTGAATATCTTGCACCTGTATGCACCCTAAAATGGTCACCTAGACTATGGGGCCCCATTATTCAATTTATCAATTTATCAAATTTCTTGAATCAACAGTGTGTAATATTTTATTAAATCAATTTAAATCAATTTTCTTGATTAAATTCAATTATTCTATTTTCTAAGGTTGATCATTTTATCCTAAGTCTTATTTAATTTAAAAAAAATCTCCTCTTTTAATTAAATAAAATAAGTCCCCATTTAATTAAAAGAAAACTTTTCTTTTAATTAAATAATTCATCCACATTTAATTAATTAAGAGAAAAACCCATCTTTTAATTTAATTAAATATCTCCTATTTAATTAAAATTACTTGCTCCCTTTTAATTAAATGAAAATCTCACTTAAATATCTCTTTTTGATGAAAAAAGAAATAAAATAAATTATTTTACTTAATTTCTCTACACTTAAATTCACATATCTCTAAGTGGGACTTATCTTTATCTTCTTTCCACTTTCTTCTCAACCACTCCTCTTTTCTCATTGGTGGAATTTTGTCTCACATGTGTCAAACTCTATTATCTCATATTGGTTGTGAGAATCCTCTCACCTCCATATTTTCCTTTATAAGGGAGAGCCCTCTCCTCATTTTGATCATCCACGATTCATCCATGATTCATTCGTAATTCATCCACAATATATCCACAATTCATTCACAATTCACCCATGATTATGCTATTGTTATGCTGTAGGATTGGAGGGAAAATTTTGAAGGAGTTTTGAATGCTAAAGCTTTTGTGGAGAACTTATATCTTCTTGTCTCATTCTCTCTTGCACCCATGGCTTCCATCATGAGGTTTCATCCTTGCATTTTCATATTAGTCTAGATCCATGTTTGCTTCCATAGATTAGGTCTTGCATTGTTATTTCCTTTCATAGATTAGATTTATTTTTTTGCATTATTTTTAATTGTTATCATTTAGATTAGTTTTCATCTCCATTTGCATGCATGTTGGATCCTTGAATCTCTTCTTTCATGGTGTACATGCATGGGCACAAACTAAGTCAAAACTGAGGGCCTCCGTTACAAACCCTTGCACTCCATGAATAGAGAGCTATGAGTCACCATTTGAGACCTCATTTTTGATTAATATTGGATATAATGACTCATAGAAGTGTGCTTACATTTTAGGCATACACTTTTGGCGCCCACTTTGGGGCAACCCACCTTTGCTTGCTAGTTTTTGTGCATATCTATTTGTAGACTCAAAGAAACCCTAGATTTGAAAGATTTGATCATATCTTTCAAACAGCTAGGTAGTTTGATCTAAAAAAAAAAATTCATGGTGGTGATATATCCAAAACACTTTGGTCCAATTTTCAATTTTTTTCAAAATATTTTCAATTTTTTATGATTTTTCCTTGATTTTCATAAAAAATCATTTTTTAGAGTAAATCGGCACATTTTTTATAAAAATTTATATTTTTGAAAATCTCTTTAAATTTAAAATAGAGTTGGTTCTTTGTGTTTTGATTTTAGAGGTCATATTAGGGGTCAATAATTTGATTTATAAAAACTGGTCTATTTTGATAAAATGACTCCCTAGGGAAAAACTTAAAAGATCTTTTCAAAATTATTACATTTTTGGAAAGCCCTCTGATTTTTGATATGGGTTACTTTTCTGTCTTTTGAGTTTTGGATCTAAATTCATATCATGTAGATCCAATCTTTATGACTAGGTCAAAAATCAATTGAAAAAAAAAGGGCATTTAATGAATAGTTTGCATTTCATTTTTACAATGAATCAATGCATGATGTGGGCTTTCATTTGAGTTACTAATTATTATCAATCTTAAAATTCATATTTTTAGAGCTAACCCTAGTTTTGCATGAGTTGGACATATATTGCATCTCTTGTGTTTGCTTGTTTTGTTTGTGGCTTTGTTCATTGCGAGCGAGTGTTCAAGCATAAACAAAAAGTACAACAAAGAAAAGATGTGTTGCAAGGATTACTAGGTATTTTATTTGAACTCTAAAACATTTAGATTTGGAAGTAAAATGAACATCTCATGTGTTTGGCTTGAGTTTTTTTACATGCTTTCAAAGATTCACACTTCAATTGGGGCTTTAAAATTGAATCTAGATTTGTTTTCACGCATTTGTGTTTCATATAGTAATTAGGCCCTATGAACACTATTTGAGAGATCTTGAGAGACTAAGCTTCATTCGCTTGCTTTACATGTAGAGCTCCTCTTGATGACAGGTCCCCTTGTAGGTAGGGAAGGATATTTGTTATTATTTCACTATTTTGCTTAGATTTGTCCTCAACATCCATTAGTCTTTTCTCTTTTGAGATTGGTGGTGTTTGTTGTTGGATTTTTCAAGTATTTGGTGAGGTGATTTCAAATTAGCATGTCAAAGAATCTTTTTTTCTATATTTGGGTAAGGTGAAGAGACTAGAGGAGTATGCTCTATTCCCTTTTGGGCACATCAGAAACTTGGAACCCTTGAATCCAAACCAAGTCCCCATGTGGTAAAACTTTGTGAGTCTACCTTGATTAGAGAAGGTTAAACCAGAGTGGACATTCTCTTTATTAGGTCAACCATGTTGATGATACCTCAAGCGGTAATAGCTATTTTTGACATAGTAGTAGCAATCACTATATAAATGCCCTTGTGGGGGAAATCCTCACAGGTGTAGTATTTTGTTGGGCTATCAGATCTCCTCAGTATTTTTGATTGATTAAATTCTTAAAATATGTCAAAACTCTGGTGCACCGAGATTGGATTTCGCCCACTCTAGATTGTAAAAGCTATAGAGTTGAACATGACTAAGAACCATAGTGCTACCAAATTTTCTTTTCTAAGACTATGTGCATGATTGAAAAAACTTTTGAGAACATACACGATAGTGATTTTAGGGATTAGATTGATATTATGACACTATTCTGATTCATGTGCAAGGTTGCTTTGTCCCTTGCTCATTGTTTGAAGACATTTGCTTGAAATCCCTAATTGCTATCTTGCATGCTTGGTTCATGATTAATAATCTATCGATACATCTAGTTGGACATTTAAAATAAGCAAAATTTGAGTTCTTGAGTTGAGACTTTACGATCAAATAACTTTGTTATCTCATTATTTCTAGTCTCCCTAGGTTGATCATATTTGGATTAGGCTACTTACCCCATTGTTATATGCCTTCTTTCACCTTGGGTTATTGTGCTTTGACATCTTAAATTAGTAATCATTGATTTCACAAGAGACTTTTTTTGGAGTTGGCGAGTTAGAGACCATCCTTGTTGAGAAAGATATATCTTGTATTCTTTGATATTATGCTTGGAGAGTCTTAGTAATCTCTTGTCCATCTACTTTCACAAAAATTAAATTTTAATTATTTATAATTTGGGTAAATCATCCTCTTGGTCCATATGTGCTAGGGTATTCACCCAAATTTGTGAGCACCTTTGTGGCAGTGTTGGTTTACACCTATTGCAAAATTCCATCTTATCACATCTCTTTTGGACAAGTGAGAGCTTTTACTATCCTAGTTTGGTACCAATGTTTCTTAGGGTTATCCTATCAACTAGTACCGCTTCTTTCATGTTGATTACAAGTGCTATTACATGATCTCAAATGGTATCAAATTTCCCAAAATGACTCTTGGTCTTCTTTCTTCTTCATCTTCCATGTCTTTCTAGTCTCTCATTTCCATTCTTCCTCTTCTTCATGTTTTCTTAATTCTTTTCCTCCTATTATCTACCTTCTTCTATTCACCCTTTCTCTTCTTCCATACTTGATTCTTCTTCTAAAACTATGGATCTCCATTGTCTTGCTATGGACCCTCACTTGAGAGAAGATGATCTTAACCTTCTTGCTGAATTTAAAAAAATTTGTCGCTCCAATAGATACATGGATGCTAACATTGCGAACAAAAATGACTAAAAAAATGGATAAATCAGACACCTTTGCTAGGATCATGTGCAAGATGAAATCACAATATCCTTCTTCCAAATATTCCTTATCTTTCAAGTCTCACTATGATTCTTCTAAATATCATTCAAATTCTTCATCTTCTAAGTCTTATCACAATTCTTCTAAATATCATTCTCATTCTTCATATTCTAAGTCTTATGATGATTCTTCTAAATATCGGTTAGATTCTTCATCTTCTAAGTCTTATCATGATTCTTCTAAATATCATTCACATTCTTCATCTTCTAAGTCTTATCATGATTCTTCTAAATATCATTCTCATTATTCATATTCCAAGTCTTATGATGATTCTTCTAAATATCATTCATGTAGGTCTTCACCTACATCTTCTTCATGATATCATTCTTCTTCTACTTCTACCAAGAGTCTTATTCCTCTTATTGAGATAGAACATAATGAACAACATGAAAAGTCTTGTGATATGCCTATCTATAATGCCTATAGTGACAATGATTATGATGACGATGACTATTATATTCCTACACATCCTAAAAGTCCTCCTAGTCCTATGCTTGTGCTTAAAGGGGATGAGTCACATATAGATATTGATGGTAATACATATGACTCAAATATTGAAAACAACACTGATAAATTTTGTGAACAATACCTAAATGATAAATCTGGATTTTTTGAGGAAGAGAAAGCATTTTTTTTAGCTGAAATAAAACATCAATTCCACAAGAGTTTCTCTTCTCAAAATCCTCATGTTGAAAATAATGATTACACTCTTGAGCAAGATCATGTTAATGTTGAACCTTTGTCTCTTGATGGTTCTCTTCCATCTTTAACTTCCTCCACTATCCATACATTCCCTAAAGATTCTGAGTCTCTCAAATCTTCTACAAATCCTTCATCCAACAAAGATCTCAATGCTTTTCATCTATCCTCAAAGTCTACCTCTTAAAGAAACTCAAGCTAACCTTCACTGGGCTACAAATACTTTTGATAATGCTAAACCTAAAGAGCCTAAGCCTTCATGCACTATAATGCCTACTTCAGCTAGTCCTTCATCATCTATTCCAAAGTCTTCCATACAATTCCAACATGCCTCCTTCTACTCAGGAGTGGCTTCATGTGAAGAGGATTCTAAAAATGATAAAGAAAAGTATATAAAGAAATATCAAGATCAAGAGCTGTCCATGTCATCCAATTATTTTAATGATGTCTCTGATATGTTTCATGGTTCTTTTGATCCTTTGTGCCTGATGGGGACACAACCCAAGCACAGAATGGACACAACAGGAAAGAGAAATTTTATTAACTTTGTAAATAAGCTAATACATTTAGTACAGATAAAATAGACTTCAAAACATGCCCTATGGGCTTACAATAGCATAAATTTAGAGATAATTTCTCCTTTCAGTACATCCTCTCAAACTTCACTCTGAACTACTTTTTACAATGCCAAAAATGTCCTTAAATAGACCTTGGAGGGTTAAGGATTAGGAATACATTCTAGAAAGTGCTAGTAGCCATCTACTGACCAAGTAGAAGGCTCCAGAAGCCACATTAGAAGTTGGTGCAAATCTAGAAGAATCCAAAAACGGTAACCAAACTTCTGGTAGGCATAACTTTTGAACCGTAGCTCCGATTAATGAACCGTTTACATTTTCAAAAATCTCTCAAAGTTCTCTATAACCCTATGGACCAGCTTTGCTCATCCCCCATTTTCAACCCTATTCGAGGTCATTTAATGCCCCTAACCTGACTTTGAAGCATTCTTAGGAGGTCTCAAAAAATTGCAAAACTGCAATAACTTCCAAACTGTGGGGCCTTTTGACCTGATTCTTTTTCTGGAATGCTCTAAATAACAATTACATTCATCTAGCCAATTTACACCTTCTAGTTCACCAAAATCATGGCTCAATTACATACTCCTATTTTTCCAAGGTGTTTAAATACTCTATCCTAGAACACCGATAGTGGAACTATGAGAGTTGGAACCTTTATTTGACCCAAATGGGTATCCAAAAATGAAAACACATGAAATAGAAACTAAGTCTAAGTACATTTTTTTGGGTTGACACAGGATTGCCCTTACACCTCTGGATGCTCCTGCATCAGTGCCCTTTCTCATTCAGTCCACCATGTCTTAAGTATTCTCCTAAGCAAGATCAAGATACTGCTTGCACGACTGAGCTTATTGACAATAAAAATGACCTCAGTACACTTGCTCCTTCCAAAGATGATACTTCCATTAAGGTTATTAAAAATGATTTTGTTACTTCCAATGTTGAGCCTATTGAAAATCAAGAGAAAAACTTTACACTTATGCTATCCAAAGATCCTTGTCAAGATCAAAGTGTTCCCTCTTCTTGTTCTACCACTCCATGTTCCCTTCCACTTTCTACTCTTCCTAAGTCTTCTCAAGCTTTAAGTACTCCTATCAAATAAGTTGCTCCTATTCAAGATGTGCATGATCCTATTGGAAATCCTAATTCTCACTCTAAAGATGCTAATGTCCTTGATTTTCATATAGATGTTAATGAACTTATTGATTACCCTTTTGCATCTTCCACATCCATCCTTGGACCTCCCCCACCAATACTAAATGCTTCATGTCTTCCTTCCATCTTGGGTCCTTATGTCCCTTCACTTTCCCCTCCCAACTCTCCTAATTCATCATCCATCTTTGGTCCTTACGTCCCTCCCTCTCCTATCTTTCCTCAAGATCAATGTAGATGCATATCCTTGAAACCTTTTCATCCACCCACTCACCTAAACCAATCATATCAGCCTTCTTCTTCCACAAGTCCCAAGTCTTTTGGAAGTAACCTAAATGTTCAATATAAGAAAAAGAACCAATTCAATAATCCATATAAAAAATAAAACCACCATATCTCTTCTAATTGACATGGGGGCATAAAGTCAAAAGAGATATCTAAGAAAAAAATTATAAGACAAGTATGGGTTCCAAAATCCATCATTGAAGATATCATCTCTAAATCATCAAAAAAAAATGAAAAGAGACCTATGGCTAAATGGATTCCAAAGTCTCTCTTGAGAGAGTCTAATGTTGAACAACAATTAAAGTTGACATTAAAACTTCCAAAGGATTCCACTTCATCTTCTTCCAAAAGCAATCTTCCATTCCATGCACCTTAATTGCAACCTCTTCTATCCACTCAACATATTCCTTCACATATTACTTCATGCATGTTTTCTCTATTCTCTCACCACCCTTCAATTTTTTTGTTTACGTTGATCTTGCCTTCATTTTCATCTTCCAATCTTACTCACTTTCCATGAAGCCATATCCTCCATTTTTGTCTTCCATCTTCCTTTCCCTATCAACATCTTTGAGCATACCATTTTAACTCCTTTTCATGTCATGGTTTAAAATTTCAAGAAGCATTATCTATGAAGCTTGACTTCTTCCAAAAAACTTCAAAAAAATTGAAAAAAATTGAAAAAAAATTGAGAAAAAAAAAGAAAAAAAGAATGAAAAGATTAAAAATGTGCCTTGGTGAAAATCTAGTAATCAGGCACCTTGGTAGAAAAAGTAAAGAGAAATAAATTCATCCTATGGTGAAAACCACTTCCTTGTGGCACCTTGGATAAGTACCATGATGAAAACTTGGCAATTAGGCATCATACATAGTTCTTCTACATCTTCATCCATTCTATCTTCTCTCTTTGATCTTGACAATGTTGACCTATACACAAACATTTGGCTATCTTGTGAGCTATCTTATGATTATCTTGTTTTCATTCCTTTGATGTTTAGCCTTCACATCTATTTCCCTCCATTCATTCTAGTCTTTCGCTACCCTTTTCCCATTTACCCCTTTGGTCTTGATCTAATAAAATAGAGTAAAATATGATGCTACGAAGTCTCTTGATATGTCTACTCCTTTGGATTGCATCTTTCCCACTTTTACATTATGCTTTCATGAATTATTCTATATTGACCTTTCATTTCTTGTCCAAATGTGCTTTACATGACAATTTTTCCCTAGCTTGGGTACTCTTGAGGAGTCAGTCCTTGAAGATCACTTTCACTTGCTTCATACATTCCTTTCTTATCCATCATATTTATCAACTTGTTGCTTCATCATGTCCTCTACCTTGCTAAACATTGGGACTGGACGATGTGATCATGCTTGAGAGTTTGGTCCTTGATTTTTTTTGGGGGCATTGTATATTATTTACACATATTTATTGAACCTAAAAAAATCCAAAAAATGATATATTTCAAAAATTCAAAAAAATGATATATTTCAAAAAATGCAAAAAAATGACATATTGTGAAAATTCTAAAAATTGAAAAATGTCCTGAAAAAAATACAAAAAATATATATATTCCAAAAATACAAAAAAAAAAATTCAAAAGTTCAAAAAAATCAAAAAAAAGAAGAAGAAAAAGTGCCTTGGTGAAAACCTAGAAACAAGTGCCTTGGTAGCAAAAAATACAAAAAAATTATAAGAAGTCCTAAAAAAATTCCAAGTGGTGAAAACTTGGAAAAGGGCGCCACTCGAGGCCTTTGCACCCCTATTTCTTAGCACATGTCCTCGACACTTAGCCTTTCTCCATCATGCCTTGTCCTTGTTTCCTTGGTTTGGAATTGGTCTTTGTCTAGGGGGCATAATTATATTAGCTCTGGTCTCTTGGATGTGTTAGTCTTTAGGACACCTTGCAAATGGTATTTTTTCAACACCACCCCAATTTTATTTTTCAATACAACCATTGACATCGAGTGTTTTTCAACACTTATTAGTTTGGTCTTACCCAGTATCATCATGTAATCTTCCCTTCTTGTAAGCATTTGATCCTTATCCTTGAAACTCAGTATCACTTAACACACTTAAATTTTAAATGCAACACTTAATGCTTCACTTATGTCATGATTTTTTTCTTTGTGTGCTAACTGTTAATGATTTTTTTTTAGTGTCCTTGTTTGATAAGTCTCTCCAAGATGCATAGCTAGACGACTTGGGGCATGGGACATGTTTTTTTTTTTTTTTTTCTTGTGGGTGTGGTCTTGAAACTCTAGAGTGTCTCTTGTTATCCCATTGAAACACTTAGGAGATTTGAGGCATCATCCTTGATTGTTTTTGCACAACCATTCTTATGGTCATCTTGGCATCTATGCCTTGATGCAAGTATGGTTTTGCTACATTAAATTGGGTAAGCTAACATCGAAGTCATCTTGACCTTTATGTCTTTGATGCTTATGTTAGAATCTTTCCACATTCCAATCCAATATCAATTGCATTCATATCTTCATAGTTGCACTTGTGACTAGTGATGATTGTGTGATTTTTTCATGTCTGTTAATAATGGGCCAATGATGAAAATAAGCTCTTTTACATTCTCTAATGAATGATGAACACAAAAATCCTATGTTATAGTTGCTCTTTTGCAAGTACACCTTTGCATTTTCATGTAGCTTGCATTATTAGACTTCATGTTAGTTTGCATTTTTAGGCTGCATTATGAGTTTGAGAAGGTTCTCCCTTCATCTTTATTGTGGACTTTTAATCAAATGTGGTCATGTTTTCATCTTCATTTCCTTATCTTCTTTCATGATCTCAATCAAAATTTCTATCTTAAATAGTTGATTAATTTTGGGGCAAATTCTTTTCTTCTTTCTATTTCTTTCTATATCTTTCAAACTTCTATCTTCCATTTTCTTCTTTCACACTTCTTTTCTTCTAAATCACCTTTGGGACATAATATTTCATGCTTGATGATCTACCTTGGTTCTATGATTCTTATATCTTTCATCTTACATCAAGAACCTTATCTTTTGTTCGATTTGATCAAATTTAGCAATTTTCTATTTCTCCTCTATCTCTATTCGATCTCGATCATGAGGCAATAGTAATTATCAAATTCAATCTTTGATTTAGTTTTATCAATTTTATCCTTGACTTTTTCAAGTCAAAATCTATTTGTATTCTTTATCCTGATGTGTTCCCAATTCGACCACACATTTGGGTTGTTTTGTGATCCCAAATCGACCTCACACTTCAATTTCTTTCTTTGACTACATGTGTTCCCAAATCGATCACACATTAGTCAAAGAGGGAAAAATGTATGCACCCTAAAATGGTCACCTAGACTATGGGCCCTCATTATTCAATTTATAAAATTTTCTAAATCAATAGTAATCAATTTAAATCAATTTCCTTGATCAAATTCAATTATTTTATTTTTCTCAGGTTGATCATTTTATTGTAAGTCTAATTTAATTATAATAAAATCTCCTCTTTTAATTAAATAAAATAAGTCCCCATTTAATTAAAAGAAAACTTCTCTTTTAATTAAATAATTCATCCACATTTAATTAATTAAGAGAAAAACCCCTCTTTTAATTTAATTAAATATCTCCTATTTAATTAAAAGTACTTGCTCCCTTTTAATTAAATGAAAATCTCACTTAAATATCTCTTTTTGATGAAAAAAGAAATAAAATAAATTCTTTTATTTAATTTCTCTACACTTAAATGCACATAACTCTAAGTGGGACTTATCTTTATCCTCTTTCCACTTTCTTCTCAACCACTCCTCTTTTCTCATTGGTAGAATTTTGTCTCACATGTGTCAAACTCTATTATCCCATATTGGTTGTGAGAAGCCTCTCACCTCCATATTTTCCTTTATAAGGGAGAGCCCTCTCCTCATTTTGACCATCCAAGATTCATCCATGATTCATTCATAATTCATCCATAATATATCCACAATTCATTCACAATTCACCCATGATTATGCTATTGTTATGCTGCAGGATTGGAGAAAAATTTTTGAAGGAGTTTTGAATGCTAAAGCTTTTGTGGAGAACTTATATCTTCTTGTCTCATTCTCTCTTGCACCCATGGCTTCCATCATGAGGTTTCAACCTTGGATTTTCATATTAGTTTAGATCCATGTTTGCTTCCATAGATTAGGTCTTGCATTGTTATTTCCTTTCATAGATTAGATTTCCTTTCTTGCATTGTTTTGAATTGTTATCATTTAGATTAGTTTTCATCTCCATTTGCATGCATGTTGGATCCTTGAATCTCTTTTTTCATGGTGTACTTGCATGGGCACAAACAAGGTCAAAACTAAGGGCGTCCATTACAAACCCTTGCACTCCATGAATAGAGAGCTATGAGTCACCATTTGAGACCTCATTTTTGAGTAATCTTGGATATAATGACTCATAGAAGTGTGCTTACATTTTAGGCATACAACACCCAGTAATGTTTCATGACACACCACTTTTTAAATGTCTAATTTCCATACCAAAGAACTTATGTTTCAGATTTTGAGTCATTTGGAGTCTATTTGACTAGGTTTTGAATCCCTCAAAGTTGGTCACTTAATGTTGTCATGCTAATGCACTTAGTTCTAAATTCTGGGAAGCCTTGTTTGATTTGCTATAGCTTTGACCCAGTTGACTAAAATGATGAAATTCCTTTTTCATTACATTTTAGAGGTTAGACACATACTATGTTTCAATTTTGAGCTTATGATGAATCCATTTGATCAATTTTCAAACACAATTCCAAATGCAACTTACAACTTTTTACTGGTGTCAGCATATGCAAATCTATTAGTACATATGTTCATGATTTCATATCTCAAAATCCATGATAGCTAAGGTCTAATGGATTGTACTACCATGTTACACTCTAAAAATACTTTAAGTGTGTTAATTTGTAATTCTTGATGAATCTGTCTACACACTTTCCCAGGTCAATTCCATTTGCAAAAAGTGCTCTTCTGCCATTGTTTCCAGTCATCAAATTCTAAGCAACCTAATTTAACCATTCACCAAATGCACCCCATTATTTTTCATGAGCCCAAATCACAAATTTATGTTTTCCTCATGACAGTGAACTAGTTCCTTAGTTTTTGTTTCCCAAGTGTCAGCTTGCCTAGTTTTTGAAGCCAAATCCGAACAAGTTTTATGGTTTTCTAACATGTTTTCTTGTAGGTAGTTCTAAGAGGGAAATTTTGTCAGTTAATATCTTTTGACTAATAATTCATCATAAGATGAGATTCAACAAGCTAAAAGTGTTTGGAATAGAGAATCAGTGTGTTTGATTTCAAAGTTTGACCAATTATTTGGGTTAGATTTTCAAGCCAGTCAAAGGACCTCCTGATGCAAAATTGACAGTTTGCAAAAAGATGTAAACTGAGCTTCAAATTCATTTTCAGTGGTCAATTTTTTTTTCAAATCAATTTCGGAAGGTGAATGAATCAGTTTGAAGGTTCAGTTATTTGGAAATGATTTTTTTTTAACCAGGCCCACTTTGGGGCCCGACTAATCCCCTTAGATTGATAAGATTGTGTTTATTGTGTTTACACTAGCTCTTATGTTTGCAAGCTTGGAAAAATTAGTGACATTTGAAGAAAGCATTGAGACAAAACACTAGGTAGCTTTTGGTCAAACAAATACAGGCTTGAATAACAAAAAATGTAGATGGTTTTGTGAATGTTAAAACGGCTCCATTTTCACATGGAAATTTAAATGAAGATTTTGAAGGAGTTCTGCATGGAACAATGATGATAAAGACTGGGTTTTATGTGAAGTTTTTAGAAAAAGCATACAAGAAAGACACATTATCATAAATGAACATCTTGATATGTGCCCTTTCTAATAATAGAACTCTTAAGAAAGATAAGGGATATTTTCATATCAAGATATCCCTATAGATGCAACTATGGATATGGATGATATTACCCCTATGAATCACATAGCCTTATATAGCCAACCATTTGGGGTGATATTTCTTTAAAAAAAGTTTAGAGAACTTGAACTACCCTCTCCTTCAAACCAATGTCTGTTGTTAATGCACATTCCTCTTTCATCTTGAACCTTCCATCTTCAACATACTAAGAATTTAAAAAAAAAAATAGTATATCAATACATTGTTTCTACCCTTCACATGCAAGATAAGGAGATGATGACTATATGAGACAACTGTATGAGACAACTAAATAGGAAGTAATGATGAGGGTCGTATGACATCAAGCAGAAGAGGAAGCTACAATATAAACTAGGGGAAGCATCTCATGATAATGCCCCAATGCTAAAAAGACATAGTCAACACCAAAAAGTAGAGGAAGGTGTGATGTTCATAAAAAGGAGATCACGCATTTTAAAGGGAAGAACAATGCCTTGCAAGAAGAAGGCTACTAGTTAGAAGCATCCCATGCATGAAGAAAGTAGCATGAAGGCACAACAAATAGAAAGGAAGACCCATAGTAGATGCATGTAAAAAAGGAGCCCCCATGCATGAAAAATTAGAGGGTGGCTAGGAAAAAATGCATAGGAGTAGCTTTGGAATAGTCAACACCATAGAGGAATTTTTTTGTAGGCATGTGTTGGTAATTTGGTAGGCTAAGATATATATTTATGTATTTCCCTCCTCTGTATGAGCAATCTAGTACCACTTTGCTTCATTGCTGCACATAACTAGGTTCTCTCTAAATTTCCATTTCAACAATTGTCCTATGGTCGAGGTCTTACTCAATTTTAAGCATAGACTCTCTTAAAAAATTTAAGAAGAGAAGCCAAATTGGGGATATTGAATTGAAGGGGTCTCCTACCATTGTGAAGGATGAAACACACAAACAATCCACACTATGACTAAATAGTGGAGCAAAGTAGAACACATTTCTAAGCGTATGCATATTTGTTATGATATACATAGACTTAACATAACAATTATATGTTTGAAGATTGGAATGGGAAAGGAAGGTAATCTTCAGCACAAAGAGGTGATTTCAAAGGTTGCGTAGTTACAGTAAGTAGATTTGCTAATACAAAGCAGAGGAGGCATCTTCAATTTGAGATGCCATAAAAAGGGGAAAACCATGCTATAAAAAGGAGCCCCTCCACATGGAAAAATAAATAAGAGATGCCAAAGAATGTAGAGCATGTGGCATTAGGAGGAAATGCCAAGGCAGATGTGAAGACTTGGTAGCATGAATAGAGGAGGCTGCAAGTAACACGAATCAGGAGAGGCATTTTTAAACTATTTTATCCCACATTGGTGATACGGGGAGCTTTTTAAATCTTTCAATGCAATAGCACTCATAGGATAATTTGTCTTTGAGAAAATGGCTTTCCAAAGCCAAGACCATGCATGGTGGGTCCGATCAGACAGCTGGTAGGTTGCCCAAAAAAAATTTTGAACTAAAATGTGAATGTGTTGATGTGGAATCTGAGTGCCCAGATTGTGACACGTGGATGATCATGCAGTTGTCAACGTGGATGATCACAAGTGAGAGGCCAAAAATGTGACCGAAATTCGGTGGTTGCCATGTTGCCATTGGAAAAATGAATATTTTTCGGCAAGCGACATGGCAAATTGGCAAAAAAATTTAAGAATTTAGCAAAGTTTGTGAGAAGGAATGTGGGTCCCACCAGAAAATAGAACCAATCTGAGTGTGACAAGTGGCATTGTTGTGTAGATCAGAGCCAGTAAGATGATGACAAGTGGCATTATTCGATTGGGTGAGGGGATATAAGGATATTTTTCAACACGTTCAATCTCAAATTTGGAAAATTTGATTTCAAATGGTTAATGTTCTATAGTTTAAACTATACAATATTTTAAATTTTTAAATTTTATTCTTTTATTTGCAAACCTACAAATAGGAGCCCAATTTTGAAATGGGCATAATTGGGGCTACTTTTATCCTAAATAGGCGCTCCAATATACCATGAAGATTTGAATTTTTCAAATATGAGGTCAATTTTTGCATAGGTGTTCCCTGGTACATGCCACAAGGGGTTTTGTCTTTAGGAGTGATTTGTGTGTTCTGAGGGGTTTTTTGATTATCCAGTTACAAAATTCAGTGACAAAACATCTAAAACATGTTCAAAAGGTCTTATATGTAGTATGTTTCAATTATGTGATGTTGTGGCTTCAATTTGATCAAAATTGATATATCCAGAATTAGTTATGAGAATTTTTTCTTTTGCTAAGTTTTTTACTGCTGGAAAGGCAAAACAAAATGGGATATGATTAGCAGTTGAGGAGAGAAGGTAGAGAGATTCTTTTGAGCTTCTTGAGGGAGAATTCTGAAGGGACACATGTCAATAGCAAATTTAATCCTAGAATTTCCCTTTTAATATATATTCTTTCTTTTCCTCTATAAAAAGGTTGTTAGTTGGTTTTCATTTTCTAGTTCTACGAGCTCTGCTCAAGCTATGAAAGCCACACACCCAACATTCTCTCTTGTAATGAACAATAGTTTATGTTTTATGTAGATAGTTTTGATTTGTTAGGTGATTTGTGATTTATTTTTTGTACATATTTTATGTATTCATTTTCAAGGAGAATGAATAAAATATAGCGAAGGGTTTTAAATTCAGTCTAAATCTCATCTCCAAGTCATGCATTTGTAATCTTTTCTAGTTTGTGAACAAAAATCATGAATTAGGTTGCATTCTTTTTAAGAATGTATGTGATTGAAATGTCATGCTTGTGGAATGAAGAGCCATGCAATTGCTTGGTGTTTATCATAGGGTTTGAAGATTTCATGATGCGATAGCCTAAGTATGAGATTCATATTGATGCAAATGTCTATTCACAAGGTGAAAGATAGATTAGGGATCTTGATGTAGGAATTATGTCACAAGTTTCTAGAAGATGTATGGTTATAATTCATTTAATTTCCCAATAGATAAGGCACTGATTAGAGATAGGATCATTAAGTTTTGTTGCTCATACATGGGTATGGCTATTATCAACATATTAAATCAATTTTCCCTTTTATGTTGAAAGATATTCAAAATTTTAACCAGTTTCATGAGTCATGCTATTACCTATTCCATTCTTGTGATTTCTCGATTTAGTATAGAAGATTTTGGGGTTTCATCTTTTATTCTAGATCATGATTATGCTCATTGCACTGGTCACATAATCAAATCTTAAGAGGTTTACCCACCTAGGTTTTGTAGAGCCTGAGGGGAAGAAGGAGTGTAGCCTTATAGTTGGCCTAGGTTCTTGGTAAATTGTGTCCACTATTGGAGATAGCTTCCCATAGCCACATTCTCACCTTGCATACTTGATTTTTCAAACTCTGTTAAATCAAGAGCCAACAATATCAATAGTATTCATGTAAAAATTATGTGTTATGTTGTTCTTGTGTTATTGTTCATAGCAATGATCTTGTGTAGTATTCTTGGTTGCGTATGATATGGTAGCATTGATTCCTTTTGGTGTCCATGTTGTTGGCCCAAAAAGACTCTTGTTCATAGCTCTTATGTGCCTTTTCTTCCATTGTGTCATAGTTTGACCTCTTTTAGGGAATGTTGGTATTTTTATACTTGATATGACATTACATGCTATGATATGATATTACTAAGTACTAAGTTAGTAGATCCCTTTTGCACTCTTTCTTTTTTCATGTGATCATTTCCCTTGATATGTTTCTATTCTTGGGGGGATGTTTTGTTAAAGCCATTTCTCATCTTTTGGTGTTTACAATCTCTGGAGCATACACTTCTCTTATCCTCTATCCATAGAATACAAATATAGATTATGCATATAAGTTGGAGTACTTCATCCTTTAGTGTTGGTATAATTTCTAAGGTATAATCAAATCTATACACTGTTATTTCATGTTTATTCCCTCTCTTTCTTTTTCTTCTAGTTTCCAAAAATTATTCATGGGGGCTTGGTTTCTTTTCTTTTTGGATCTCTCTCTAAACTATTAATAGTTTGGGAGGTTTGATCCTTCTTTTGACAACTAATAGTCTAGGAAGCCTGATATTTTTCTTGTCCCTTAAGGACACACACATCCTTATGCCTATGTTACTTTTTTATTCTTCTTTTTTGTACATGGAGTTCCCTTGAAGTTGAGTCCCTTAATGGACTAACTATCATGCAAGATACACTCACTAGACCATTCAAAACCTTCCTTTTTCCTTTTATAGAGACCTTTCTTCCTTTATCCTTTTATAGAGACCTTTCCCCCTTTTTATTTTCCTTGTATGGCTCATAATAAGATGCAAAAATCTCATTATGCACGTAACTACACCCCTTTTTGTAGCGCTTATCTCTTGTATTATGATTTTGGATGTGACAAAGAATCAACTCTATTGGGGGCTCGATGATTTATTTTTCTCCTAAATCATGTAAGATTTTTCCTTTCTTTTGATCTACTTTACTATGAATTTTAGGAAACTCATACTCCTAAAATGGGGGCCAAGTGTATTATCTTAAAATGGCTTGACTTATCTCTTAAGACCTTAGCTCCCTCTTCATAATACCCTCTTTAGACCATGAATATTTTTTTTCTCACTCTCCTTTTTCCTCCTCGTCTTCCATCTTTCCATGGTATCCCTTTATTATTTGTCCCCTTTTTCTATAGAACCTAGGATGCTACCTCCAAGACATGGTTGACTCAGATTGAACTAGTCTCGAGTAGGTCGATCTAGGTTGACCTAGTCCTCAAAAATTCCAAAGCTCAAGGCCCAAAATACCTTGGGGTTTTATCAAATTTTTGTCATTATCTAGTTAACCAATATTGTTTTTTGGCCCAGAAAATCATATATAAGGAGACTTGGATGCTTTATTTTCATAATACAAGATCATATCCTCAAACTCTTTCTCTGACATATATATTTCTTCATTTTTCATTCAAGGAGTTCAAGTATTCAAGTTTTTTAATCATTGTAACAAGTATATTTCAATCTAGTGTTGAAGGATCCTTTGTGATAATTTTCTCTTCATGATCTAGCTTATTTTTGGCCATCAAGGGAGGAGATCTACATTAAAGTATTTGTCATCTTTTTCATTGATACACTTTTATATCCATGGCAAAATGATGGGATTATGGTAGATCTATTGCAAAGTGTAGAGATAACCTACATTACAAATTCAAGAGTTATAATACATGTAAATACAAAATCCTTACAAATAAGAGTTTCAAGAAAGGTGAATCCTAATATTTATCTTATTTTTTAGTCATTTACATTTGCATTTCTCAATTATGGTTAATTCCTTAACCTAGGGCTTGACCAAGGAAATCCCTCATGAAAGATAAACCCCAAAACCTTTCTTTTCTTTGTTGATTTGCAAGTTGGGAGAAAAAATGATTACAAATCTAGAGCCTACTTTTGGGAGCTTTCTAGAGAAGTTGGATTTAGATTGCTAGACTACATCAACCTAGTTATGGGATATCTTCACAAGTTATTCAGATATAGTTTAGATATTTGAGTTTTGGAGAAAAAATACATCTTACTCTATGCATTTAAATGTGATTCTTTCATATTTTATTTCCTTTCATATATTTACCCTATATTTACCTTTTAATTAGGTTAATTGTCTTCACATAGCATCTAGATTTACATAATTTAAGCAATTAGTTCAATTTCATATTCACACTATCCTATAATGGGTCTAAGAGGCTACATTTTCTTGTATTGTATTCCTTTTTACAATCTAAATATAGTATTGGCCCCCTTCTTCATTTGGTTCCTTGCTAATCTAACTTAGATCATAAGTGGAATCATATTTATAAATTCCCCCTTTTCCCTCACATATATATTTAAATGGCTTAGTGACCTTTGTAAAGTGGAAGTCGTCATCTTATTAAAGTGCTTCCATTTTACCACTAAACATTACTAACCCACCAATTGTAAATACATATCTTGTAGTACTTTGTCTAGCATCTAGATTATTGATCTCAGATTGGTTTTGACAAGTGAGTGTCAACACACTTGAGCTATCTACTTAGTTCATCTCAAACTAGTAATACATGCCAAGCACAACATGTAAATATTAGACCATGTTGAGTTGAAATGAGTGCCAAGTCACTCAAGTGCTGAGCAGGTAGACCATGCTAAGTGATTTAGGAGCTGAGTAAATATTGCATGCCAAGTAATGCAGGTGCCAAGCCACATTATAAGAATTAGTGCATGTCAAGCATCAAAGACTTCATATGCCAAGTGACATAGTTTTGACATATTTGTTTGTAA
This sequence comes from Cupressus sempervirens, assembly GCA_028749045.1. Classification (NCBI taxonomy): domain Eukaryota; kingdom Viridiplantae; phylum Streptophyta; class Pinopsida; order Cupressales; family Cupressaceae; genus Cupressus; species Cupressus sempervirens. The sequence goes on along the minus strand of CM053784.1, from coordinate 78,203,602 downwards.
TGGCACAAGAAACTATGTAAACCATTTTTGAGGCAACTTATGATTATATTTTGATATTTTGAAGACAAGGACAAATCTTTATTTGGATTCCCTATGCAATTAAATACAACTAATTAGAAAATGGGAAGGATTAAGTGGAAAAATGAATGAATCTCAACTATAGATTCATATCTAACCCTAAGCCACCAAAGTGTTCTTAACGAGAATGGAAAACCTAAACTATCTATGGATAAAGGAAAGTTGAAGGAGCAAACAAGATAGTTTGCATGCAAAGCATTCAAGGTGACTTAGGAGTTATGAAGAAAGAGTGAATTGTATAATTAGTTAGAGAAGAATAGAGGATAAAGAAAATGATATAGAATTGAGACATATGATCATGAAGGATCAATAAGACATTGTTTAGAGGTGATCTGTTATCAGGCAAGCAAGTGCAAACCACAGGATCTATGCTGAGACATTTTAATAGGTGATTTTAGTTAAATCTCTTAATTAAGTAGAGTAGTCCTAATAGATTGTATGAAATCCTATAATAGGGTGCTTACTTAGTTGTAAGTTGAATTCCTTTAACAAGACACAATTCTAATAGGGTGTTGAAATCCTCTAACAAGGTGAGACCTAATAGTCTTTGTAAGCCTTTAACAAGGAAAATCTTTCATAGGGTAGATCATGTTTCATGGTCAAAACATTGTAACCTTCATTAGATACACTTTATTTCTGCAATAGTAAAGATTTTTGGGTGTCACCCCCACCCCAGTTTTACCTTCTCACTTGGAGGATTTTTGGGTGATCATATCTGGTGTTATGTGTGTGAATTCTTACATGGTTATATGATTTAGATGCATATGCTTTACATGTTATTTTAGCTTATTAATGCATTTGATGAATGAATGGTGAAATTTTTATGGGTCCAAGATTAAACTACTGATTCAACCCCCCCACCCCCCCAAAAAAAAAAAAGTTTACCTTTCCTCTTGTAATTTCAACAAATGGTATTAAAGCCTAGTTCTCTAAAAGAGAAGCTTTGTAGCTTTGATGAAACATCTTGAAATGAAGTCTCAAAGTTGGGAAAAACTATTGAAAACTAGGAGATTGAAATACATCTCATACTACATCAATTGAATGACGCAAGAGAGGAACTAAAGAAATCCTTAAAGAGAAGGAAAGGGATTGTTATTGTAGAGAATGACACATTATACAAAGAGATAGACACTACCAAGCTATTTGCAGATGGTGACTCAAATGAATTTGATGTAGCAGTTGCAGATCTAATGGAGAAGAATAGAGTCCAAGCTAAGAAAATTATAAATTTCAAGATAGAACAATAATCACAAGCTATACTACTATGTGAGGTGAGTGAATAAAAGAAGAAAGATATGGAAGACAAAGCCATGATTGAAGAAGACAAAATAATTTTGGCCAAAATATTGGAAGAGAAGTCAAGAAAGCTAACCAAGATTTCCAACATGCAATTGGATAATCTAAGTCAAATGATGAATGCCAACTATGAAGTTAATGTCAAGGACATTGTGATAACTACATTGAAGTTGTAGAATGGACAATTTTAGAGTGATCTAAAGAGAGAAAAGGAATTTTCTAAAAGTTTCAACAAGCCAAATGAAGCCATCAAATACTTTGAGCAATTATTTAGATCCTCTAGATCCAACAGTGATACATCAGGACTGGGCTACACAAGCACTAAAGAAGGAGATTCATCCAAAGTTGTAGAAGAAAGGAATACCAAAGGTAAGAACTCAAAACCTACTTGTCATAATTATGGTAAGGAAGGACATATTGCTAATCTATGTAGGAGAAAAATTACAAATCAAAATGTGAAGCCTAAGAACATGACTCATTTTCATAAGTGCAACAAGCAAGGTCATCAAGCACATGAATGCAAAATCAAGACCATGCATACAAAAAGATTTGAAGAATATCTCTATAATTGTCAAAAGTATGGACATAGAGCTTTTGAATGTAGATCAAGATCCATGTGGTAATCAAACAAGCCAACAAATATAATAAACAGTGGGAACTCTTACAATTGGGATTATAATACAAGATATAGTTTTCATTATTGTAAAGAATATGGACATGTTCTTGAGAATTGTATTAGGACACACTTCAGTGGCAATTAGAAAAGATAGTTAAGTCAAACTACATGTTTTAGCTATTTGAAGATTGGTCACATTAGTAAATATTGTTCCACTAGGTCAAAGGCACCAAGTTGTGAATTTGATAAAGGTAAAGGCAAGGTAGATGTTGAACACATCAAAGATGAGATAAACAAGACATGGAAAAAGAAAGATTTTTGTAGCACATCAAATGGAGAAGGGATCACTTCACCTAATCTTTGATTTCACCATCTCATAATTTTCTAAAACTTTTGCAGTCTTATCTACTTCTTCTACAAGTAGAGATGTTATGGATGTTGAGTCTTCATATACATTGACCTCATAACCTAAGGGTCTCAACCATCTTAACCTTGGTGTGGCAGCTTGTACAAATGTGTAGTCAGCATCAACAAGAAAATATACATCATTATAGTATTTCTCAACTAAGGAAACTAGTATTATGCATCTCTGCTTCATTGACTTTTTTAAGTCTTCAAAATAACTAGTCATTATTAATTCAAAGTTTTCTCCTAGTTGCTAAATGTACTCCCTAATTTATGTTGCAACTAATCTATTAGTCTTCCATCCTACCATTCCAAATGAGGGACTAGTTTATAACCAAACTTGAATTGTGTACTCTTGATTTTCCTTATTGCTCCAAGGTTCTCCATAAGTTGTTGTAATTGAATTTTTGCTAGATTATATGTATGATCTTTCTTAACAATTTTATAACCAACATCCATAGCTATGCAGGGTACACTATTCAATCTACTAGATTGATAGAATTTATGTGAGATTACCCTTACAATAAAATTAATAAGAGGATTTGTGATTGTATCTATTGTCATACCTCTCTTATTCTAGACTTCTCCAATATTCTTCTCAATCATTTCCTTGGAATCACTTCTGAGTTCTTTTGGCCGATCTAGGATTGGGTAGCTAGTAACCCTATGAATTATTCTCTTAGTTATTTTTATTGGTCTTCCTTCCATCCATAAGGAACCATCATGAATTTAGCTTAGTAACATTTGTATCCACTCTATTTTAAATACATTTGGAAAATCTAGGGCTTGTATTGAACCCTTTTTCTCAACAATTTTGTATTCTTTCTTTAAAATATTGTTTTCACACAACCTATTGTATGCATCTCTTATTTCCATGTCACCAACGCTTCCTATCTTGAAATTGTAGCATTTCCTCACATCTTACACCATTATCACATTTGGTAGGATCATAGACAATGCACCAGAAGGGTCTTGTTTATAAGAAATGTTAGAAATGGCTTTAAATAAAGGCTACTTAACTTCATTACTAAATAGCTAAGCATTTAAAACTTACTTTCCTTCAACATTTTTTGAACTCAATGCCATTGTGACAAGCTAGGGTTTCGGAAAATTTAAACTAAATAACTTGACTCTTGATAAATACCTTATAAAATCAAATGAACTGGCAATGAATCACTACACAAATCTTTTGCAATCATTTCTAACAAATTTCCAGGTTGCTTGTAGCTCTTCTCGCTCTTTCTCAATTTCAAAATGATGAAAAATGAGTTGAAATCAACCATATACCCTTTGAAAAATTTGCATTTAATGCTAATTTCTAACATAGCTATAAGCTTGACAATAACCAATTTTGGGTTCATTCAACATCCATTGATATTTCCATCACTAGGTAGCTACTACAAGTTTGACATCAATTAACTAGTCTAACAACTTAGCTTCAACTAACATTCCATTCAACACAAATAGGAAATTTTTCATACTAAAAAACAATATGAAAAACTTAAAGATTTTTCTTGAATTTATAATAACATCTTGCATCTTTATTCATGCCAATTTATTCTTTTTAGTACTATCTCCTTTTGGAATTGATGCATGATTTAACCTTTAAATATCAGTCCCACATACCTTTTGTTTTCCTAGAACCTTGGAGCAATAAGGAAAATCAAGAGTGCACAATTCAAGTTTGGTTATATACTAGTCCCTCATTTGGAATGGTAGGATGGAAAACTAACAGATTAGTTGCAACACAAATTAGGGAGTACATTTAGCAACTAGGAGAAAACTTTAAATCCGTAATGACTAGTTACTTTGAAGACTTCAAAAAGTCAATGAAGCAGACGTAGAATACCAGTTTCCTTAGTTGAGAAACACTATAATGATGTATATTTTCTTGGTTATTCTGAATACACATTTGTACAAGCTGCCACACCAAGGTTAAGATGGTTGAGACGCTTAGGTTATGAGATCAATGTATATGAAGCCTCAACATCCATAACATCTCTACTTGTAGAAGAAGTAGATAAGACTACAAAAGTTTTGGGAAATTATGAGATGGTGAAATCAAAGATTGCCATGGAACTAAAAATTGCCTCTACAATAAAGAAGAAGGATAAGCTGGTAAATAAATTGAAAGAAAAATTTGGAGAGGGGGTCAAGGAGGAAGAGGAAGAGGAAGAAGAGGATGAAGAGGAAGAACAAACACAAGCTCAAGAACCTCTAGCTTTAACTAAAGACATGAGAGAAGACAAAGAAGAGGAGGAGAGTGAAGGTGTGAAAGGAGAAGAAGCCAAGGAAGCACCTACTCCTGTTGAGTCAAAGAAGAGGAATGCTAGATATTAGCTAAGAGAGAGCATTTTAGATGAAAGAGTATCAGTAATACAGAGCATTGAAGTCAAAGTGTATTAGTTAGTGTAACATTTTAAAAAATTTAAGTTTTGTATGTAAGCTGAGTCATGGATATGTTATTCTTGAGAAATTAAGGATAATATTGTATATTCAAGTGTTTTTTACACTCATGTCAAAGGGAGAGATTGTTCATCTCATATTGGTTTTGATGATTGAGTATCAACACACTTAAGCCATTTACTCAATTCATTTCAAACTAGTTATCTCAAACACAACATGTAAATATTAGATCATGTCAAGTTGTAATGAGTGCCAAGTCACTCTTGTGTCTAGTCACTCAAGTGCTAAGTAGATAGACCATGCTAAGTAATTTAGGAGTCGAGTAAATAGTGGATGCCAAGTAATGCAAGTGTCAAATCATAGTATAAGGATTAGTGCATGCTAAGAATCAAAGACTTCATATACCGAGTGACATAGTTTTGACATATTTGTATAAAGGAGAGTTGAAGGAGTGAACAAGATAGTTTGCATGTAGAGTATTCAAGATGACTTAGAAGTTATGAAAAAAGAGTGAATTACATAATCAATTAGAGAAGAATAGAGGATAAAGAAAAGGATACAACATTGAGACATCTGATCATAAAGGATCAATAAGACATTGTTTACAAATGATCTATTATTTGACAACCAAGTGCCAGCTGCAAGATCTATGCTGAGACATTTTAGTAGGTGATTTCAATTAAATCTCTTAAGCAGAGTAGTCCTAATAGGCTATATGAAATCCTTAAATAGGGTTCTTACTTAGTTGTAAGTTGAAGTCCTCTAAAAAGGCACACTTCTAACAAGGTGTCGAAATCCTCTAATGAGGTGAGACCTAATATTCTTTGTAAGCCTTTAATAGGGTAGACCTTTCACAAGCTAGATCATGTTTCATGGTCAAAACATTGTAACCTTCATTGGGTACACTTTATTACTGTAGTAGTGAAGATTTGTGGGTGTAATCCCCACCCCAATTTTACCTTCTCACTTGGAGGGTTTCTGGGTAATCATATCTGGTATTATGTGTGTGAATGCTTACATGGTTATATGATTTAGATGCATATGCTTTACATGTTATTTCAGCTTACTTATTAATGCATGTGATGAATAAATGGTGAGAGTTTTATGGGTCCAAGGTTAAACTATTGATTCACCACCTAGAAGTTTACCTTTCCTCTTATAATTCCAACATAAATCCCCTGCCTTTTGAGTCAACATAGCCTTGTAATAAAAAATTACTAGATTTTCCTCTCAAATATATGAGAATTCATTTAACTACATTTCAATTCTCAATCCTAGGGTGACCCATATACCTACTATGACTCCTACTATGTATGTAGTTTCTACCCTATACATACCATAGCATATATTAAACTTCCTATATCTAAAGCATAAGGTACCTTGGACATTTTATCCTCCTCTTCTTGTGTCTTTGGACACATCTCCTTAGTCAACTTAAAATGACCAAGAAAAGGTGTGTTGATAGCTATGGAATTCTCTATAGAGAAACATTTCCACACCTCAATATAATCAATTTGAGATAAAGCCAACTTCCTATTTTTCCTATCTCTGCAAATCTTCATACCAAGGATTGGTTTGGCAAACTCAAAATCCTTCATAAAAAATGATTGTGCTAACTATTATTTCAATTCCTTAATGTGATCCATGTTAGACCTAGCTACAAGCATATCATCAACATATAGATATAAAATAATGTACTTATTGTCATCTAGCCTCTTAAAATAAACACAATGGTCAAAATGACATCAACTGGAACCTTGCTCATTTATAAAATTGTCAAATTTAAGAAACCATTATCAAAGTGCTTGTTATCTACAAACTAAATTATCCTTATCTTTGACCTAAAATATTTTTGGTTGTTCAATATATATTTCTTCATCCAAATTATCATGAAGAAAAGTTATTTTAACATCAAGGTGCTCCAAATAAAAATATTCGATAGCCACAATACTTATAACAATATGAATAGAAGTCATTTTAACAACTAGAGAAAATATTTCATCAAAATAAATACTCTTTTTCTGTGAAAATTATTTCATAACTAACATGGCTTTAAATCTTTTCTTACCTCCATCCTATTCTTTTAGCCTATAAACCCATTTATTCTATAAAACCATTTTACATGCAAGAAACTTAAATAAATTCCAAGACTAATTTTTCAGTAAGGAGTCAATTTATTTTATCATTGTAGAGTACCACTAGACCTTTGCATCCACCTACACATCTTTATCATAACATTCTAGTACATTTCCATTTGTTAATAAAATAGAATACAAAGAAAAAGAAAATATTTTTAGGGGTCTACTTATCCTTGTTGACCATCTAACATTCATTGGGTTTTGTGGTATTTATTGTTTCTATTGTTGTAGAGAATGAGGGACTACAAGATCAACATCCTTTTATGTATCATCCAATATGACATTATCATTTTCCTTCTTCTCATATTGCAGAAACAAATATTTGTACAATAGTTTCTCACTAATTATGACATCCATGCTTCTTATGATTTTATTATTTTTAAAATTCCAATGGCTATAGCCAAATTCACCAATGTCATATCGAAAAAATACACCTTTCTTAGATTTAGCTTCCATCCTAGTTCTAGCTTCAGAATATATATGTGAAATGCTTCATAGCTAAAGGTTGTGAGAAAAAAATCTCACCTTCTTACTAGTTCATGATTCCTCTAGAATACCACAACCCAAAGGAATAGAGGGACCTCTATTTATCAAATATACAATACTATTCACAACCTCTTCCCAAATGTTTATGAGAGATAACTAAATTCATTTTCACTCATTCATAGTCTAAATCCCCAATCAGAGCCAATTGTTACCCATGAATGGTACATAATTATTTTAGTACATGGTCATACAATAATCCATAAGTGTCAAACAAGAGTTGTTCCTTATAGATATTCCATTGTCAATATTAATCCTCTCAGTTTTCTTGTCTCAAAATTCCTTGAATTGAACAAACCTATAAACATGAACATTGAACACTTTAATCAATGTTCAAAGTTCAAGGTTCACTAGGTACCTAAGTCATTTTAAATAAGTCATTCATATTTAGACACTAATGGTCATTGTGAAGCATGAACATGAACATTGAACACCTTGTTCAATGTTCAAGTTCAAAGTTCACAAGTATGCTTTTGTTGCAAGTCAAGTCATGAGAACAGTTTCCAATATTTCATGACCTTTGAACTTGAACATTAAACTACCTCATAGTTCAAGAATTCATATTTACCCTATCATAAAGATTTATGCTCCTTATGCCATGTTTCTTTTAGACAACTCAGTAGCAGTGCAAGTTGCTAAATCTATAGAAAAGATCTGTATTAATGAGGAGTTGAGGGATATAATGAAAAGGTATGTGGGAGTCAGTGTGGAACTTGGATGAGCTGGTAATGATTATAACTCTTGTCTTTTCACTAGTCATGTCATCCATATGTATCATTTAAGTCCAAGCTTCATATTTTAAAAGTAACTTTCCTTATTTTCATTCCCTACTATTTCCACTTCTAGGTAATGGTTTGTCTCGTCTAGGTGTATGCGGGAATAGTTTGAGCTTTACCTTCTTACAAATTTGCATGTGCTCAGCCTAGTGAGTCCCTAGTCCTATACTTTCAAGGTACCTTTTCCTTCTACATTTATTTAAGATTGTACTTTTGTTCTATATATTTCTTCTATATTTTTTTCCTTTCATGGCTATCCCTTTTCATCCAAAACTCCCAGACAAGATTAGAGAGTTGGTGATAAGTAGCATCATCCCTAACATGGAAGACACCTTCCTTGCCAATGAACATATGAATATATTCTTTTCTAGGTTCATTAATCTACTGCCTTCCTCCATATATAAAAAAGTCAAAGATAGTGGTCTATTGTAGGCATCTATATTCCTAGAGGCTTTACCTTATCCTAAATTAGTTCTAGCCTCTAGGGATAGATATGATCCTACTAAGAAATGCATTTGTGCTTTCAATAGAGAAATCTTGGTGTATGTGAGAAGAATTGTTGTTATGGATGCCCTAAGAATTCCTTCATGGGATTTGTACAAAGATTGTACCATCAATTCCCTATGCTCAATTTCCCATGAATGTCATAGAGTTGAGCAAAAATATCACTAAGAGCTAGCTTTTCAAGTCTAAAAAAGGGGGTTGTTGGAATTCTTTAGAATAACTAAGAGGGGGGTGATGAATTAGTTATCCAAGGTCTAGATGTACAATTAAAATTTTTTACAACTTAGTGAATCCATATCCATAAAACATTTTCATCATGAATGCATCCATTAGATTATGCAATCACTTAAACTAGTAGATTACTGCCAAATCAATTTGCACAAATGTAAACATGAAACATCATATATTGAATAACACATTTGACACAATGATTTAATGTAGAAACCCAATTTTAGAAAAACCACTAGTAACATGCTTCTCATTCTCACTCTTCTAAATTGATACCCTATTAAAGGCCAATCTTGTTAAAGGTTACAATACACAGTATTAAATGTGACCTAGTTAAAGGATTTAAATCACCCTATTAGGAGTGAGCCTTGTTAGATGACTTTAGATCATTCACTTGGAATGTCACCTAGTTAAAGGATTTACAAATGATTATTAGGTCAACCTTAATCCAAAGAATTTACCCTAGATTAATATAATGATTAGAGAGTAACAGTAAAGCTTGATCAAATAACAACTTACAACTTCATTTCTAGATTAGAGATCTTTGTTTCAGTCCTCCATTATTTTTGTCTTTCACACTCTTTAGCTCTAATAGTTTGTTCACCCCTCAAGCATCTATACCCTTAAGCCTTCTTTCTTTGTTTTCCAATGTAGTCTCTTCTATTAGGTCACTGAATGAAGAAAATACCCTAGACTCCTTGTCTTCCTTAGGTTCTTGCACATCAACTCTTGCTTCTGACTAGATATCTCTATAAATAGAGAATTATAATATTTTTTCATTCATCCTTCATCATCCATTTTAGGGTTAGGTTAGATCAGATAGGATTCAATGAATCTACCCCTCATTTTATTTCATTCCCTTCTAGAAAATTCTCCTTCAATCCTCTCTAAATTCACCTCAAAATGGCTTATCTTGAATTATATACCACCAACTCATCAATCCTATCTTCCACATGGTTCACACAATCCAAGAAATCAAACTTCTTAGCTTAGATTGATTAAATTCTTGATCTTTCTCATAATGATGACACTCAACATTAATTGCCTTTTGATGCTCAACACATATTGCATTGCTTGGCATCCATTGTCAATACACTTGACATGAACTAAAGTTTATTGGTGCTTGACATCAACTAAATTTTCTTGGCTTACACTATTTTACTTGACTTACACTTAAATTGACTTTTCTCGGCTCCAACTAATTTTATGCTCATCTTGCACTAAGTTTTCTTGACACCTACTATCCACTCAGTCAAGCTTGGAAAAAAAAACTTCATTTAACTTTTTTTTCTAAACTTACTTAGTGTAACCAACCTTTTCGACCTTAAGTAGATTATCAATGCATTATAATATCACTATCTTGATTGATTCTTCTACTCCTTTACATATTATAACTCAACCTTTCCTCTAGGTGCTATTGTTACCTCACTTGATCAAATCCTCTTCATCAATCAAACAAATGATAGTACTTAAATCATATAAGAAATTATCTTACTAGTAAGTAGTAGGGTTGACATCAATGACAAAACAATGTTTGAAACATATTTATCATACTTGTATCAATCTATTTTCAATATCAATTCCCATCTTGCAAAACCTTTGACTAGAGATCATATGATTCTTGAAATTAAGAATGTTATTACATTTCTAAATACAATAAAAGGAAATGAAAATGCCTTCTATTGGGAAAAATGGATGTATTTCTTTGTTCATACTATTCTAGGGGAAGATAAATACATTGATTAGGTGGATATTGTAATACCCCAAAATTGGCTTATTGCCATTATACCAATTCTAGTATATTTCTGATAATTTCAAAGTCCTATTCTAATAGGCAATTCTCATTCTGCTATTCGCTACTTGACTTAATTGTCAGATGCAGAAAAACCCTAATCTGCATTCATCATATTTCTTATTTAATTCCTATAGTATGTACTCATATTAGTTGCATTAAACCTACTTGATTAATATTTAATTTAATTATTAAGTATTTATACTTTAATTAAATTAAATTATATCCTAAGGCTAATGTACTATGGAATTAAATTTATTTAATTTAATAAATACGCCTATCTTAATTAATTAAATGTAATTATTTAATTAAATGGGAAAGGTATTTCTAATTAATTAAAAGAAATTATTTAATTAAATGGAGTACTTACTTCTAAATAATTAAACAAAGTTATTTAATTAAATGGGAAGACATTCCTAATTAATTAAATGAAGTTATTTAATTAAACAAAAGTGTCTCTAATTAATCAAAGATTATCTAATTAAATAGAAAAAGTAATTATGAGAGCATATTTCATTTTATTAAATTAAATATCTCAACAAAATCTCTCTTCAGTTCAAAAAAGGGGAATTTCCAGTTCACTATTGATAAAAAATGAGTTAACATAGTTAACTCCTTTTTCTACTCAAATTAAAACAGTTAACTCCTTATTTATCTCAAATTAAGTCTGTTAACTCCCTTTAATTTGGGAATCTCCTTTTATGACTAAAACTCATCTTCAATCCTGACCGTTGATTTGAATCGATCTCAACCATTGATGGATTCCAGGAAACTCTATTTAAGAGACCCTCATCTCTTCATTTAGGGGAGGATGAATTGATTTGCTATCTAATTGCTGTTGAAATTCATACTCATATTTACTTACATTTCTTGCATACATTGTCATTTTTAGTTTAATCTCATTTTAGTTTAATCATGCATATGCTTAATCTAGTTTGCTTCATTTGTTCTTAGATTACATTGCATCTTTCATTTCTTAGATTAATCTATATACTCATTCTTAGCTTAATTCCATTGTCAAATCCTTCGTTCTTAGAGGGTCTGGTTGCCTACACCTCGATTCTGAGGATATTAACAGGCAAAATCCCTTTAGATAGAAGGCAACAGGTCGCTTTGCAGGGCAAATTTTGGATGAACAATTCAATGTTCATTCCGCGATGAATCCGCAAATAAGGACCGTGTTGAAGTGTATGTGTTAGCATAGGCTGCATTTTCACGCATACATTTCTGGCGCCCACCGTGGGGCTCAAAAATCAATTTTTCTGGCCTCTTTCTGTATTTTTTAATCATTTTTTTGTTCTTTGTCCATACTATTCCGTACAGGTTCAAATCTTTGCGCAAAACTGTTCATTTTCACGCGAGGATCTAGAATCTTCAAGCGAAGATTCTTTCCGCATCACGCAAGAAAGTTCTTTGGCACCTGAATCTTCGTGCGAGACTTTCTTTTTTTGCGCAAGCCGAGTTTAATTTCATGCGATCCAAATTTAATCTCGCGCGAGCCAAATTTGATTTCGCGCAGGTCGTAAAACTTCTTTGTGCAGACTATTAGGAATTTCGCGTGAAACTCTGCTAACAGAGGCAAATTTTTTTTGCATTGATTTGCGTGTTTTCTGATTTTTCTACTGACTATTAGCAGTTTCTAGTGTTTCTATGTTTTTTTTAAATTTTTTTGAACAGCACAGTAGCGGTTTGTGGAATAATGGAAAAAGCGTGCTAAAGTTGTCAGAAACAGGTAAGAATCTACTAAGTGCATTGCGAGGATCACCAGGTAATCTTCATCAGCTGGTAACATTTCATTTGGATCTAAAACAAACATCTTTCATGTTGAGCTTGTGTGTTTCCTTCTGTACTTCCATTTTACAACACATGCATAAACTCATACTAGGGTGTAATCTCTGTTAGTATTCATTTAGCAGGCTTAGTCTTTAGTGATAGATCTGATTAACTATCTTGGGTTATTGGACTCGCTAATCCGCCGGCCCGTCGTTCCACCCTGTGGTTGCAAGCTTAGTGCCACATTAAATAGGGGAGGGGTCTATAGCACATAAGTGTTAAAGGCTCCACAAGGCAACCCTTTTGTGCTTTTTAGAACTCACTAATTTTTGAGTTGTGGACTTGTTTTGGCTTGTGTGAGGGGTTAAATGTTCCACATCTTTGGACTCACCTCACATTAGTTAAAGCATTAAGTGTACCACCTTGTGCTTTTTGATTACTTTTAGATAGATTTGCTTTCAGGAATTAACATCTGTACACACATAGTAATTAAGCCCCCATGAACACTATTTGTGGATCTTGAGGGAGTGGGTTCCTAGTCAAACTCCTCTCTAAGATGGATTCCTTATGGGTGGGGAGGATACTTTGAGCATCTCGTAGATAGATGAATCTTTGACTTGTTGATTAAGGCATCCTTTCTTCGAAGAGGTTGATAGATCACAGGAAGATGATATCATAGATCTTTAAGGGATAATCTTAGTCTAGCATGTCAGATTAATCTGTTTGCTTTGATTGGGCTAAAGGTGAAAAGGTGTCAGAACCTTGAATCTAGAAGCTAAGTCCCCTTGTGGTATACTATTGTGAGTTAGTCACCTTTAGAGAGGGTTAACCATAGTAGACAATCCCTCTACAGGGAAAACTGTGATGACGAAACCTCAAGTGGTAATAGCCATTTTCGCCATGGTAGTGACAACCGCTATATAAATGTCCTTGTGGAAGAAATCTCCACGGATGTGGTTCATTGTGGGTTGTCATATCTCCCTAGCAGCTCTTGAAGATTAAGTTCTCAGACTGTGTCAAAACCTCGGTGCGCCGGGATTGGAGGTCACCCATGGGAACCATAAAAGTTAAAGAGTCAAACCATTATTAAATACCTTAGAGAAGCCAACTTTTATTTTTCTAAGGAATGTGTGCGATGATTGCAAAACTCTTTGAAAATGTACACAAATAGCTCTCTTAGGGATTAACAAAAACTAAGTCCCTTGATTGTTCATGCGCAAGGTTGCTTTTTCCCTTGCTCATTATTGTCAAACATGCTTGAAATCACTTGCTTGCTGTTCTATGTGCCTGTTTATTTGCCTAGTTATTGGATCGATCAAAATTTTTGTCAAAATTAGTCGCTGTTGTGAAACTGTTCTGTTCGTTCGTGCGAAATCATTTTGGTTTCGCGCGAAATCATTTGGCTCTCGCGCGAAGCCATTTTTCCCTCGCGCAAAATTAAAGTTCTTTTGTGCATTTTCGTGCGATCCAAAAACATTCTCGCGCGAAATTAAAAATTGTTACTGATCTTCGTGCGAGACAGAAACATCTTCGCGCGGCTTGTAAAACTTCTTCGCACAACCCGTAAAGGTTTTTTGCGCAAAATTTTGTATTAGCATTTACAATTTGGGTCTGTTTTAGCTATCTGCGGCCTGCACGCTGTCCTTTTTTGTGTCTGTTTATCGCTCTCTATTTGCAAACAATCCTGGAACAGCGACACTTCGCTTAATTGAAAACTTGTATCTTATACCTTGACTAGTCTCGTCTCATACGTCCTCGTCTTAATGCTTGCCATACTTTGTGCTGCAGTGGTCATAATCTGTAGCTGTTCTAGCCTTTAGATCAAACCATTTGTGCCTTAGTAAACAACATTCTTGTTACTATCTTGTCCTTTTTGAGACTCAGTCTTAGTATAGTCCTTGTCTAGGTTCTAGCTTCTTGTCCTTGCCTATGACTGTCACAACCAGAAGCGGCAACATGTTTTATCCTGATAACATTAGACATGGTCATGCTAGGGGTTGTAATCACAGTAGAGGTAGCTTACCTTTTGCTACGCAATCCATATCCAGTTTGGCTAGTGAAGCGTCTTCACGGTCTTCCTCACCTGCAAGGTCATCTCAAGATCAACGAACATTTTCCAATTTGCAACAAATTGGGAATCTTTTTTACCAAAAGGATACTGAGATAGGTAGGAGTCCTGCATTCTCAAACACAATGTATGACCCTTTCTCCATGAACCCTTTTCAAATACAATGTATGGAAACTGAACAAGTTCCTATAATGACTAATCGTGAACCTGAACGGGGTAGCCATAGTCGATATCAAGAACAACCTAGGGATGACAAGGAGAAACAGAAAGAAAATGAAATTGATGAAGAACAAGAAGAGGTAGAAATCCTTCCTGAACACATAGCAAGATGTCAAAGAGACAAAAACTTTCAGAAGGTCATGGGAATCCTAATCAACGAAGAGAAATAAAAGTACTTTTTCAAACTCGCCCAAGAGGGAGCTAAACTGCCCACACATTTCAATGTGGAGACCATTATCACACGTGAAGAAGAAACTGAGACCACTAAACTCCAAAAACAACTAAAAATTATGCAAGACCAATTGGCTCAAATGATGCATGAGAAAGAGAAACCCAAAAAGACATACACATTGGACACTCTTTGTTCATTTCGATTTGACAAAAGTATAAACATGGCGCCTTTCCCAAGAGGTGTAGAACTACCCAAATATGACAAGTACTTTGGTACTACTAATCCCTGATATCACTTGTGAGAATTTGGTGCTTTGTCTATGGAGTTTATACACAATCAAACATACCTCATGCGTTTATTCCCTAGAAGCCTAGGTGGTCAAGCTTTGGAGTGGTTTTCACATTTACCTCCTGGTATCAAGACGTTTGACGAAATTTCTAATTCATTTGTTCAGGAATATTCTCATAACATTCAACACCCTATAAATATTCGAGATCTATGCAACCTTAAATAGAAGGTTGGTGAGCCTTTTCTCACTTTCCTCCAACGGTGGAGACAGCTTTATACCAAGTACTCCCGTAAAATCTCAAAAACGGAGAAGCTCGACATTTTCACCAATAACCTCTTACCTGATTTTGGGTATAGAGTCCAACTACAAGGTCTATGTACCTTTGAAGACATGATTACACAAGATATCCGTATCGAAGAATTTATGGTCAAGAAAGGTGAGCTAACTCTTCAGAGAGACTCAAAACAAGGTTCCACTTCCAACAAGGATAAAACCAAACATATCAACAAGAATCAAGAAATTGTACATGATGGGGTTGTTGATAATGTCACACCAAAACCCACTAAAGCAGCATTTAATCTCACAGACTGCTTCAAAGCGGCTAAAAGTGTTGAGAAGCCTCCTCCTAACAATAAAATGTCTGGGAATAAACCGAGAAACTCATGGGCAGCACGACCCAAGCGAGAGTATATGCCTTTAGGAGAACCTTTGGATGTGGTTTACAAAACATTGCTACAAAAAAAGCTTATCTCACCAATGGATAACCCTCATCCCTATGATCCACAACCACGCCCACCATGGTGGAATGAGACCTCATTTTGTGAGTATCACCAAAACAAGGGACATAAAACCATCAACTGTATAAACTTACGTCATAAAGTCTAGGACATGATTGATGCTGGTGAACTTGTGGTAGATGGACATAACAAAAACTCGGACCACAAGGCGTTCAAAGAGCCTTTCTCACCTTATGAAAAAGGAGAGACTTCGAAACCAAAACCCTACAATAAGGTCAACTATACATATTCCAATGATGACAAGGTCATTCACATGGTTGAACCTATAGATTTTGAATATTGTGACATTATTACCATAAAGGGGAAGAAAGATAATGATAAACCCAAGACACCATTTGTCTTGAGAGGCTCTACTTCCAATAACATGGATAATACGTCTTCGCAACACTGTGCTAACACTGTTACTCGCTCTCATGCGAAATTGGTGCTCAAAGGCCCTACACCTCCTACTTCAAATCTCGAACAACATAAGGACAAAGCCCTTGCTGGTCCATCTAGTAAAGGTGCAAAACACATGAAGAACTTGAGTGCAACCAGTTATAGTGTTCTAGATCAATTGAAATGAACCAATGCTCACATTTCTATATTTGAGCTGCTTAAAATCTCGACCGCTCATAGGCAAATTCTAGACAAAGCCCTCATTGAGATAAACATTCCTCAGGATCTTGATCTTGAACGATTTCAATCCATGGTAGGTCACCTAACCTCACCTCATCTTATGACCTTCTCTGAGGAGGATGAAAACTCACTGAATCACCCACACAATCAGCCTCTACACATTGAGGTTATGATCCACTAGACACGTGTTCATTGGGTACTCATTGACAATGGCGCTGTCCTAAATATTGTTTCTGCATCTCTGCTTAGACAATTGGGTTATTCTGAGGACTCTATTGATCCTCGATGAAAGATCACTATTAAAGCATATGATGAAGTAGAATGAAAGTCACTAGGTCTTGTGACTTTACCAATTCGCGTCGGTCCTATCGAAAGGGATGTCACCTTTCAGGTGCTTGACATTCCCTTAACCTACAACATTTTGTTAGGACGGCCATGGATACATGAGATACGCACTGTGCCATCCACATACCACCAATGCATTAAATTCCCATTCCATGGCTCTAAAGTTACTATTCCTGCAACTACTAGCTACACTTGCAATATGCTCAAAGCTGCTGAATCTTTCGTCCCTACTAACTGTGAGTTTACTGATTGTCACAAAAATAAGCTAAAAAAAATTGAGTAGTCATTTAAATTGAAAGAAACTTGTATGGGAGAGTACCACATGGAACCAGTTTTATCATTAACATCAATTCCAAAATCCCCTCGACATTTTGGGAGACCCTCACTAGCAAAGAAGTCATTCATGTTGACACCTCATACCAAGTTTAATGGTTCTTTTGTCAAAGCTACAGTTTCCTTAGAAGATGAAAGCGAAAATAGAGCCATTGTTGCATGGCTTTACAAAGAAGAGTCTCCAGTAGACCTAACAGAACAAGTTTGAGAAATCACTCCTAAGAAGTATGGACCTGGTCTTAAGCTTATGAAGCGTTTTGGCTACAAGGGAACTGGCCCTATTGGGTGCAATAACAATGGTTTAATAGATCCTATCAAAGCAACAGTGACACAACTGGCCTAGGGTTGAAGAAGGTCCCTTTCCATTTGGGATCTAATAAATTCATACCCGTACCTGAGAGTTCATCTGAATATGAGTCACGATCTGAATCAGGTACTCAAAAGGAAGAATCTGATGATGAGGATTCTTACCCTCATCCTATTCCTTATGATCTTGCTAAATTCTTTGCTGAGCCAGATGACTTTGTGCCACGTGTTAGCACTTTGGATGATACTAGTGATTCTTCTAAGGACAATACTGAGCAACTCGAATATCATTCAGAAAAGGGAGAATCTAGTCAGTCATGTCATATTGAGTATTTCTGTAAGAATCCAGAGGCTGAAGGAGAGTATGTCCCTATCACTATTGGGGAGTTCTATAGTCTCTCACCATGTAGCACTAATTCTCATGAATATGAATTTGACAATATTTTAGAAGTGACTACTGATAAAGACATTGACCAAGTGCATGTCTATGAAAATCAAATCGAAGTGAGTGAAACGTCTAGGGATAGGTCACAGGGGTTTGATCCAACTAGTGTCTTAGATTCATCAATTACTAACTTTCATACTCTGAGATGTTTGAATACTCCTATGGGTGAGGTCGTCGTAGGTCTCAAATTGTTGGTCCACGCATTTAATAACTATACTATGAACGCAATTGAACCAGCCACTACTCTCTCACTCGCACATCTCGAGCTTATAGACTGGAACCCCAATGCATCTAATGAAGTCCCCATGTTCCAGAATGACTATACTCTTTCCTGTTACCTAAACGCTATCGAACCTGTAACTTCTTCCACCAATGAGCAGAGCGTCAACATGACTAAGGCCGACATCAAATATCTTAGTCACATAATTAAAAAGAAAAATTGCAAGAGGTCCGATGGTGAAAACCACATTGTAGCAGTGTCGGATCCAAAAATAGTAAAAGACGTATCCAAGGGTGAGAACCTCTCTAAGGTGCCCGCAGATGAGATATTTGATGTCCTTCCTAGTCACTTTCAGGAGAGATCATCAGTGTTAATAGAGCCAACACAGCCGATTAACCTAGGCACAGAAGAACATCCTCATGTGATATATTTGGCTTAGTCATTGTCAACTGAAGAAAAGGAACAATTCATTGCCTTTTTCAAGGGAAAGAAAATAAATTTTGCCTGGACATATTCTGACATGTCGGGATTGGATCTTGATCTTATTATGCATCACTTGTCCATAACGCCAGGCATAAAACCAGTTAAACAGAAGCTCTAGAAAATGCATCCTCATGTTGCATTGCTAGTCAAAGATGGATTGGAGAAACTTCTAAAGGTTGGTTTCATTTGTGCAATTGATTATGCTAAATGGATATCCAATATTGTCCCTATGTCCAAGCATGATAAGACTATCAAAGTTTGTACAGATTTCTGTGATCTTAACTTGGCATGTCCTAAAGATGACTTCCCACTCCCTAATATTGATATGATTGTCGACATGACAGCTGGCTATGAGATGTACTCACTTATGGATGGTTTTCCTAGATACAATCAGATAAAAGTTGCACCAAAAGATCAAGAGAAAAAAGCCTTCACATGTGCATGGGGAACCTTTTGTTGGAATGTGATGCCATTTGGTTTAAAGAATGTTGGAGCTACATATCAGCGGGTTGTTACTACAATTTTCCATGAAATGATGCATAGAACTATGGAGGACTATGTTGATGATACTTTGGTCAAAAGTGCTAAATGCAATACCCATTTGCATGATTTGGGACTAATCCTAGATCGTATGGAAAATTTTAGTCTTCGGCTCAATCCTAAGAAGTGTGCATTTGGTGTCACATCAGGAAAATTGTTAGGATATATTATTTCTGCAAAGGTAATTGAAGTAGATCCAGAAAAAGTACAAGTAATAATGGACATGCCACCACCTCGAAGCATCAGTTAGATGAGAGGACTACAAGGAAGGCTTCAATCTATTCGCAAATTTATTTCACAATTGGCAGATAAATCACAACCCTTCACAAAGACTTTACATAAGGGTGTGAAATTTAATTGGAACCAGGATTGTGAGCAAAGCTTATCACAGATTAAAGAATATCTTTCCAATCCACCAATCCTGATGCCTCCTATGCATGGGAAACCTTTGCTTTTATACATTTCAGCTACTAAAACATCTTTGGGAATCCTGTTGGCTCAGGAAGACAATGATAACAAAGAAAGAGTTATTTATTACTTGAGCCAAACATTGGTCTCTTATGAGAAAAACTATAGTATTATTGAGAAAGCTTTCTTGGCAGTTGTCTTTGCTTACCAAAAGTTGAGACACTACATGCTTGCCCACACTACATGGCTTGTGGCTAAAATAGATCCATTAAAGTATTTGCTCAGTAAGGAAGCTCTCACAGGAAGATTGGCTAAATAGGTCATGATACTAAGTGAGTTCGACATCCAATATGTTGAACGCAAAGCTATAAAGGGACAGGCAATTGCAGACCAGCTAGCTGAGGCACCCATACTGAGTCTTCTACCAATAAACATTGATTTTCCAGATGAGTCAATTCTAACACTCACTCACCATACATGGGTTATGTTCTTCGATGGATCCTTCACACAACAAGGATCAGGTGTTGGATTACTTTTCATCACACCATAGAAATACTCATTGCCCAAAGCATACAAGATTCTATTTCCTTGTACAAATAACATTGCTGAATATGAAGCTTTGATCAATGGTATGAAAATTGTAGCCGAATGGAGAGTAGATCAATTGGATATCTTTGGTGACTCTCAGCTTGTCATCAACCAAGTAAATGATGTGTATCAAACAAAGGATGAAAAACTAATTCCTTATAAGTGCATGGTTGATGACTTGATGAAATATTTTGCACACATCACCTTCCAATAGGTTCCACGTGCAGATAATAAAGCAGCTGATGACATGGCCACTCTGGCCTCCCTTCTACAAATGCCAGAAAATGATCTTCGACACGAGTTCTTGGTGGAAGCGTTACACTACCTAGCCTATGACACACCTATTTCCAAGATGATCTATTCTATTATAGGACAAGAATCATCCTACTACCATCACATCTATTCCTACCCTCATAATCAAACCATTCTGGAAGGTCTGACCCGGAATGAGAAACGTTACCTAATCCGTAACGCTTAACATTATGTCATTATTTCTGATGATCTATATAGGAGAGGTCTCGACAGAACACTCCTTAGGTGTTTAAAACTCGACGAGTCAAAACGTGCACTAATTGATGTTCACGAAGGCATTTGTGGATCTCATTCCAATGGCCTAACACTAGCTCACAAACTCCTTCGTGCTGGTTACTACTGGCCTAAAATGGAGCAAGAAGCTATTAAATATGCTAGGTCCTGCAAACAGTGTCAACTACATGGGAATCTCATTCATGCTCTAGCTAGAGAGTTGATTCCCTCTACTTCAACATGGCCATTTCAATAATGAGCCTTTGACTTGGTGGGATAGATTCACCCAACCTCTTCTAATGGACAAAAGTTCATTATGACTACTACAGATTATTTCACGAAATGGGTAGAGGCAGTCCCTCTCACAATTGATGATGGCAAAACTGTAGCACTTTTTATCACAAACTACCTCATCTGTAGATATGGTATACTATCCTCAATCATTACTGATAATGGAGGACAATTCAAAAATAAAGACCTTAAGAAACTGTGCAAGAAATTTAAAATTACACAACATTGGTCTTCCATTTATTACCCCCAGGGTAATGGGCAAGCTGAGGCATCCAATAAGGAAATCCTCAAAATTCTTCATCGCACAGTCAGTAAGTCAGGGCGAGACTGGCATCTCTAGATCAATCCAGCCCTGTGGGCATATAGAACAAGCATTAGAACTCCAATGGGCATGACTCCTTTTGTGTTGGTTTATGGGGCAGATGTTGTGCTTTCGATAGAGATCGAGATTCCTACCTTGAGAATATCTATGAAAGGCCTTATCACAAATGATGACTATAGGATAGCCCAGCTTCAAGAACTTGTGTTACTGGATGAATGACGACAAGTGGCCTATGATCATCTACGAGCATATCAACAAAGAATGGTGTGAAGCTACAATAGGAGGATTAGGCCACGTGACTTCTAGCTGGGTGATCTCATCCTAAGAGAGAATCCTAAGAATCAACAACAACGAATGCAAAGGGAAAGTTTGAACCAAATTGGCTAGGTCCTTGCATCATTACTGCAGTATATGGATCTGGCGCCTATCAACTTTCCACAACTGAAGGAGAAGTGCTTAAAGAGCCTATGAACACTCTCCACCTGAAGCAATTTTTCAGTTGACTCAATCTCAGCAAGCTCTCTGTACATATCTAAATGTCCCAAAAAAATCATAAAAATCAGAAAATGTCTTGAAAAAAATCCTAAAAATCAAAAAAAGTCCTGAAAAAGTTGTTACCCTGGTAAAAACCTTGCAATAGGTGCCTTTGTAATATCAAAAAAAAAAAAAAAAAACCTGCCAAGAAGGTGAAAACCTGGTAAACAGGGCACCTCTTGTTAGTCACTTTCATGCTTTTACTTTCCTGCTTTTCCTACTCATGTATCCATGGATTGAGTCTTGTCATAGGTCGGGGGCATTCCCCTCTAGTGTCACTCTTTTCGAGATTCTCCTCATAGAATCTCTTTCGTGACAGTCACCAGTTGTTCTGACTGCGTCTGCCTACTGTCACCTGTGTCACTCTTTTCGAGATTTTCCTCATAGAATCTCCTTCGTGATAGTTACCAGTTGTTTTGACTGCGTCTTCCTACTATCACCAGTGTCACTCTTTTTGAGATTTTCCTCATAGAATCTCCTTCGTGACAGTCACTAGTTGTTCTGACTACGTCTACCTGCTGTCGCTAGTGTCACTCTTTTCGAGATTCTCCTCATAGAATCTCTTTTGCAACGGTCACCAGTTGTTATAGCTATGTCTGCCTACCATTGCTCAGGTCATGTCTCAAGATTCTTTTTTTTTGGAAGATCTCTTTTGCATTAGTCACCAGTCGTCCTGGCTATGTTTGCCTATTGTCGCTTAGTTCTTCTTAGGTTCTTCATCGTGAAGATTCATCTTTGACCCCAGTCACTAGTTGTTCTGACTGTGTCTGCCTACTGTTGTCACCCTACTGAAGAGATTTATTTCTTACATATTCTGGACATTGACAGTTGACATCATCCTGAAAACATTAAACTCAATGATATACTTGTTTGGATATGCTGAGCATTTTCTCTTATTGCTTTGTTTTTCTTTATCATATCTCCTCGAGCAACATCGATGATGTCATCTTCGACTAGAGAAGTAATGACTGGGGGCATGATCTTTTCATATGCTTTTTGTTTGCAGTTTAGTTCCAATAAGTTGATACATTCCTATAAGAGGGGTGTCCACTATAAGAGCCTCCATTTCATATTGGATGGCCGTGTGTACTTCGACTCCTTTTATACAGATATGTCAATGATATTGGTTCTTCTCCTTGTTTTTTGGAGTGAACTCTTCATGCTATAGTAAATACTGATACTCATCCTATTAAGTGAATGTACGGGTCACTGTGAGTATATTTAGCACACTTTTGTCTCAGGTTACGAATGCAAGGGTCATTGCGGACAGGATGAATATTGAATACTTTGCATAAGAGGAATCTCCCGTGTGTTTGGTGTGCCTGTCATGCAAGCAAAATTTAGGTCATCCTAGCATTCATGCTTTGATGCTTATGTTAACTTGTTACATTAAAAGGGACAAATGTTCTGGTCATTCTAGCTTCTTGTGCCTCGAATGCTTACATTTAATCCCGACATTCCAATAATGTATGTTACATTCATATTTTCATGATTGCAATGTCAGTGGAAATTGTATAACATACGAGCTTTATTTTATATCCAATGATGATAAATCATCGAGGCTTGGTAACCAGACCTAAGGTTGCATTTAACATAGTCTTGCATACTTCATTTGCATTAGCACGCGATTCGACGATAATCCTATTCATACTCCACATGCATCAGATTCCTCCACGGCTGCACAAGCGTTTGGTTCATCAATTCTCGTTCCTCAATGGAATACTTGTGACTGTCAAATAAAAATGCACAACACTATGTCAGATGTCAGTTCATACATATGCGTTCTATCTAAACATACATCTCATGTACATCAGAGCAAAACAAAATAGACAATGACATGTACACAGGAATACTCGGCTCAAAATCTCGTATATATATATATATATATATATATATATATATATATATATATATATATATATATATATATATATATATATATATATATATATATATATATATATATATATATATATATATATATATATATATATATATATATATATATATATATATATATATATATCAAAGAATGGGTCAGTACAAATAAAATGAGCGCTACTCGAGCACAATTGATCAAAAATGATACATTTGATGCTAGCACACCAATCGATACATAGCCAGAGATCAAAATAAAAGTTAGGCGTAGAGCATCTAACTCAGTCCTGAACTCTCGCCTCTAGGAGGAGTAGGAGGAATAGGGGCAACAGGTGGCGGAGGCGGTGGTGGCATATCCAGCCTGATAGGAGGTCGTGCACCTCTGAACTCTCATGTGTACTGAGAGAATCGTTGCACCTGCAATGTCTCATCAGGTACTGCACTAGTGTATGTAGCATAATAATATGCATCTCGAGTAGATTGGAAGCGGATCTCATCCTGTGCCAACTCTAGCCTCTGCTCTACAACCTCTGTGTGCTCTCTCTGGCGATCTGTCTCTCTCTATCTCTCTACCAGCTATGCATCCCTGACTACCACTGCAATCTACAACTCTCCCAACTGTCGAGAGGCTGCACGAACCTACTCTCGGTACCATTGTACCGCATCTTGTACCCCACCTATCAACTGATCTGGCATATCCTCATCGACCATCTCTGGTGCATGTTGAGGTGGAGGTTCTTGCTGTGGTGGAGGTACTCATTGCTATGGGACCTACTACTAAAGGGCCTTCTCCTCTGTCCTCTGCCTCCTCCGCCAACTATGTCCTGCTCCACTGCCCCTAGCACCTGGGTCTGATCCCATCTGTCATGGGGGAATAGGTATCTATTGTACCCAGTGCTGGACCTGTGGTTGTGCTTGCTGCTTCTGTGATACATGTCCCTACCCTTGTACCTGCCCTACCATCCCTAATGGATCTGTGAAGTGTGGGAATGGATGGCTCATCATAAATGCCTGATATGCAGGCGTCATCTCGGCATCTACTACCTCTGGCAGGTAGTCCCACTGAACTGCAACAAGGCTACGAATATCTATCATGGATCATCCTGGATCCATCCGTGGAGGCCATCCCCGCTCTATATCCTTCTGCACCCTGGCATAGGCACAGTACTTAGCCGAAATATCCTATGGTCTACCATACTACTGCCACACTCGTGAGATGACAAATCTCTCTATGACTGATGTCGTCCTGCCTGCTAGCGGTCGAGAACTAAACATCCAGGGCAGCTCTCTTGGGGCATCATCCTAGTCCTCTGTCTCTCTCTAGGGTTGCCATATAATAGACATCGGGTCATCGAGATGTGTCCACCAATGCTTAGTCTTACCCAGGTGGGCCTGGGTAATATGCCCTCGATATCTGCAAATGTAGGGCTCTATGGGCTCCTGAGAATCCTCAAAAATTGGCCTATATACAGGGAGATGCTCCCAGGCCCAGATCTGTAGCACATAAACAACTGCTACCATGGTCTTCTTCTCATGGAAGATGACCTCATGCATCTCATGAAAAATATGGGCCAACATACACTGACCCCACCCAAAGATCTCAGGTGCCTCAACCATCCTACGGAGCATGATACCCCATCCACACTCCAACCCATGCTGTCCCCTGTCGGGATATAGGAAGCAGCTCAAGA
Source organism: Cupressus sempervirens (assembly GCA_028749045.1). Taxonomy (NCBI): domain Eukaryota; kingdom Viridiplantae; phylum Streptophyta; class Pinopsida; order Cupressales; family Cupressaceae; genus Cupressus; species Cupressus sempervirens. Next base: position 78,177,975 of record CM053784.1, on the reverse strand, counting down.
AAATACCCAACACGGATGCTAACCTATGTGTAGGTCCATAAGTATGCATCAGCTCATCCCAGTTGATGGCCCTGTCTCTCGATAGCTCTCTCTCAAAAACAATGGATAGTGCCTCTGTCCCTAATCGAGGCACTGTATCATACACAACTCGGGCACCATGAAAGGGGATCCTCAAGATCCTCCATATGTCCTCTGGTGTGATGGTCATCTCACCCATCGGTAAATGAAATGTGTTCGTCTCTGAATGGAAATGCTCTACCAATGCAGTCAGTAAACTGTAATTCACCATCATGGCTCAAATCTGGCATAGTGAAGACAAACCCAATCGGGCAATGTGTGCCCGATCTGCATCATCCAAACTCTGCAATAACTCTCCATAAGGCGAATAATGAGATCTAAATGATACGTCTCTGAATACCTCCTGCACGCACAACAAAAAAAAATGACAAACAAACGATCAGTATCAAGTCAAATTGAAGCATCAAAACAAAATAAAATGCGATTTCTAAATGCAAAAACCACAAAACTGGCACAGAATTTTGCATGAGATTGCTGAAATCTCGCACGAAGACATATGGTTTCCCACAAAATAGTTCTCTCTTCACGTGAAGAAACTCACCTTCGTGCAAAAATAGATCTCCTCGTGTGAAGATAGATCACCTCGCACGAGAAAAGAGGTTCTCGCGCGAACTAGGAATTGCCTCGCACGAAGAATCTCCATCTTCGCATGAAGCCAAAATTGCCTCGCACGAAGATATTCTGGCCGTGCGTGAAGAAACAGCACATCCTGTTTCTTCGCACAAAGAAAGAATATCTTCACATGAGAAGAGATCGGTCTCACGCGAAGAAAGAATTGAACATCCTAAAACATGCTAAAAACATGCATAAATGAACTCGAAATGTGTGTAATTGAAAGTACGAAGATGGAAGATCGATGACTCACCGGTGGTCCATAGTCTGCTGGCCAACTGTGTCATCTAGAGTGCTCAAAATGATGATATCTCAAGTTCACTGCCATGTCTATATCAGAGCTCAAAATCACTTAAAGACAAAGGCACAAATGAATTGAAAATGACCCTTCAAGCCATTATATAGGTGTTGACCAAATTTTTCAAAGTGCTCAAATTTGCACAAATATCACACCCTTGGCTAATTGGACCATTCTGGATCCATTTTCAAGATCAAATTCGAAATTTGACATACCCAAGAGCCTTAAAAATGCATTTTAAAATTTTGGGGACCGATGTGATCAAATGCTTGTGCAGTCAAATCTTTTTGATACTTTATGATTCTTGGAATCCTTTCAACTTTACATTCTCCATATTTTCAAAATTCATTTCAAGAATAGTCAACTTAAGTCAACTTTACATGATATATTGCTTCAAATCATATTTCTGGTCTGTCATCTTTCGATTTTGCTCCCGAGGGGGCATGATGATTACATCATTAAATACTTATTGCTTGGGGCATTTAGTTCCCATCTTATGTCCTAGTCACTTGGGACTTTTTGTTCCCTTCTATCTGACATCTCTGCCATCTATCTTATCTTTTCATCAATTGATCAACCTTATAAAAACTCTTCTCAGAGTTTGATGAACAGGTATTGGGACAGTCTAAACCCCGACTCCTAAGGATCAAACCTCGTTCTAGGGATGATTCTATGACTCATGATGAGACCTTGTTATCTTTTATCAATTTCGGGTATCTAGGTGTTCTATCTGGATCCTTGAAGGTTAAGCTCTGTTCTGGAGATAATCTTCTAAATGCTATCAATTTCGGGTATCTAGGTGTTCTATCTGGATCCTGGAAGGTTAAGCTTCATTCTGGAGATAATCTTCTAAATGCTATCAATCTCAGGTATCCAGGTGTTCTATCTGGATCCTTAAAGGTTAAACTTCGTTATGAAGAAACTTTTTAAATGCTTATCAATTTTAGGTATCTAGACATTCTATCTAGATCCTTAAAGATTATGCTTCGTTCTGGAGATAGTCTTTTAAATACTATCGATCTTAGGTATCTAAGTGCTCTGCTTGAATTCCTTAGGATTAAGCTCTGCTCTAGAGATGGTCCTTAAAAAGCTTATCAATTGGTCTCTGTGTCATCACCTTCGGAACCAATCTCATGTTCGCATCATGCTTTCTGATTATCTTTGAATTGAATGTGTTGCTCGCACATTCATTCAAAGAAGGGCAAAATGTAATACCCCAAAATTGGCTCATTTCCATTATACCAATTCTAGTCTATTTCTGATAATTTCAAAGTCCTATTCTAATAGGCAATTCTCATTCTGCTATTCGCTACTTGACTTAATTGTCAGATGCAGAAAAACCCTAATCTGCATTCATCATATTTCTTATTTAATTCCTATAGTACGTACTCATATTAGTTGCATTAAACCTACTTGATTAATATTTAATTTAATTATTAAGTATTTATACTTTAATTAAATTAAATTATATCCTAAGGCTAATGTACTATGGAATTAAATTTATTTAATTTAATAAATACGCCTATCTTAATTAATTAAATGTAATTATTTAATTAAATGGGAAAGTTATTTCTAATTAATTAAAAGAAATTATTTAATTAAATGGAGTACTTACTTCTAAATAATTAAAAAAAGTTATTTAATTAAATGGGAAGACATTCCTAATTAATTAAATGAAGTTATTTAATTAAACAAAAGTCTCTCTAATTAATTAAAGATTATTTAATTAAATAGAAAAAGTAATTATGAGAGCATATTTCATTTTATTAAATTAAATATCTCAACAAAATCTCTCTTCAGTTCAAAAAAGGGGAATTTCCAGTTCACTATTGATCAAAAATGAGTTAACATAGTTAACTCCTTTTTCTACTCAAATTAAAATAGTTAACTCCTTATTTATCTCAAATTAAGTTTTTTAACTCCCTTTAATTTGGGAATCTCCTTTTATGACTAAAACTCATCTTCAATCCTGACCGTTGATCTGAATCGATCTCAACCGTTGATGGATTCCAAGAAACTCTATTTAAGAGACCCTCATCTCTTCATTTGGGGGAGGATGAATTGATTTGCTATCGAATTGCTGTTGAAATTCATACTCATATTTACTTACATTTCTTGCATACATTGTCATTTTTAGTTTAATCTCATTTTAGTTTAATCATGCATATGCTTAATCTAGTTTGCTTCATTTGTTCTTAGATTACATTGCATCTTTCATTTCTTAGATTAATCTGTATACTCATTCTTAGCTTAATTCCATTGTCAAATCCTTCATTCTTAGAGGGTCTGGTTGCCTACACCTCAATTTTGAGGATATTAACAGGCAAAATCCCTTTAGATAGAAGGCAATAGGTCACTTTGCAGGGCAAATTTTGGATGAACAATTCAATGTTCATTCCGCGATGAATTCGCAAATAAGGACCGTGTTGAAGTGTGTGTGTTAGCATAGGCCGCATTTTCACGCATACAGATATAATAGTTGTTGGAAATATATATGATATACTAAGTTATTGAGAGGGGAGAGGTGAATTAGTAACTTATAAAACATAATCCTTTATTACCAATTAATCCTTCATACATATTCAAACCTAATTTCATGCATGAAAAATTGAAAGCATTAAAACATTCATAACACTTTGAACACACAATTTTGGTGACCCTGAAACCTTAAAAATAGAAAGTGAAACTAGGATGGGGATGATACCCACAAGCTTTAGTATTGTAGTATAAAGTTGGCCTATTAAGGCTTACGATGATCACTTCTAATGATCTACCCTATTACGAGCAATAAAGACTACTAGGTCCACCTTGGAAAAGGATTTACAAACAGAAAATGAAGTATGTACTTGGTAAAGAGATTTACAAAAGACTATTAATTCTACCTTGTGAAAGGATTTAACTAATCCACCTATTAGGATGAAAATAGTGTTTGATTTTTGATCTGAAACTTGGTTTTCTAAATGAGATTCCTTCGAATGTAATGATCACCTTGCTATGATCTATAAATCTTTGTTGCTCCTTATACTATTGTAGCCCTTTTAATTCACACTTTTTTCTCTTAAAATTTGCATTATACTTTTTCATATATTCATCATCATCATGCTCATTCCTTTTGGACATGTATACCAATCCAAATTATAATTCAACAAATTCATCTACAATACAAGTTTACACAAGATACACAAAGTTGGCCCGACTATAGGAACTCAGGTTCTAAAGACTAGCTTGGTGAGGTTTCGATACTTGGAATCCACTATCAATGCTCAGCATTGTCATGCATTCGATAGATGTAGAATCTCAATCCATGTTAATCACTTCCAAGTAGTCTAAACTTAATCTACATTGGTGAGTTGGTGAATACTATAAAACTTGGCATATAAACTAAATCACTTGATTCATACTGCATAGCTCGATCAATGCTATCACTACAAGTTTGGTATAAACTAAATCACTTGGTTAACACAAAGTGGCTCAGTCAGCACTAGATTCACATAACTATAACTATGAACTCAACAAGCATTGCACAACTTGATTTGCATTGATAATTTTGACATACACTAAGATGTCCAATTTACACTGCTGATTATCAACTTGGTAGAAACTGCTCAGCACAAACTGAATACTATTCCTTGAACTCGGTAGTAATTGTAGAACTTGGTAGAGTCTAAAATGCTTGGTTAACATTGTTAACTATATAATACACTTGTTAGATACTAACTATTTGAGTAAGTGCGTGTCACTAATAACAAACTTGACTGTAATGTCAAAAATCTTTGCCTTTGGCATTAGTGACAAAAACACTTAATCAATCAAAACTAAATTCTCAAATATTCCAAAGAAAAATTCAAACACCTTTTATTCTCCATCTTGTGTCTCCAACTTGGTAGAGTCTTATGTTTTTGAGATTTTTCAAAATTGTTTTTGTAAGAGATGTTTATATGAATATTTTTACATGTATATAATATGATGTTTCTCCCCCATACATATATCTACAATATATTTTACATCTTTTCATATATTCTCATTTCTACTTATGATATATACATTTTCTCCCCCTTTATGTATACTACATCTTATGTCATATCTTCTCCCCTTTACAATATACATATTCTCCCCATTTTTGACATTAATGCCAAAGGTGTATGATATATACTATATAGTAATGTCAAAATGTGACACAAAATCTAAATGCACCTTTAGAATCAGTTCCATTGTCTTGTCCCAATTCTCTTGCAACACCTTGCTTGTGTGCAATGAAAATTAAACTTCTATTGAAAGTTCTATCATGTATCTACAATGGAGAAGTCATTGTCATGGATGAGAATTTTAGCATGTGTAATATGTTTTTACAATGCATCCATGTTTGGGAGAATCATGCCCTATATATCTACTAGTGTAGCTCTTACCCTAGCTTCCTCTTTTAGTAATTCTGCCTACATATTAGTTAAGAATCTAATCTTTTTATGGTGGGCAAAGCTGTAACTCAAGTCATGTTGCAACTGTTGTGCACTTATCTTTAGATCTTCATCAATTTTAGAGAGTTTATCTTTAATTTATTTGGTGGAATTTGAAGTATCATAGAGTTTACCTAATAATGAAGTCACATTGTTGTAAGATGTTTCCAATGAGCTTAGAGTAGTAGCCAAGTCTACTTGATGGATTGTGCTACAAGCTCCAAAACTTTATTCTCAAATTTCTTCTCAAGTCTTTGCAACAATTTTTCTTATACTTTCAAATCTTCATTAAATTTCTAGACTACCTCTACTAATAGAGCTAAATTTGGTTGAGAAGTATCAACATTTGTGCTAAGTGCCTCTACTAGAATATTATTTGTATCTTCAAGCACTTAAAATTCTTTATTCCTTTCTTCTCTAAGCCTTTGTTGCTTAGCTTTCTTCTAAAGAAGTTCTCCAATGATATGAATTTGATCAGGATTAAGATTGGAAATTTACCAATTTGGGATAACTATCTCCTCATCAACATCAATTTCTTCTTCCTTCTCTTTTCCCTTATTCAAAAAAATTGTACTCAATTAAGGTTTTGTCTCAACTATCCTTGTATTTATTAATTGTATGCTTGGAATGGAAAAAATAGTAGAAATAGTAGGACTAGCAGAAAAAGTAGATAATGTACTCATTGAAGAAATTCCTTATGTAACCAAAACTGATGGAGGAGGAACTATTGTCTGCTTGGTAGATGAAGTGCTTGTCACTTCTGTCAATGAAATGTTGAGCTGAATAGGTGCAAAGATTGATTGAGTTCTTATACTTGCAATGCTTGACATAATCAATTCTATAGTAGATTTCTCTAAGCTTGATGTTTTCAATGCTTCACTCAGAGAATGAGGAAGTGATGCTATGTCCATTGCTACTATTTTCTCAGGGTCAATCTACTCTATGTTTGGAACTTCAGGTAGATCTTCCTCGGTAGCTTCCTATTCCTATTCCTATTCCTCGTCATCTATATTATCATAATTGGTTATTTCTTCATCATCAATTTCCTCATCTTTTTCATGTTCACCATCATCTTCCTTATCACTAACATTAACAAAAAATTCATTTTTCTTATGAATATTATAAATGTTTTTCCATGTGTTAGTAGCATTCTTCACTACATGTACAATGTTATTGATTAATATCAGACAAGTGTTAAACTTCAAGGTTAGCTTTTCTTCATTCTTCTTTAAGGATTCTTTAACTTCTTTGTCATTCAAGCTCGGCACGAGTTGCCTTAGGGTCTGCTCATAAATTTATTTAGTAGTTTTCCTTACATGCTTCAACCTTGGTAAAATATTTTCCATAAATTCTTTTGGAATCTACTAAGCAAGCTGGTCTAGAGAATATTTCCATTTTCTCATCTTTGACATGACCATGTCTTCAACTTGCTTCCGATATTTTGTAGTTCTAGATTTATACCTTAATGCTTTGAATTTTTTTATGCTGATTCCTAAATCTATTTATTTCAAACTTTCCTAAAAGGTGGGTAGAGGATTCTTGAAAATTATATCCTTTGCTTCTTCACCCATCTTTAGTTTCTTCCTAGATGCCCTCCTTGTGAACACTACAATAGATGGTTTTGCAGGTTTGGTTATAATAACATTACCTTTCTTCTTTATAGGTTCTTCTTCTTCTTACTTATCCTCATATTCTACATCATCTTTCTTAATGTCATCTCCTTTACCTTTAGTCAATAGAAGAGTAATGTCAGTTTGTTTCAACTTTGCTATTCTCTTTTTCCCTTTGTTGACTGTCTAAGGGAGTTTTATCTCAAGTTTTATTCTTTCTTTTTCTTCCTCATAAGTGTCAAAGTATGTAACTTTTGGATCAATGGGCTCATTTAGTAATGCTTCAATCATATCCTTGGTTTCATCTATATTAACCTCATAACCTAGAGGCTTAATCCATACAATTCTTGGTCTTATTTCTTGTATGTACACTTTATCACAATCAACCATGAAGAAAACATCATCTTTGTAGTCTTCAACAAGTTTCTTAGGAATTTTAAACTTGTTATTCATCTTTTCTTTAAATGCATCAAAATAATTATCCATTATACTAACATATTTTTCTCCCATTTCTACTATATACTCATTAATTTGATACAAGATAGGTACATCTTTTCTCCATACTACTATACCTATTGATGGGGAGAACTTTTTCAAAAAGAGAAAAATAGACAAGTTAAGAGTGAATCAAACTTACAAGGATTTTTCTTTGAAGTTCTTATTCTCTCCATGTTTTTTTTGAGCTGATTCAACATCAACTCAAGAAGGTCAAATGACACATTATTCTTGACCACTTTGAACACAAGATCCACTGGTTCACATGATACATTGTTTAGATGACTCAAGCTATATATCTTATGTGCAATCACATGTATATCAAACTTCAACTCCATATCAATAACATAGCTGATTTTCATCCCCCTTCCATCCCACTTGGTAAGGGTTTTCTTTTCTAGTTTGACCTGACTTAGGGTTTTAGTCATTTTTCCTTTTGTCAACATAGGAAGACCAGTGATCATATGGATCATCTTCTTAGTTATCACAATAGGTTTCTCTAGCCACAACTATCCACTATGCACATAATTGAGGATAAATCTTATCCATTTAACTTGAAAATCTTGTAGTATGTGAGGAATATGAGTTAAGCCTTTGGCTTCAAGGTGTTGATTATCTAGTTTTAATGCACCATTCACAAATAATTTCTCCAATGACTCATCCATTTCAAGAGTTCCAATATCTTGAATAGAAAATCAAAAATGCAAATGAATGTCATTAATCAATAGTACCTTGGATGGAATTTGAGATTGTGCTCTGCTTGGATCTAGGGTTTCCATGATAGTCAGACTCAGCTTGAAGTCTGTTGCCTTCCATTCTATGCCTTGAACTAACATCTCTAACCCTTTCTTATTTTTTCTACTAGAGGATGCCATCGCTCGATAGGGTTTCTAAAACCATAGAAACCTTCAATAGTAATTCACATAGATCACTCAGATGTACTAAATTCACTCTACACAAATAGCTCTTCAAAATTCACAGTGATAAATGAATTTGATTTTTCCCTTTTATCAAATTTTTCCTTTTAATCACCATAAATGCCTAGTACAATCACTTGGTTGATCATAAACTATCTTCCACTCATCTTGCATTAAATGTTTGGTAAATTCATCCATGACTCGGTATCCAAATAACAACTTTAGTAACTCCTGACCTTGCTCAGCAGGGACTTGCAACCTAACCTTGCTCAATAAAGATTGGCATTTCTTAAATTCTTGGTGATCCATTTGCATCTTGAATGCTGATATGGATCTTTCCTTCTAGCTAACTAGAACTAATATAATATTTCTACTTTAGGATTCTAGTTCTAGTTCTCATTTTGGGATATCAAGTAGAAATGCTTGAGTCGCCCAATTCTTGAGTGACATTTACTTCATTGCTTAGACTTGCATTCTTAGAAGATTTTAGAGTCCATTTTTGTCTCATCTACTTTCTAATTTTTTCATCCTTGGCTTGCTTTTCATTTTTAATTCTTCCAATGTTCATATAGTTCTTGGAAAGATGATAGAGTTTTGTACAAATGAAACATAATTTGGAGGTGCATCTTGTCCTCATGTGATGTTTTACATAATTCATTCTAATGTGTATAAATTCTCCATAGTAATGACATCTGCACCAAGTGTTATAGTCTTAACCAAATATAGCTTTGGTATGGTCCATCATATCTTGTAGACAAATTTTTATTCTTTTTTTGTTGCTTCATTGAGATTTGTTTATAAGGCTGAAATCTCATAAAGATCTAGTCCCCAACTTCAAAAAAATTTCACTATGATGTTGGTCTGCTTGTTGTTTCATTCAATTTTGTGTCATAGCTAAATTCTCTTTGAGTCCTAAAAGTACCTCGTAATGAAATAACTTGCATAATAGAAGAAATAATATGAAATAATAACCTCCAAATATCTCCAATGAAAACACACTTCACAATATGATGATGAAATAAGACTCACAACCTCCTATATATACCTAATTATACTTAGGTTGAATAGACACAACCCTACATAACACCTAGGCTAACCTACCTACCTAAATAATAATATAGTAATGATAACATGACTTAATTAAGGATTAAGATAGCCACAAGTTGACTATTCATAACCCTATATACACCAATATTAAAGGCATAGCATGCCCCCTTTCTTGAAAGAAGAATTGTCCTCAATGCTAACCAAGTGTGGATTCTTTTGAATGAACTCCTCATCCTCACATGTGGCCTCTTCAACTAGTGAATTCTTCCATTGGATGAGATACTAAGTCAAGGTTTTATTCCTTAGCTTCTTCATGTGTGTTTGAAGAATGCACTCTGGTTCCAAATTTATTCTTCCTTCTTCATCAAGTTTTGGTAGTAATGTTTGAGTAGGAATATTCTACCCAATTACCTTCTTCAAGAAAAAATCATGAAAAATTGAATGTATCTTTGTTGTTGGTGGCAACTCATGCTTGTAGGAAACAATACCAATCTTTTTCATGATTTGGTATATTCCATAATATCTTGGAGATAATTTATTATACTATATGGTTTCTTCATTGAGATTTGTTTATAAGGCTACAATCTCAAGAAGATCTAGTCCCCAACTTCAAAATTTCTTTCACTATGGTGTTGGTCCGCTTGTTATTTCATTTGATTTTGTGTCATAGCTAAATTTTCCTTGAGTCCTAAAAGTACCTTGTAATGAAATAAATTTCATAATAGAAGAAACAATATGAAATATTATATAAATACTTGACAATAGCTAAGAGTAATAGGCCACTTTCAAGGGGAAACCTCCAAATATCTCTAGTGAGAATGCACTTCATAATATGATGATGAACTAAGACTCACAACCTCCTATATATACCTCATTATGCTTAGGTTGAATAGACACAACCCTACATAACACCTAGACCAACCTAACTACCTAAATAATAATATAATAATGATACCATGACTTAATTAAGGATAAAGATAGCCACAAGTTGATTATTCATAACCCTATATACACCAATATTAAGGGTGTAGCATGCCCCCTCTCTTGAAAGAAGAATTGTCCTCAATGTTAACCAAGTGTGGATTCTTTTGAATGAACTCCTCATCCTCCCATGTGGCCTCTTTAACTAGTAAGTTCTTCCATTGGATGAGATACTAAGTCAGGGTTTTTCTCCTCTACTTCTTCATGCTTGTTTGAAGAATGCACTCTGGTTCCAAAATTATTCTTCCTTCTTCATCAAGTTCTAGTGATATTTTTTGAGTAGGAATATTTTGTCCAATTTACTTCTTCAAAAAAGAAACATGGAAAACTAGATGTATCTTTGTTGTTGGTGGCAACTCAAGCTTGTAGGAAACACTACTAATATTTTGCATGATTTGATATGTTCCATAGTATCTTGGAGACAACTTATTATTCTTTTTTTTTTGCTTCATTGAGATTTCTTTATAAGACTGCAATCTCAAGAAGACCCAGTCCCCAACTTCAAAAAAAAATCACTACAATGTGTTTTTCTTGTTGTTTCATTTGATTTTGTGCCATAGCTAAAATCTCCTTGAGTCCTAATAGTACCTATTGTTGATGAAGCAAGTGATCCTCCATTGCCTGAACTCTTGGTGACACCTTCAATAATGATGTGATGGAGTAACGATGATATCCATAAAGTGCCAGAAATTGAGACATTTTTGATGATTTGTGAAAAGAAGTATTGTATCACCATTCTACAAGAGGTAGCCAATATATCCATTGAGATTGTTTTTTTGAAGTGAAATAGCATAGAAATCCTTCCAAAAATTTATTAACAACCTTAGTTTGCCCATCTGATTGAGGATGGTATGAAGAGCTATGAGCCAATTGAGTACCCAAACATGAGACTAAATATTTCCAAAAGTGACTAGTAAAGATATAATCACAACCACTAACAATAACCTTAGGTGTACCATGTAGCTTTTGGATATTCTCCAAGAAAACTTTTTCCACAATACTTGTTGTAAAAGGATGTGATAATGCAATGAAATATGCATATTTAATGAGGTGATCAACTACTACCATAATGACATTATGACCTTTAGATTTGGGAAGCCTTGTGATGAACTCCATGGATACCTCTTCCCAATGTTGGCTAGGAATAGATAAAGCTGCAAGAAGCGTAGTGTCTTAATTGTTTCTCCCTTATTTCTTTGACAAACCAAACATTCAGCCACAAATTTTTGAACATCACCTTTATCCATTCCCATGAAAAATCTTGCTTGACCTAATGATATATCTTCAAAAATCATGAATGACCACCAATTTGGGACTCATGTAGTTCTTTGAGAATATTGTATTTAAGAGTGGAATTCTTGTAGAGGTACAAGCATTCTTTATACCAAAGAATATCACCCTTTAAACAAAACTTATCTGAACTACTAGGGTCACTTTTTATTTGCTGGATAGGATTACTTGTGGCAACATCATTTTGCTGCTTTTCTTTGGCTTCTACCATCCAATTTGCATGTAATATTGAAAAGGCACACAATAAGGCTTCATCTTTTTCATCCTTCCTAGAAAGTGCATCAACCACAATATTTTCCTTCCCTTTCTTGTACACAACTTCAAAGTCATATCCCAACATCTTAGTGACCCATTTTTGTTTCTCTTTTGATGATAGTCTTTGTTACAAAAAATATTTTAGGCTATCATGATCTATCTTAACCTTGAAGTTTCAACCCATTAAATAAGGTCTCCATTTTTTAATTACATGAAGGATTGCTAGCATTTCCTTCTCATAAATTGGTTTGAGTTAATTTTTTTCTTTTAATTGATGACTCTCAAAACCATTTGTTTGACCTTCTTGCATGAGAATTGCTCCTATCCCATTTCTAGAAGCATCACAATCCACAATGAATTCCTTGGTGAATTCTAGAGTGGCAAGCATTGGAGTTGTACACATAGCCTTCTTCAATTGCTCAAATGATACATTAGCAGATTCATTCCAATCAAAAGAATCCTTCTTCAATAGAGTGGTAAGGGGTGCTGCCATACAACCATAATTCTTCACAAATCTTCTATGTTATCCTATCAATCCCAAGAAACCCCTCAACTTCTTAATAGTTTTTGGAATAGGCCATTCCATGATAGCCTTAATTTTGTTAGGGTCCACCTTTACTTCTTCATGTGAAACTATGTGTCCCAAATACTCCACCTCCTTAAGACCAAAATTACACTTGGATGGCTTAGCATAGAGTTGATGATCTTCAAGTAATTGTAATGCTTGATCTACATGCTAAAAATGTTCTTCCCAAGTCTTTCTATAAATTAATATATAATCAAAAAACACCAAGACAAACTTTCTCAAGAACTTCTTAAAAATGGAATTCATCGAACTTTGGAATGTAGATGGTGCATTGGTAAGTCTTTATGGGAATTGTTCCAATCTTGGCCGATTTTATTTACTAATTCTATGTTTGCTTGTCTATGGATTATTGTTCCATCATCAATTATTTGGTCTATTTGGTGGGAATAGAACAAGAGAATATTTAGAAAATACATGTTTATTGTGATCCTTGTGATTGATACAATTGAATGAATTATTTATGAATAAGTGAATAGTTTTTTTTTCTAGTCATTTTAAGAGGGATGGCATGTCTTCATCCTTGAACATCTCAATACTTTGAGTCTAGAAGTTGATTTCTCTTCGAAACTCTCCTATGTTTCCATGAGTTAGGTCTACCCCAATTTTTAGAAAGTCAATTAAATGCAAACCTCCTGATTCAATATTTATTAAGCTTCACTTCAATGGGTCTGATTCAGGTATTGGGATTTCTTTGAGAAATAAAAATAGAAGGATGTTACCTTTTTTATGCAAAACATATTCCTTTTGCCACTAATAACATGGAATAATCTACAGCTCTACTAGAAGGGTTGATTTTAGCAAAGCATATGTCATTCTCTTGTTTACATATAGAAGGTGACTTGTCTACTATCATTAACACGTGTATACATAGGAAGATCAATAATTGGCATCTTGAATATATTTTTCAATGTATTTGGGATCTCATTGATTCTTTGGATAGCTACTTGTTATCACACATGCACAGGGAAGATAATGCTCTGGCAAATAGTTTAGCCAATATTGGTTGTGATTGTACTATTCTTGATTCTCATTCTTCAAATCAGTTACTAGATGTGTTTCCTTGCATTGTTTCTACCATTAAGAGTGAGTCTTAATTTTTCTAATAGGTGTGACCTGCTAGATTCTTGTTATGATTTTTAGTATCATTATGTGTGTTTTATTTATGCATATCTTAATTAGTGGATATGTTTTAAGTAGCCATACATAATGCTTGTATTAACCATGGTAACATTGGGTTGGCAATTGACATCTAGTAGGGAAGTTTAAATGACTCACAATGGGGATTTGAGATCTTTGATGTTATTATGATTTGGTATGTGGGTAGGTCATTTATACTTTACATGACTTCATTGTGAGGTGGTTTTGTGGTGTTTTCTGATGATATTGTCTAGTCATCCTATCATATCCCACACAAGTTTTAATTTTTGATAGATGGTACCACTTATTGGTTCCTCTTGGAAAGTGGCCTTTCAATGCCATATACTTTATTCTTTTTCTATTTATGAGGCATCAGCCAGTTGCTATAGTAGTATCATGTGTGAAGTTTGAGTTATTATTTTCTCTTGATCTAAGTACTAAATTTGTGTGTTCTAATTTTTTGATTATAATGTGGTGGATTTCATATCTTTTGGCACGATGGTTATCATTGCTTGTGATTATTTTATCATACCATTTCATGATGTCCTTCTTCATTTCTAGGTTTTCTAGTGCTTGCTTTTGTCTCTGCATCTTTCAGGAGGAATTCTTCACTACTATCAATGGTAGCAATATGTCAAGTCATCACAGCTCATTGGTAGGAGTAAGTTATCCAGTTGTTTTTTGTTCACCTTGTTCTTCTCTACACATGGACTATTATCCAAGGAATTATAGGGTATTTTTGGAGTCTAAAGAATGGGAGATGCCTTTTCTCAGCTATATTAAGAATGATATGCTAGCAACCATTTTTATATGAATCCCCTCATATTCATAGAGGAATCAAGAGGATTATTGGTCATGAGATTCTCTTTCCTCTTGGAAAAAGAATGATATATCCCTCTCAAATTCTGTCAATTTTTCTTTAAAATGCTCTTGGAGCTAATAGTTTCCAAATTTATTAGACCCGATTTCTTACAAGGTGGAAAGCTTGCTAAAGCTTGTCAGAAGTATGATCTTTGGAGTGATGCTACCCTCATTGGGATTTTTTTTCATCATCATGCACTTCTTAGTAATCATTGTGTCTATGTGGTGTTTGAGAGCATTAAAAAAGCTCTAGAGAGGCAGTCTTTTCCTCCTATTATAGTTGCATTGTAACTATTGGGTACAATTGATTAATTGTGTATTATCTTTGATGTTACACAAATGTCATATCATTATTAGTCAGTGTATATAGGGCTCACTCAGGTAGTGAAGAGAGTTTTTTTTGTCTACCGAGCATTCTTGTGGCTACCTAGTTCAGAAGGCAATGTCTATCAAGTTCCCTCGAGCATCAAAGGACAGTCCACAGAAGATGAGTGTTAACTAAGCTCACTTGGTTAATGAAGAAAAGTTGGATGGAACCAATGTTAACCAAGATCACTCAATTGCCAAAGGATCTTCACAATTTTGCAATGTTAACTAAGCTTCTGTTGGTTAACATAGGAAATCATTTCTGAGTTAGTGTCTACCGAGTTGGGTCAGCTAACAAAGTATTTTCTTATTTTGGCATATTAAGCTTAATTGATTTATCTATTGGTTCTAGTAGACTAAGGTGATGAATATTAAGTCATTCTAAGTTATATATGAGTCAGCTTAACAATATGAAAGATATAAGTATAAGGTCAAGTTGTGAATTCAAAGTGTGCAACCATTAAGATGTTATGATTGTATCAAATATTTAATGATGAAGAAAGGAAGTGAATTTGAAGGATAAGAAAAATATCCTTGTGGATCAAAAAAGCTATATTTGATTAGGAAGGATCAAATACAAGCCAAAATAGAGATCTGTGATTAGCAAATTGGTTGCATTTAAATAAGGTCATCTCATTGTTACTCTCTAACCATTGTACCAGTGATGTAAATCTCTTAACAGAATTGGCTTAACAGTTATTTGTAAATCCTCTAACAAGGTGATAGTTCTATTGAATTGTCTTAAGACATCTAACAAGGCCACTCCTAATAGGTTGATTAAATCCTTTAATAGGGTCACACCTAACAATGTGTTTTGTAACCTTTAACAAGGTTGGCTCCTTACATGGCTCATTTTAGAAGAGTGAAAATAATAACTAGTTGCAATTAGTGGTTTTTCCCAAATTGGCTTTCCACATTAAATCCTGTGTCAAATGTGTTCATGTTATTTTCTTTTATGTGTTTGGAACTAAATTAAAGTAATTGTAATCATAGATAACATATATGATTTGCATGTTAAGTATTTACTGAGCATATTCAATACTTACCAAGTTACAACATTTTATGTGCAACAACAGTACTTAGTTTTCAGACTTTATTTTGTACTAACATCTAAGGGATCTAGGAGTTATTTTAGTAGTAACTAATTCACCCCTCCCCTCTCAGTTTCTCTTCTTATGTTTCCAACATGCAATATATATGGTGGTTGTTTTCCAAATAGTTTTGTTAATAATGTGCATCAAATTATCTTTTCCATTTTAGATCTTCTGGGACATGAATCCTATCAAGCATCTATTCCTCCTTTGAATTCTCCTCCCAATGTCATTCCTAATCTAACTCTTAAGCTTGGTAATTTTGGCCTCTTAGTAGGAAATATGGAGGAATAAGTTTTTTTTGGTATTGTGCTTTTTTGGCTTTATATTTTTTCCTTTTTCATTTGAGCAAGTTATTGCATGGAGATATTGCAACAAACTAGTTAGCAAAGTGAATGGTAGAAGGGTTTTGTTTTTAGTGACATCCTTCTTACACTCCTTGGTGGCATTTTCAAGATACTATTATGATGAATTTTTATCTAAGATACTTATGTAATTATTTGTAAAAACTTGTACGTATTAGTTAGATGGTTAATTCCTCTTCTTCTTCTTAAATCTATTGTAATTTGGAGGTTTCATTCTTGGGATGTTATAACCAAGTTTGTTTACCTACCATTTTCTTTTATCTTTTCTCCTTCCCTCTTTCTCCTTCTTCTTCTTGATGGGGTTATGAATGGAGTTATTCTTCCTAGTTCTTTTCTCCGGGAGCTCCTTATGTTAAAATCTGAGAAAATGTAAAAAAATAAAATATTAAAATTTACATATATCAAGTGGCTCTACTACTGTGTTTCAAAAGAAAAAAAGATCAAATGACATCACCAAAAATTCAAAATGACCCTCATGATTTTGAAATGTTGTCTTACAAATATCTTCCTTGTTAATCTAAATTTGGTGATAACCCAGTCTAAGATCTAACTTGGTGTAATACATAGCTCCATTTAATTCATCTAGAAGATCATCAATGACTAGAATAGGAAACTTATCTTTAATGGTCTACTTGTTGAGCATTCTATAATTTGGACATATGCACCAAGTTTCATCCTTCTTACACACCATCACAACAAGTGAGGGGTAAGAACTTTGTCTATGCCTAATAATTCCTGCCTCTAGCATTTCCTCAACAATTTTTTCTATCTAACTTTTTTGAATGTGTGGGTACCTATAGAGCCTGATGTTTGGTGGCTAGCTCCCTATAGCTAGTTATATGACATGCTCATGATCCCTTTTAGGAGGAAGTCATTTAGTCATATCTCCAAGAGTCATTGAGTAATGATCAATTATTTCTTGTAAATTTGGATGTGTAAGAGAATTAGATTGAGAGACTTCTAATTAACATGGTTGGGCCACAAATCCATCCACACCTTTCTTAAGAAGCTTTTGCATTTGATGAGAGCTTACCATTTGTGGTCATTTTGCCTTAATTCCCTTAGCTCCACTACTTTTCCTTTTGATTGAAATTGCATGAATAGTTATTGGAAGTTCATCTCAATTGTTCCCAATGTAGTACACCATTATGCTCCCAAAACAATATCCATTGCACCCATGGATATCACATGCATTGGGGTATCAAGTTGATAATCTCCCATGGATAATTTGATGCTATGACACTTCACTAAACAACTAATTGTGCCCCCATCTACAATCAAAACCTAAAACTCTGGGGCTAGATATATTAAAAAATTAGAAGAGTTTCCAACTTTTTGTTGATGAAATTATGTGTACTACCTAAGTCAATCAACGTTGTTACTTTCTGCTTCTTTAAGAAACCCACTACCTTGAGAGTTTGTGGTGGACTTACAACCTGAAAGTGCATGCCAAGAAATGATTGGTTGAGAATCATTTGGTTCCTCACTTGACTCCCTATCCTCCTTTGATATGGGTTCATCCTCTTCTTCCTCACTTTGACCTTCAATATGAAACAATTTCTTTTCACTACATTTATGTCCTTGACTCTATTTACTGTCACAATTAAAACACAACCTTCTGCTCTTTTGTCCTCATTTTTTTTGTGGAGTTAACCTAGTAGGTTGAGGAAGAGAAGGTGTTGAATATCCTTTTTCTCTTGTCACATTAGCCCCTTGCTTTCCAGGAATCAAGAACTTCTCCTCTACCTGTGTGCCAATATAAAAGACTCATTTACTAAGCAAGGAAAAAATATGCATACCTCATGTTGAATGTGATCCTTGAGACCACCCAAGAATAAATAATTCAAGTTCTCCTATGTAATTTTATCCACTCTTAAGGATAAATTTTGGAAATTTTGAATATAATCCTTAACTGATCCCCTATTTGTTGAACCTTAGCAAGTTGGCTAAAGAAGTTTTCTTTCACATTATTGCTATATTGTGCTTGGAGTTCTTTTGTAAAACTTGACCATGATACAGTGAGTCCCTTTTTCCTCCTATGAATACAAAGCCAACGGTACCAAATGAATTGATTTAATTCTAGATATAAGGAAGCCATCATGACCTTTTGTCCATATGGGATTTGATGTACTTCAAAAAATTCTCCATTTGATTTATCCATGTTAGAGGATCCTTGTCATCAAATTTGCACATATCCATCTTTAGAAAAAAATTCCTAGATCTTGTAGAATTAATAAAATTTGTATCACTATTAGTTGACTTGAAGGTCTCACCTTGATTTCTTGAGAGCTCCTTTCTTGTTTCATTCATATAGGTGTTTAACATGCTTCGCATATGTGATATATCTCCTTTTATGTCACACATATCTCTCTTAACCTCTTCCTTGAACTTACTAAGTTCGTCATTGGGATTACTATCCTCTATTGCTTCCCAATCTTGATTAGAGGAATTCCCCAATGTGGTAGCATTATTTTTGCTTCTTGTTGAAGGCCATGTCATGATAGAAACCAATGTGTTTGAAATAAATCACACAAATGAAATGTAAATTCTTTTATTTATTTATTTATTTATTTATTTATTTATTTATTTATTTTATTTTTTTTCACTATAACTTACTAGGGATAAGATACCTTTACTTAGAAGAAAATAAAAATTTAAAATAGCAAATTTGTTGCCTTAAGAGAGAATTTTCCTAATTTTGCAGCATCTTGCTTATTTTTTGGTACAAACCATTGCACCGAAACCCCAACGTGCTAGTAAAGGCCACCCACCAAGATCATAACATCCCAGTATGCTCCACAATCCAAACTCTGGGTTGGATGTGTGCCCATATAGTGGGCCCTAGCTTGGTTGTATAAGCCCTAGATGAACACTGTAATGCTGGTGTTGCCACCCACTTTGAGATTTGAACTTGGGTGGAGGCTCTGATACCACATGGTAAAAACCATTGCACCAAAACCCCAAGATGATAGTGAAGGTTGCCCACTGGGATCATAACATTTTTGTTTTTCAATTTCTCCAATCTTTGAATATAGGCTCCTCTACTATGTATTCAAAAACCCAATACAAGTTATACTCCAATTTGACAAGATGTGAGAGATCTGAAGATCTCAATAAATTGTGTAGAAATAGTAATTCTACAATAATTTTCTAAAATTTACTCCAATTCCTCTAAATTTTGGACTATATCTTCTTTAATATAGTCTTCAAAAACCTTTTCAAAAGCTTTGAAAAAATCACTAAAATCTAAAAGTTGTGCTCTTCCCAAACCACCCCAAAGTTGAAAAAAAATCTTGCCACTGTGGTGCCAAGATTGTGCTTTGATACCACTTGTAATGAAATGACTTGCATAATAGAAGAAATAATATGAAATATTATATAAATACATGACAATAGCTAAGATTAATAGGCCACTTTGAATGGGAAACCTCCAAATATCTCCAATGAGAACACACTTCACAATATGTTGATGAAATAAGACTCATAACCTCCTATATATACCTAATAATTCTTAGGTTGAATAGACACAACCCTACATAACACCTAGGCTGACCTACCTACCTAAATAATAATATAATAGTGATAACATGATTTAATTAAGGATTAAGATAGCCGCATGTTGACTATTCATAACCCTATATACACCAATATTAAGGGCATAGCATACCTATTGTTAATGAAGCAAGTGGACCTCAACTATCTAAACTCTTGGTCACACCTATAATGATGATGTGATGGAAGGAGAATGATATCCATAAAGTGCCAAAAATGGAGACATTTGTTATGAGCTATAAAAAGAAGTATTATACCACCATTCTGTAAGAGGTAGTTAATCTATCGATTGAGATTTTTTTTTGAAGTGAAAAGACATAGATATCCTTCAAAAAAAATATTAACAACCTTCGTTTTCCCATCTAATTGAGGATGGTATAAGAACTATGATGTAGGAGCATCCTAGGCTTTCTTGCAATTGTGCATGTTTAGAGGGATTTTGGTTAAGTATTGAGGAGCATCGAGCTTGGATTTGGTTGGAGTTATTCTTTCATGGTAAGGGATGTGTTGGAGACACATTTGAGAACCTTTCCTCATGATTGCATAGAGATAGGATGGATTGAGTTGAAGTTGGAGTCGTTTTAACCTTGTTGTTGTAACTGTGTTTGTTGGTTTTTGGGTGCTTGTTGTGAGCCATGTAACTAATTTTTCAAAATTAGTTAAAGGATGAAAAGTTCAAGGATTTAATAGGACCTAGACTAATATCTCTGGTTTAAGGATTCTAGTCCTAATTCCTTATAATTTAGGAGATATGACAATTCTCTTGGAGTATGGATTTCTAGTAGATTTGTACAATGGGTTTATGTATGTGACTTCCAAGATGAATTTGAAGTTATCCTTAATGAAACTTCCTTAGAAATATTAAGAGGTTTTAGAGGACCTAAAGTACTACCTTTAGTTTGAAACATAAGTTCTAATTCAATTGGAGCTAGGAGATATCATGATTTTTCTTGGGTATCAATTTTTGGATATTTAATTGTTGTTGGAGGCCGAATTAGAGCTCTTCAAGTATTTAATGTTAGGTTTATTTAATTTTTAATTGCTAGGCCAACTTGTGGCCTAATTGGGTAATAAGAAGGGGGGGTCTTTTGGAGTCATTTATATCATTTACTTGGGATGGAAGGAAGGATAGATGTGAGTTCTTCTTGGTGTTCTTATCTAGTTGTGTATTTGGACTGGATGAGATTGGTTTTGTAAGTTGGATCTTGTTGGATCTTGTAGAACTAATTTTTTAATTTCTCTTTGTATTTGGCACTAACCCGAAATTCCATACAATCGAGCATATTGCATGTAATTAGTTATATTTTGTTAACAAATTATTGTAATTTGGTATTAGATCTTGCATTTTTTCTTCTTGCTATTATGTTTCCTCTATGTGGTTATATTGTTGGGGGCTAGGACATATCCTTTGGGGATTCTCCTACCTTGCACTATATTAGATGGTATCAGAGATGAAGTTTTTTCTAAGTGTGTTGACAGATCACTGAAGCTGTGGTAGTTTACACTAGGATTTGCAAATAAGGTTGATCTTGTGGTTGATTGATCTTTTGGATTGGTGGATTTTTTGCTTAGGGTTTGCTAAATTTTTGGAAGATTCCTCCAAGAATATTGGACCCTAGGTCAATTGATGATCTAAGTGATGTTGTAGAAGAATTAATCTTAGAGAAGGTTAAAGTAGCTTTTAGATCTAAGATGGAGGAGGTTAAAGCCAGTTTCAAATCTCAGATAGCATTGATGAAGAGTGACATGATTTCTGAAATTGTAAGTGCTTTAGGTGGTGTATCTAGGCATGTGGGTACTAAAAGTAGCTATGAGGAAGTTGTTAAAGACTTTAAAGTTGCTAGATCAAGTAGTGAAGATAGAACTAGTTACATGGAGAGACCTATTAGAATTAGGGCTGGTCATTTTGCTCGACCTAGATCTCAGTTGAACCTGAAGCATAAGATGGAGGTTTCTAATTTCTTGGGTACTTTAAATCCTAAAGACCTAATTTATTGGATTGGTGAATTAGAAGACTATTTTGAGCTTGAGGATATTAAGAATCCACTTTGAGTAAGGCTGGCACAAACTAAGCTAAAGGGACATGCTACTCTTTGGTGGATAGAACTACAAAGAGATAGAGAAGAGGAAGGTGAAATAAAGATTACTAGATGAATATTGATGGTGACTAAGTTTAACGATAAGTTAAATCCTATTGATTATGAACTTGAATTGTTTAAGAAGTTGCAGAATCTAAAATAGAAGGATATGACTATGAAGGATTATACTAAGGAGTTCTACAAATTGACTATTCAATCAAGGCATATAGAATTTTCATAAGAGAAGGTAGCTTAGTATATTAATGGTTTGATATTCAATATTCAAGATGAGGTTCGTATACTAAATTTCTTCAATTGGGGATGCTTATCAATATGCTTTGAGAGTAGAGGAGAAGCTAAAGAGGAAGAATCAAGGTAGTTCCTGAGGGAAGAAGAAGCAAGATAATTTAGAATAATATAGAACAAGCTAAACCATAATTAGAAGGTGAACCAAAAATTGTTGAAAAGAATCAAAGGATAGGTGGAGTTGGGTTCAGAGGTAATTGTTTCAAGTGTGGTCAAGAAGGGCATCTATCTTTTGAATATCTAATTGGGAGGACAACTCATGTTGTAAATTAGGTTGCAGTTCAAGATAGTTAGCTTGAGAAAGGAGAGATTTTTTTGGCTCAACAAGTATTGTTTGGTGAGAGGACATTGTATTCTTGTTAGAGGACTAGTTTGTTTGGGACTTGTTGTAAGTTTGGTGGTAAATTCTACAAGGTGATTGTAGATGGTGGTAGTCCTAATAACCTTGTTGCTAGGGAGATGATTTAGAAACTTGGTTTAAAGATAGTGATACATCCTTATACTTATAGGATTGGTTGGTTGCAATGTGAGCATGCTTTGGAAGTGAGGGAGCAATGCCTTGTTGATTTCCAGATTGGCTAGTATAAGGATCAACTATTGTGTGATATTGTAGATATGAATAGGTGTCATGTGTTACTTGGTAGACCTTGGTAGTATGATTGCAAGGTTGTGCATGATTGTGTTAGGAATGTGTTTACTATTGAGAAAGGTGGTAGGAAGTTTTCCCTTATTCCTTTATAGAATGAAGAGCTTGTTAGGAGGAACCTGCGTATTGGTAGGTAAGTTGAGTTGGAATATTTTGAGAAGGTTGGAGATTAGCATGGAAGGCGGACCTATGGAACACCTGTGGTGGATGTGAAGAAGAAGAATAAAAACAAGGGAAAGAGTCTAAAACTTGAAGACTTGGAGGACATGTATGTGAAGAACTAGTTTGGGATTTATGTGTTGAAGCCAAGAAGATGTTCTTCCAGTTACTAGAACATCTTTTCGAACCTGGGGTGTATGATGTAGGAGCATCCTAGGCTTTCCTGTAATCATGCATATTTGGAGGGATTTTTGTAAGTGTTGAGGAGCATCGAGCTTGGATTTTGGTGGAGTTCTAATTTCATGGTTAAAGGTGTGTTGGAGACACATTATAGAACCTTTCCTCATGATTGCATAGAGATTGGATGGATTGAGTTGAAGTTGGAGAAATTTTTACGTTGTTGTTGGAACTGTGGTTGTTGGTTTTTGGGTGCATATTCTGAGCTATGTAACTAATTTTCTGAAATGAGTTAGAGGATACAAAGTTAGGGATTAAAGAGGACCTATATTACTATCTCTAATTAAGGATGCTAGTCCTAATTCATTATAATTTATGAGATATAACATTTCTCCTGGAGTATCAATTTGTGCCATTTTTACACAACAAGTTTTTGTGCATGACTTCCAAGATGATACCAAAGTTATCCTTAATGAATCTACCTTAGAAAGCTTAAGGGGTTGTAGAGGACCTAAAGTTCTACCTTTTGTTCAAATCACTAGTTCTAATTCAATCACAGCTAGGAGATATCATGATTTTTCTTTGGTATCAATTTTTGGATATTTAATTATTATTGGAGGCTAACTTGTGGCTCTTCAAGTATTTAATGTTAGGTTTATTTAATTTGTAATTTCTAGGCCAAATTTTGGCTTATTTTAGTATAAGTATGGGGGTCTTGTGGAGTCTTTTATTTGATTCAGTTGGGATGTAAGGAAGGATATATGCAAATTTTAAGAGCTAGAGCTATGGCTTAGGAACTAGAGGATCTCTTGGTGGACCTGAGGGTACAAGTGTGGATTCTTCTTGGTGTTCTATCTAGTTGTGTATCTAGACTAGCTGAAATTGGTTTTGTAAGTTGGATCTTGTTGGATCTTAAAAAACTAATTTTGTGATTATTGTTTATATTTGGCCCTAACTCAGAAGGCCTTATAGCCGAGCCTATTGCATGTAATTAGTTATATTTTGTGAACAAATTATTGTAATTTGGTATCGAATCTTGCATTGGTGCTTCTTCTTGTTTTGTTTCCACTGTGTGGTTATATTGTTAAGGGCTAGGACATATCCTTTGGGGATTCTCCTACAATTCACTACATCAAACTATGAGCCAATTGAGTACCCAAACATGAGAATAAATCTTTCCAAAAGTGACTAGTAAATATAGGATCACAATCACTAACAATAACCTTAGGTGTACCATGTATCTTTTATATATGCTTCAAGAAAACTATTGCCACTATACTTGCTATAAAAAGATGTGATAATGTAGTGAAATATGCATTTTTGTGAGGGGATCAACCACTACCATGATGACATTATGACCTTTATATTTGGGAATCCCTGTGATGAAGTCCATGGATACCTCTTCCCAATGTTGGCTAGGAATAGATAAAGGCTATAAGAGACCTAGTGTCTTAATTGTTTCCCCCTTATTTCTTTGACAAACCAAACATTCAGCCATAAATTTTTGAACATCACCTTTTAGCCCTTCCCCAAAAAAATCTTTCTTCACTCGATGATATATCTTCAAAAATTTAGAATGACCACCAATTGGAGACTCATGTAGTTCTTTAAGAATCTTGTGTTGAAGAGTGGAATTTTTCTAGAGATACAAGTACTCTTTATACCAAGAATATCACCCTTTAAAAAAATCTTATCTAAACTACTACGGTCACTTTTTATTTGATGGATGAGATTACTTGTTGCAAAATCATTTTGCCACTCTTCTTTGGCTTCTAACACCCAATTTTCTTGTAATATTGGAAGGGAACACAATAAGGCTTCATCATTTTCATCCTTCCTGGAAAGTGCATGAGCCACAATATTGTCCTTCCCTTTCTTGTATACATTATCAAAGTCATATCCCAACATCTTAGTGACCCATTTTTGTTGCTCTTCTAACAATAGTCTTTGTTCCAAAAAATATTTTACGCTATCATGATTTGTCTTAAGCTTGAAGTGTCAACCCATTAAATAAGGCCTCCATTTTTTGATAGCATGAAGGATTACTAGAATTTCCTTCTCATAAATTGGTTTGAGTTGATTTTAACCTTTTAATTGATGACTCGCAAAAGAAATTGGTCTACCTTATTGCATGAGAACTAATACTATCCCATTTCCAAAAGCATTACATTCCACAATGAATTCCTTGGTGAAGTTTTGAGTGGCAAGCATTGGAGTTGTACACATAGCCTTCTTTAATTTCTCAAATGAAGCATTAGCAGATTCATTCCAATGAAAGGAATCCTTCTTCAATAGAGTGGTAAGGGGTGTTGCTATACGACCATAATTCTTCACAAATCTTCTATATTATCCTATTAATCCCAAGAACCCCCTCAACTTCTTAATAGTTTTTGGAATAGGCCATTCCATGATAGCCTTAATTTTTCTAGGGTCCACCTTTAATCCTTCATGTGAAACTATGTGTCCCAAATACTCTACCTCCTTAAGAGAAAAAACACACTTGGATGGCTTAGCATAGAGTTGATGATCTTCAAGTATTTGTAATGTTTGATGTACATGCTACAAATGTTCTTCTCAAGTCTTGCTATAAATTAGTATATCATCAAAAAATACTAACACAAGCTTTATCAAGAACTTCTCAAAAAGGGAATTCATCAAACTTTGGAATGTATATGGTGCATTGATAAGACCGAATAGCATCACCAAAAATTCATAATGACCCTCATGAGTTCAAAATTTTGTCTTACAAATATCATCCTCAATTTGAATTTGGTGATAACTTGATCTAAGATCTAACTTGGTAAAATACATAGCTCCATTTAATTCATCTAGAAAATCATCAATGAATGGAATAGGAAACTTATCTTTAATGGTGTACTTGTTGAGCACTCTATAATCTAGACATGCACCAAGTTTCATCCTTCTTACACACTAACACAACAGGTGAGGAGTAAGCACTTTGGCTATGCTTGGTAATTCCTACCTCTAGGATTTCCTCAACAATTTTTTCTATCTCAGTTTTTTTTATGTGTGGGTACCTATAAGGCCTAATGTTTGGTGGTTAGCTCCCTGGAACTAGTTACATGTCATGGTCACTATTCCTCTTAGGAGGAAGTCCTTTAGGCATATCTCCAAGAATCATTGAGTGGCAATCAATTATTGCTTATAAATCTAGATAAGTAAGAGCATTATATTGAGAGACTTATAATGAACATAGCTGGGCCAAAAATCCATCAGCACCTTTCTTAAGAAGATTTTTCATTTGATGGTAGGTTACCATATGTGGGGATTTTTCCTTCAATCCTCTTAGCTCCACTACCTTTCCTTTTGATTGAAATTACATGAATAGTTCTTGGAAGTTCATCTCAATTGTTCCCAATTTAGCAAGCCATTGTACTCCAAAAAAAAATCTATTTTAGCCATGGATATTGCATATATTGTGATATCAAGTTGATAATCTCTTATAGATAATTTGATGCTATGACACTTCCCTGAACAACTAATTGTGGCCCCATTTGTAATCAAAACCTGAAACTCTATGGATGGATATA
Organism: Cupressus sempervirens; assembly: GCA_028749045.1. Lineage (NCBI taxonomy): Eukaryota > Viridiplantae > Streptophyta > Pinopsida > Cupressales > Cupressaceae > Cupressus > Cupressus sempervirens. The sequence goes on along the minus strand of CM053784.1, from coordinate 78,151,063 downwards.
TAAAACAATTTAGAAGAGTTACCAACTTTTTTTTGATGAAATTGTGAGTAGTACCTAAGTCGATCAACATTGTTACTTTTTGCTTCTTGTAGAAACCTACTAACTTGAGATTTTTTTGGTGCAATGAAACCTAAAAGTGCATGACAAGAAATGATTGGTTAAGAATCATGTGATTCCTCACCTAACTCCCTATCCTCCTCTAATATGGGCTTGACCTCTTCTTCCTCACTTAAAACTTCAATATACAATAATTTATTTTCACTACATTTATGTCCTCAACTATATTTTCTATCACAATTGAAATACGACCCTTTTTCTCTTTTTAGTTTAATTTGTTGTGGACTTAACCTAGTAGGTTGAGGAAAAGAAGGTGTTGAATATCCTTTTTCTTTTGTCACATTATCCCATTTCTTTCTAGGAATTAAGAACTTCTCCTCTACTTGGTGTGCCAATATAAAAGAGTCATTTATTGAGCTAGTGCAAAACATGTGTACCTCATGTTGAATGTGATCCTTGAGACCGCCCTTGAGAAAAAATAATTCAAGTTCTCCTCTATAATTGTATTCACTTTTAAGGATAGATTTTGGAATTTTTGAATATAATCCTTAATTGATCCTGTTTGTTGAAGCTTAGTCTGTTGGCTAAAGAAGTTTTATGTCACAGTATTTCTATATTGTGCTTGGAGTTCTTCTATAAAAATTGACCATGATATAGTGAGACCCTTTTTCCTCCTATGTGTACAAAGCCAATGATACCAAATGAATTGATCTAGTTCTATATATAAAGAGGCCATCATTGTTATAAATTCTTTACAATAATTGAGAGAGTAGGATGAATCAGTTATTCAAGGTCCAAATATCTTAATAAAAAATTTCACCAAGTAATGTGAGCCCATTAAATTGTTCATTCATCCAAGCTTAAACTTTTCTACTTAGCAAGTTATTGTAAAATCAACATGCAAGAATAACACATGAAGAATCAACACATAACATAGTGATTTACATGAAAACCCAATTTTGGGAAAAACCACCAGTAACATGCTACTCAATTTTCACTCTTCTAAAGTGATGCCCTATGAAAGGTCTACCATGTTAAAGGCTACAACACACTATTAAATGTGAAGTGATTAAAAGATTTAACCACCCTATTAGAAGTGGGCCTGGTTAGAGGACTTTAGAACATTCACTTAGAATGCCAGCCTATTAAAGGATTTCCAAATGATTGTTAAACCAACCTAAGTCCATAGGATTTTACCCTAACTGATACAATTACTAGAGAGTAACAACAAGGGCTTTTGACCTGATACAACTCACAACTTAACTTGTAGATTTCATATCTCTATTCAACTCACAACATTGCTTGGCTTTAAGTCTCTATGGCTTTGATAGCTTGTCCTCCTTCTAAGCTTCATCTCCTTGAGTCTTCATGCTTGATGTACTAGTGCAATCTCCTATATGGCCACTTATCAAAGTAGAGTCTTTGTGCTCTGTTCTTCCTTCTCAATACCTTCTCCTTGACACCCTTCAAGCAAATCAACTAGCAACTCTTGATTCTTGACCTATGACTCCTTAAATAGAAGTCTGAAATAATTTTCTCGCTCGAATCTTCTCGCTATTTCTTTTAGTTTGAATGCACTAGGTAGGATTTAATGAATCTACCCCATATCTTGTTTCTTCTAGAAACATCATGAAGAATCCTCCTAAATTCACCCAAAAATGGTTTACCTAAATTTTTGTGTGTCCAACTCATCAACCTTATCCTCCATCTAGTTCAAAAAATTCAAGGTAACAAACTTGTCAGCTTAGATTTGGTGAGTTTTTGACTTTTCAAATAATGCAACAGCTCGGCACTATTGAAATTTTGGTGCTTGGAACATACGATGTTACTCGGCACCAACTACATTTTACTAATGCTTAGCACCTACTGTAGATTCACTCAAAATCCACTAAGTTTTTATGATGCTCAACACCCTTTACTTGCTTGGCTCCTTCTATTTCACTTGGCACACACTAGATTTTTCATTTGCTTGCCACTAACTGAAAATCTTCTCGGCATGAACTAGCTTTCTCGGCACCCACTAATGAACTTAGTCAAGCTTTGCAGATAGCCTTGTTACAACTTATACTTCTAGAGTTTTTAAGTGTGGCCAACCTCTATATCTTCAAGTATATTATCAATACATTATTTTATCATTGTCTTAATTGATCCTTATACTTTATTTCAAAACCATAACTCAACCTTTTCCTTAGGTGCTTTTGTTACATCTTGTTGATTAAATCCTCTTCATCAATCAACTAAGTGATAGTACTTGGATCTTATAAGAAATTATCATTTTAGAAAATAGAAGGTTTGACATCAATGACAAAAAAATGGTTGAAAACATTCTTTATCAATAATCTCTTTCTTTCAAACAATCTTCTTTCTTCAATAATGATCTTTTCAATAAGATTTCCAACAATCTCCCTCTTTGGAATTGATGCCAAACCAAACTGATCAACCAAGTTATCAAAATGCTAACTAGGTTAAAATAGCAAATCAAATGCCAAAAAGAAATTTTTTTACCATTGCTATTTTCATTAGCTTTCATATCTCCCCCTTTGCTGATACATTATCTTCTCCTCTCTGTTTTTCTCTCTCTCTACTTGATGCTTGTCTGTACTATTTTCTCCCTCTGAGCTACTATTTCCTTTTTCTTCTTGTTTTCTTCTATTCTCCCTTTACATATTTCTAATAAGTTTTTGTATGTCTCCTTTTTTTTTGTAGCTTACCATTTTGATCAGATCTTCTCTTCCTCTTAATTGCTATTTCTCCCTCTTACATCTTGTAATTGTTAAATTTTCTATTTCTCCCTCTACACATTATTTATCCTTCTAAATGCATTGATCAGATTAGCTACTTCTCTCTTTGTCCATTTTATTTCCTTTTTCTTCTTCCTTTGTCCATTTCATTCTATGGATTTGATCAGTTTCTACCATTTATCCCTCTTTGACAACAATGCCAAAGACATACTATTTTAGCATCTCATCATGCAAGTATAGCATATGTAGGAACTTCCAATTTCTCCCTTTGTCACCTTGCTTGTGACTTGATTGGAATTTTAGTACTTTTATTACTTCAGGTAAAAACCTAAAGTAAGTATCATCTACATCAATTTATAACATTTCAACAGTCAACTCATTTGATGGAGGGTAGTTTTGTTGTAACTCAAGTAGCCTTGGATAGGGGTATTACCCCTAACTTACCTCTCAAGTATTCAAATGCATCTTTAGGTAATGCTTTTGTGAAGATGTCAGCAATTGTTTCCTTTGAACTAACATATTCCATCCTCACTTTCTTGTCTTCCACCAATTCTCTTACATAGTGATACTTGATTGCAATGTGCTTTGTTTTGGCATGCATCACAGAATTATTTGATATGTTGATGGCACTTATGTTATCAAAATAGAGTATTATAGGTTTAGTCATCTCTTCCTTCATACCTTGCAATAGATGTTTGATCCATATAATGTTGGTGTAATTAATAGCTAGAGAAATATACTCAACTTTTGTTGTGGATTATGAGGTACGACTTTTCATTTTGCTAGTCCAAGTGACTAATCTTTTAGCTAAGAAAACTTCTCCTCCACTAGTTTTTTTTCTCTCATCAATATTACCTCCCCAATCTACATCAGCATAGGCTTTCAATTCAAACTTTTCAGTCTTCTTGTAATATAATCCAAAGTCATTAGTTCCTTTAGGTACCTCAATATTCTTTTTACTGTCATAAGATGATTTTCTCTTGGATTTGCAAAAAATCTTGCCACTATTCTAATAGCTAATGCAATGTCTAGTCTACAATGCACAACATACTACAACTTTCCAATCATTGATCTATGCATTGTTTGATTTACTTCTGTTGACTCATCATTTTTTAATAACTTATGTCCTATTACCATTGGTGTACTGATTGGTTTTGAATCTTCTAAGCCAAATGTCTTGAGTATCTCTTTAACATATTTTGATTGGGTCACAAATATGCCATGTTTTAGTTTATATACTTACAATCTAACAAAGAATTTGATTTCCCCAAACATTGACATCTCAAACTCATGTTTCATTTGATCAGCAAAATCTTTGCATAGGGCATCTTTTTCTCCAAATATTATGTCATCAACAAAAATTTTAGATATCAGAATATCTTTACTTTCTTCTACCTTAATATATAGGTTGTTGTTGTCATATTTTCTCTCAAATCCTATTTTCACAAGATATTTGTGTAGTCTCTCATACCATGCTCTAAGTTCTTTCTTCAAACCATAGAGTTCTTTATGTAGTTTACAAACCATATCCTTATTGTTATCATCAAAAAATAACTCTAGTTGTTCTATGTAGACTTCCTCTTCCAGTATGCCATTCAAAAAAGTAGACTTTACATCCATTTGGTAGACTTTAAAACCTTTGTAAGAAACATATGCAAGTAGTGTTCTTACTCCTTCCATCCTTACAACAGGGGAAAATGTTTCCCCATAGTCTAGTCCTTCTTCTTGTGCATAACCTTTGTAGAATAGTCTGGCCTTATTTCTTGTGATCTGACCATTCTCATCTAGCTTGTTCCTAAACACCCATTTGGTACCAATCACATTTTTATCAATTGGTCTTGGAACTAAGGTCAAAGTTTTTTTCTTCTCTATCTAATCTATCTCTTCTTCCATAGCTTTATGTCAATTATCATCTTCCAATGTATCTTTCACTATTTTGGGTTCAATCTTGCTCAGCAGACATGATTCATTCCTTAGTTTGTTCCTTTTCATTGGTCTAGCTTCCTTGTCTCCAATGATTTCTTAAGCAGGGTGATATCTTCTCACATACTTGGATAGTCTTGGTTCTATCCTTCTTTCCATGTTTGATCTTTCAACTTCAGAGTCACTGTGCACATCTCTTTCTGATATTTCATCATCTCTTCCATGTGTACTAATTCCTAAATCAGAATGTGTATTATCTTCATTCTGCAACTCAATTTCTAAATGCAGCTCGACATTCATTGGATGTGACTTGGCTGATAAATAAATTTGTTGTTGATTCCCAACTTGATTAGTAGCTTCATCTTTAGCAGGCATTCCTTCATAGAAGTATACAAAGGATTTATATTCTTCTAGTTTCTTGATCTCATCATCTTGAACTTCTACAAGCTCATCAAAATTTACATTTGTACTCTCCACAATTTTGTTAGTGTTAGTATTCAAACACTTATATGCTTTACTTCTAGTGGATTATCTAAGGAATATGCCTTCATCACTCTTTGAATCAAACTTTACATTTCTAGAATCCTTAAGAATATAGCATTTACAACCATACACTTTGAAATGTTTTACATTGGGTGAGTGACCATACCATAATTCAAAAGGTGTTGCATTTGTACCTTTCTTGACGTGTACTTGATTCAGGGTGAAGAAACTTGTACTTATAGCTTCTCTCTAGTATTTTAGTGCAACATTCTTCTCCATCATTAATATTGTGGCACATTCTATCACTGATCTATTCCTTCTTTCTACAATGCCATTCTAAGGTGGAGTTCTTAGTGTTGATGTTTGTCTTTTAATTCCTTTGTCATTGCAAAATGTCTCAAACTCTTTTGATGTGAATTCTCCTCCTCTGTTTGATCTTAGGCACTTCAGAATCTTTTCTGTTTTTTTCTCAACACTGGCCAAATACCACTTAAACATTTAAAATGCATCAAATTTCTATTTTAAAAACATGATAGTCATCATCCTAGAGTAGTCATCCACAAATAGCATTATGTATTTGTCTCCTTGGTAGCTTTGCACTTCTATTGGGCCACATAAATCAGTATGCACTAACTCTAGTACTTTTTTGGAAGTGTAGGTTTTACTTTTGAAGCTTGACTTGGTCATCTTTCCTAGATTTCATTGTTTACAAATTGCACTTTTAGGATTCTTTAGTTTAGACAATCCTCTAACTTTCTTCATTTTGTTGATGTTGATCAGATTATCAAAGTTGACATGACATAGCCTTTTATGCCATAACCACACATCATCAAATCTAACAAAAAAATAGGATGTATCTTCCATATCTAGGTAAAATAGATTACTCCTAGTTTGGTCTCCTTTTCCTATCTGATTTCCATCATTGTCATAGATTTTGGTAGATTTTCTTCCAAATTCTACTTTGCAACCTATACTGCCTAATTGTGACACACTCACCTAATTGTGACACACTCACCAGATTGTATTTCAATCCTTTAACATAGTATGCATTATCACATGAAATATCCTATTTAAGTTTAATTGAACCTTTTCCTTTTATTAGACATGGAGCATCATTTCCAAATCTAACACTATTTCCATCATACTAAGTAAAGGTAACAAACTTACTTTTGTATCCTATCATGTGATGTGAGCATCCATTGTTTATGATCCATTTTTTATTCTTTTTCACATAGGTTACTAGTTTTTTTGCCTCGTCTTCATCTAACTCATGCTTCATAGCTACATAGAGTACCTCATCAGAATCTTCTTCTTCAACAATATAGCACTTTTTGCCTTTATCTTTGTAATCTCTGCTATCACCTTCTCTTCTATTCTTGTTCTTGTTGCCTTCTCTATAGTTCTTCTTCTATGTGCATCTTGTACCAATATGTCTTACTTCATTGCAATTAAAAAAAATGATAGGAAGCTTACCTTTGAATTTACCTTTGCCTCTATGAAATCCTCTAGCCATCAATGCTTCCAATTGTTCCACATCTTCTTCATCTGTGCTGCTGTCACTGGATGCATATTTTACCTTTTTCTTCTTCTTCTTTGATTTCACCTTCTTAGTGTCTTTTAATGATAGCTTGGCCTTAAAAGCATATTCAAGATTCTCAAGTGTGTAATTATTAAAGATGGACAACTCAAATGCAATGAGTATTCCCCCTATACCTTCAAGTGTTAGCTAGTTTCTTGGTACACATCTTAATTCTTGTATAGCTAAAACTCTAATAGCATAGATGGGGAGCAAAGTTCTTAGTAATTTGCTATCAACTATTTCATCATCTAAATGACCACTTAAAATTCTTATTGCACTTACTACTTTCATTCTAGAGGTATATTGAGCAGCATTCTCACCTTCCTCCATTTTCATGTCATCATACTTTCCTATGAGGCTTTCCTTTTTTTCTCTTTGAAAATTTTGATCTCCTCCATAAATATTAGTCAAGGCTTTCCACATCTTAAATGTAGAGTCACATCCCTTGATGTTATCAAATTCAGCATAGTTGAGGGTAGAGGCAATCTCCAACATTGCCTAATTGTGCTCCTTCTTTTTCTTCATATCTTCTATAGTGGGAACAACTAGATCAACATGTCCCACTTATTGATCCAAGGTGCAACTTCATTTACCTTTTCCATGCAGTAAAGTTATCTCTATTGAGCTTGGGAACTTCTCTCTTGGACATCTTGATCTTCCTACTTCTAGTACCTTTAAACCAAATCAGCAGATGGCTCTGATACCAATTGTTAGATATTCTATAGAATAATAAAGAGGAGGGGAGGTGAATCAATTATTCAAGGTCTAAATGTCCTAATAAAATTTCTCACCAAGTAATGTGAGCCCATTAAACTGTTCATGCATCCAAGCTTAAACTTTCCTACTTAGCAAGTTATTGTAAAATCAGCATGCAAGAATAACACATGAAGAATCAACACATAACACAATTATTTACATTGAAACCCAATTTTGGGAAAAATCACCAGTAACATGCTACTCAATTCTCACTCTTTTGAAGTGATGCCCTATGAAAAGCCTGCCCTGTTAAAGGCTACAACACACTGTTAAATGTGACCTAGTGATCTGGGGGATACTTTTGTCAAAATTGAAGTATCTCCAAAACTCCAACAATTAGCATCAGATTAAACTCCTTGAAATTCTATACCAAACGCAATTTGAACGGGTGAGAAAGGAGTCCGTACACAAAAGTTACGAATAGTCAAAGGTTGGTCAAATTCAAGTATAGAGGCTATTAAAAAGGCAAAAAAAATCAAACTCTCCAAATTTGGTCAAATTCTACATCAGTTTGAAGGTCTCGTCAAGAGCTCTCCAATGATTTTCGTTTTGTCAAAAATGGAGATTGTATGTGAAAATGGCGCTCGATTGAAGTCCAAGGTGGTGTGGCATTAAATTTATATATATATTTTTTAAAAAAAATTAAAAATGCCATTCAAAAATATAGCTGATGGTCGGGGGGGTCGAACTTGTGACCTCCTAGCCCTAAGACTCCGCCGATGACTGTTGGAGCATTCGTTGCTTTTGAAATATATGAAGCACAATTTGTATATAACCCCTTCCCACCGAAAATTGGAGAGAAAGGAAGCCGCCAGCGGGGTTGGAACCCCCAACCGGCGCCTCTTCTAAAATACTCAACTGCCAATGCGCTATTTTGGCGCTTTAAGATATATTTAGCGTAGTTTTATTTTATCCTTTAAACCGACGGCCTAACCTTAGTAAAATAAGGTTATAATCTATTTTGACCCCAAAATTAACATAAGCCAAATCTTTCAAAAATGGCTAAAGGTTAATTTGAAGGGAGGAATTAATTGAAGGGTCTAATATTACATCATTTTATTATAGCCTTATTTTGGCTAATTTCATGTATAAATAGGGGGTTTAGGAGACTCTTAGGGCATTCAGAAAAAGGAGAGAACGTCGAAGTGCTGAGAGTAAGGGAGATTTTTTTGAAGTGTTTATTCCTGTACTTTGAAATAGCGTGATGTTTTTGTACTTAAAAGGAATGACTTTGTAAACATTTGTACATGATTTTTGGAGATAATCAGATCAGTCCCCCTATTGGAGCTGGACCCGGAGACGTAGTCCATATGGATCAACTCTAAGATCAAATTGTTTGCATCTTCTTTCTCTCATTGTCTCTTTTATCAGCTTAATCTTGTTGTTCTCTTATTTCATTTACGTTAATTTGATTCGTTAAAAGTTTTAAATTAATTCTATGTGATAAATTAGCATTCCTCTGTAATAGTCCTAGATCCTAATTAGATCAAATTTGGTATTAGAGATTTTGTTGGACTAGTATTGTAGATTTGAATGCTAACAAGATCCAGGATTGAGAAAGGCGAAGGAAAGCTTGAGGAATACAATCCTGAGATTGGAAAACGAAAGACTAAACCATCATCACAAATGGCAGATGAAGGTGGAAAAGCTTTTCAAGATAAGAGTATTTAGAAGACTCTTCAAAATTTGTAGACAATGGTAGAAGTTATGGTATGAGAAAGAGAAGAGAAGATGCAAAGACGTGCAGCTCGAAACAAAAAAAGGAAAAAAGAAAGGTGCTGATCGTGATCCACCAAAGACACCTCCTTCTTCTCCTTCTTCTCCCTCTTCTCCTTCTTCCCCCTCTTCTCCTTCTTCTACCCATTTTGAGTCTTCTAATATTTTCAAAGGAGGACATAAGCCTCGAATTAAGTTGGATGTAAAGTTTGACTTACCAAAATATTATGGGGAGTTAAATGCCGAGAAACTAGATGACTGGATTCAGCAAGTAGAAGTCTACTGTAGAGTTCAAAACCTTGTAGATGATGTTGATAGAATTTAGTTAGCCACTCTTCATTTAGGTGGTGTAGCCCTAACTTGGTGGGAGAGTAGGTCTCGGGATGAAACTTCACAACAAGGTAAGTTTAGTTTGTCTTGGTTAGAATTTTTTACTGCTTTAAAAAAGAAATTCTACCCCCTAGGCCATATGTAGCAATTAATGATGAACTAGCAACATTTTAGGCAAGGGAAAGGTCAGTCTGTCCAGGATTACACCCATGAATTTTTCAAAAAGGCTATTTCATTAAATGTCCCATTGTATACCCAGGACACCTTACTCAAGTATATAGGTGGTCTTCATTCTTACCTAAGGCATTCTATTCTCGTCCTGAATCCTTGTAATTTGGATGAAGTATGTGTCTAGGCAACACATTTAGAATCAAGGGGTAAGGGTACTTTCATTGATAAGTCTGATAAAAAGCCATCTAAGTCTGAGGAAAAGTCCAAAGGAAAAGGAAAGGGTAAAAAGACAGCAACAGTAAAGAAAGAGGGTGAGAAACACACATGCTCACATTGCAAGAAAGAAGGGCATGATGATTCTAAGTGTTGGAAGTTACATCCTGAAAAGAGGCCAAAGCGATATGGTGGAAACAAAGGTAAATAGAAAACTACTGCTGTAATTCAACAAGATCTTGGATCTAACTCCAGAGATGAGACAAAGATTGTTGCTACCAGGATTCAAGGTAAAGGTAAAGGTATATCTCTTTCATTAGCTCCAAGTTCTTCTAGCATAAGTGCAAGTAAAAGTAAAGAATCTTCTCCTAAGAATGATAAGCAAAGGAATGAATTATTTCACATTCGAGTTGTTATCAAGCATAATAAGGTTGATGCATTATTCGATATGGGTTCCCAAGTTAATTTGATATTTGAGGAAGTTTTTAAAAATCTTAACTTGACTACAACACCTCATCCAAAACCATACCCTCTTGGATGGGTTTGCGATGATGCACAGTTACAGGTAACTAAACAATGCAAGTTAAGTTTTGCTATCACTGCAAACTTTATAGATGAGGTAGAAGTTGATGTAGTCCCTTTAGATATATGTGGTCTCGTACTTCGGAGTCCCTATTTGTTTGATCATCAAGCTATCTTTTATAGGGGGGAAAATAAATATCATTTGTTTAAAGACAAGATTGAATACATTGTATGGGCACATAAGGTTAAGACTAATCTGGCATTAGTCAATGTTGGTCAAATGAAAAGGTTAGTCAACTCTAGTAAGAATTTTGTGTTGATGCTTGTAAAAGCCAAAGAAGATGAAACATTTGAGGAATTTAAGGGATGTGATCCAAAACATAAGGCTGAAATAGTCAAAGTTGTTTTCGCTTACGATGACTTGTTTCAAGAATCGAAAGGATTGCCTCCTAAGAGAGAGATACAACATGAGATTCAGTTGCAGCAAGATGCACCACTTCCTAATATTGGCATGTACTGTTTATCAGTCTTGCAGAATGAAGAAATCAAAAAGCAAGTTCAGGAGCTCGTTGAGAAAGGAGTTATCTGTCCTAGTACTGCTCCTTGTGGTTCTCCTATTGTGTTGGTTCCAAAGAAAGATGGGACTTGGAGAATGTGTATTGACTACAGGGCTTTGAACAAGATAATGGTAAAGAATAGGTACCCTCTTCCTAGAATTGATGATTTACTTGATTAGTTGAAACATGCAATTTATTTCACTAAGCTAGACTTACGTAGTGGATATCATCAAATAAGAATTGCAGAAAGTGATATTTGGAAAACTACTTTGAAGACAAAACAGGGACTTTTTGAGTGGTTGGTCATGCCATTTGGGCTTTGTAATGCACCAGCTACATTCATGAGAGTCATGAATGATGTCTTTCATCCCTTTATTGATGATTTTGTCATAGTCTATTTAGATGATATTCTTGTATTTAGTAAGTCTTGGGATGATCATGTGATTCATGTAAAGAAAGTATTTGAAATACTGAAAAAAGAAAAACTATATGTAAAGATGTCAAAATGTGAATTTGCAAAGACATCTTTAGTGTACTTAGGCTATGTTGTAGGGAATGGTCAACTGAAAGTAGACCCTACAAAGGTCGAATGTATTGTAAAATGGCCTAAGCCAAGTATAGTTATAGAAATTAGGATTTTCTTAGGTGCAGTTCAGTACTGGAGGAAGTTCATTGCAAATTTCTCTTTCATTGCATCATTGTTGCATGCATTAACTAGTACCAAGGCAACTTTTTAGTGGGGAGGTCCGCAACAAAAGGCTTTCAACACTTTGAAGGAAAAGTTGAGCACCACACTAGTTCTAGCTCTATCTAATTTACATCAACCATTTGAGATTGAGACAGATGCGAGCGGGTTTGCCATGGGAGCTGTACTCATGCAAGGAGGTAAACTAGTCTACTACCACTCTGAAACTTTTTCAGGAGTTGTAAGTAACTATCCTACATATGATAAAGAACTTTGTGCTTTGGTTCAGAGTGTTAAAAAATGGAAGCACTACTTAATGGGAAAGGAAACTGTAATCCACACTGATCACCAACCACTACAATATTTGCACTCACAATCTAAGTCGCAACAAAGTAGGCACTTTAGGTGGATGGGTTTTCTGCAATAGTTTCATTTGGTAATTAAGTATAAGAAGGGTTCCCATAACAAAGTAGTAGATATGCTCTCCAGGCCTCCTGTTCAGAATGCTTTGATAATCCTTCAAAATAGTTCTATGGTTCATGAAAGTTTTTAGGAACAATATGCTAATGATGAGAACTTTAAGGATATCTATGCAGCTTTAATCCAGGGTAAACATGTAGAAGAGAAAGATTACTATGTGCAGGATAATTTGTTGTACCACTTGGGAAAATTATGTATTCCTAGAAATGAACAAGCACGTGTAATTCGTGAAGCACACACCTCATTGATTGCAGGACATTTTGGGGTAAGTAAGACATTAGCTCAATTGCAAAAATATTGTTACTGGCCTCCTATGTAGGAAACTGTCACCAAGTATATAAAAGGATGTGTAATGTGTGCAACCAACAAACCAAGTAATAGGAAATTGGGTTTGTACACACCATTACCTATACCATCCTGTCCATGGGAAAGTGTATCTATGGACTTTATGGGAGGTTTACCTATGGCTAGGAAGGGTCATGATTATTTGTATGTAGTAGTTGATCAGTTCAGAAAAATGTGTATTTTAATGTCTTGTAAAAAGCAAGTTACTACTGAACTGACTGCTCATTTGTACTTTCAAAATGTATGGGTTCATTTTGGGTTACCCACTTCTATTGTATCGGATTGAGATTCTCGATTCTTAGGGGAATTTTGGTCATCTTTATGGGGACTCATGGACACCAAGCTGAAGAAGAGTACAGCCTTCTGTCCGCAGACTGACGGACAGACAGAGGTAGTGAACAGGACAATTGTGCATCTACTTAGAGGCTACTGCAACAAACATCCTAAGTTGTGGGATGAAAGTCTTCATTATGTGCAACATGCTTACAACCATGCGGCACACTCTTCTACAAAGAGGTCTCCTTTTGAGACTTGCTTCGGTTACTTTCCTAAGACACCAATAGATTTTTCTTTTGGGAAGGACGATGTTGTAGATGGACGCCATGATGTAGAAAAGGCTTTAAAGTGTGGGGCCCATTTTTCATTGCACCAAAAGCCATGACTGTTAGTGAACATGGAACACCACATAATTAACCACCTGTGGCTAGGGGAGCACATCGCATCACCCAACAATCTCCCCCTCGACGCGCATACCAGGTGCTTACGTGGGTTGGGAAGGCACCGAGGAGATTTGAACCCATGACCAGGCCAAAACTAGGCTCTGATACCAATTGTGGGGCCCATTTTCCATTGCACCAAAAGCCATGACTGTTAGTGAACATGGAACACCACATAATTAACCACCTGTGGGTAGGGGAGTGCGTTGCATCACCCAACATAAAGTTCATCCAGAAGGTCCAAGCAATCCATCAGGTAGTAGAAGCACAATTAGAGCAGAACCAAGCAAAATACGAGGCTCGCCATGATAAGCATCGCATTGATCAGAAATTCCAAGTTGATGATAGATTTTGGTTACATATCAGCAAGGAAAGAATGCAAGGTGAAGGAAGGAAGCTCAAAGCTATTAGGTATGGTCCTTTTGAGATCTTGGAAAAGATCGGTACTAATGCTTTTCGCCTTAATATTCCTCCATACATGCAAATTTACTTAGTTGTCAATGTTGAGACTCTGAAGTTGTATGAGCCTCCAATGATCTTGGATGAAGACATCAGTGTTCAGGTTCCATCAGTTGATGATCTTTCACCAGAGTATATGTCAGAATTGCCAGAAGATGTTATCCTAGACAGGAATGTCTGAACTTCACGAAGAGGACAAGTTGAATACCTTCGAGTGGGATTGAAGGGGATGCATCCAAGCAAGGAAAGATGGATGGAGATTGGTAAAGTGAGGGAACTATACCCTCACCTTATTTTTGAGTAATCCAAACTTTCGATGGTCTGAAAGCTCCTCAGTGTGGAGGCTTGATCCGGGGGATACTTTTGTCAAAATTGAAGTATCTCCAAAACTCCAACAATCAGCATCAGATTAAACTCCTTGAAATTTTGGACCCAACGCAATTTGAACGGGTGAGAAAGGAGTTTGTACACAAAAGTTATGACCAGTCAAAGGTAGGTCAAATTCAGGTACAGAGGCTATTAAAAAGGCAAAAAAATCAAACTCTCCAAATTTGGTCAAATTCAGCATCAAATCGAAGGTCTCGTCAAGAGCTCTCCAACAATGTTTGTTTTGTCAAAAACGGAGATCGTATGTGAAAATGGCGCTCGATTGAAGTCCAAGGTGGTGTGGCATTAAATATATATATATTTAAAAAAAAAATTTTAAATGCCATTCAAAATTATAGCTGATGGTCGGGGGGGTCGAACTCGTGACCTCCTAGCCCTAAGACTCCGCCGATGACCATTAGAGCATTCGTTGCTTTTGAAATATATGAAGCGCAGTTTGTATATAATCCCTTCCCGCCGGAAATTGGAGAGAAAGGAAGCCACCGATGGGGTTGGAACCCCCGACCAGCGCTTCTTCTAAAATACTCAACTGCCAATGCGCTATTTTGGTGCTTTAAGATATATTTAGCATAGTTTTATTTAATCCTTTAAACCGACGACCTAACCTTAGTAAAATAAGGTTATTATCTATTTTGACCCCAAAATTAACATAAGCCAAATCTTTCAAAAATGGCTAAAGGTTAATTTGAAGGGAGGAATTAATTGAAGGGTCTAATATTACATCATTTTGTTATAGCCTTATTTTGGCTAATTTCATGTATAAAAAGGGGGTTTAGGAGACTCTTGGGGCATTCAAAAAAAGGAGAGAACGTCGAAGTGCTGAGAGTAAGGGAGATTTTTTTGAAGTGTTTATTCCTATACTTTGAAACAAAGTGATGTTGTTATACTTCAAAGGAATGACTTTGTAAAAATTTGTACATGATTTTTGGAGATAATCGAATCGGTCCCCCTATTGGAGCTGGACTCAGAGACGTAGTCCATACGGATGAACTCTAAGATCAAATTGTTTGTGTCTTCTTTCTCTCATTGTCTCTTTTATCAGCTTAATCTTGTTGTTCTCTTATTTCATTTACGTTAATTTGATTCGTTAAAATTTTTAAATTAATTCTATGTGATAAATTAGCATTCCTCTGTAATAGTCCTAGATCCTAATCAGATCACCTAGTTAAATGATTTAACCACCATGTTAGAAGTGGGCCTAGTTAGAGGACTTTAGAACATTCACTGAGAATGCCACCCTATTAAAGGATTTTAAAATGGATGTTAAACCAACCTAAGGACATAGGATTTTACCCTAACTAATACAATTTTTAGAGAGTAACAACAAGGGCTTTTGACCTAATACAACTCACAACTTAACTTGCAAATTTTAGATTTCTCTTCAGCTCACAGCATTGCCTAGCTTTTAGTCTGTGTGGCTCTAACAGCTTGTCCTCCCTTCAAGCTTCATCTCCTTGAGTCTTCATGCTTGATGTACTAGTGCAATCTCCTATATGGCCACTTATTGAAGTAGAGTCTTTGTGCTTTTTTCTTCCTTCTTTATGCCTTCTCCTTGACACCCTTCAACAACTTCAACTAGCACTTCTTGCATCTTGACCTATGACTCCTTACACAGAAGTCTGGAATATTTTTCCCACTAGAATCTTCTCACTCTTTCTTTTAGTTTGAATGGATTAAATAGGATTCAATGAATCTACCCCATATCTTATTTCTTCTAGAAACATCATGAAGAATCATCTTGAATTTGCCCAAAAATGGTTTACCTAAAATTCTATGCCTCTAGCTCATCAACCTTATCCTCCATCTGGTTCAAAAAATTCAAGGTAAAAAAACTTGTTAGCTCAAACCTAGCAAATCTTTGACTTATCAAATAATGTAGGAGCTCAACACTATTGAAATTTTAGTGCTCAATAAATATTGTGTAACTCAACACCAACTACATTTTACTGATGCTTGGCACCTACTATGGATTCACTCGTCATCCACTAAGTTTTTTTGAAGCTCGGCAACCTATTATGTTCTTGGCTCCTATTATGTTCTTGGCTCCTTGTATTTCACTCGGCACACAATAGATTTTGCATTTTCTTGGCGCTAACTAAAAATTTGCTTGGCATGAACTAGCTTGCTCGAAACCCACTAATGAACTTAGTCAAGCTTTACAAGCAGCCTTGTTACAACTTATACTTCTAGAGTTTCTAAGTGTGGTCAACCTCTGTATCTTCAAGTATATTATCAATACACATTTTATCATTGTCTTAACTAATCCTTATACTTTATTACAAAACCATAACTCAACCTTTTCCTTAGGTACTTTTGTTACATCTTGTTGATTAAATCCTCTTCATCAATCATCTAGGTGATAGTACTTAGACCTTATAAGTAGTTGTCATTTTAGAAAATAGCAAGTTTGACATAAATGACAAAACAATGGCTGAAAAAATTCTTTATCAAGAATCTCCCTCTTGCAATAATATTATTTCTTCAATAATGACCTTTTCAATCAGATTTCCAACAATCGTGACCTTTTGTCCATATGAGATTTGATGTACTTCATAAAAAATCTCCATTTGATTTATCTATGTTAGAGGATCCTTGCCATTAAATTTGTGCATATCCACCTTTGGAAAAGATTCCTAGATCTCATAGGATTAATAAAATTTGTGTCATTATTAGTCAACCTGAAGGTTTCACCTTGATTGGTTGAGATCACCTTCCTTGTTTCATTCATATAAGTGCTTAACATGCTTTGTATATCTGATATATCTCCTCATATGTCACATATATCCCTCTTAACATCTTCCTTGAACTTACTTAGTTCCTCAGTGGGATTACTATCCTCTGTTGTCTCCCAATCTTGATTCGAGGATTTCCTCAGTATGGTAGCATCCTTTTTGCCTCTTGTTAAGGCCTTGTCATGACGAAAACCAATATTTTTGAAATAAATCAAACAAATTAAATATAAATTCTCTAATTTATTTATTTTTTACTGTAACTTACTAGGCCAAGATACCCTTGCTTGGAAAAAAAATCCAAATATTTTTTTAGCAAATTTGCTCCCTTGAAATAGAATTTTTCTAATTTTGCAATATCTTGCTTCTTCTTTTTTCAATTTCAGCACTATTTTAAATTTAGGATCCTCTTATATGTATTCAAAAATCTAATAGAATTTATACTCTAATTTGGGAAGATGTGATAGATATGAAGATCTTAATAAATTGTGTAGAAATAGTAATTCTGCAATAATCTTCTCAGATTTTCTCTAATTCCTCTAAATTTTGGACTATAACTTCTTTAATGTGATCTTCAAAAACCCTTTAAAAATCTTTGAAAAATTCACTAAAATCTAGAAGTCATGCTCTTCCCAAAATTGCCCCAATGTTGAGAAAAAATCTTGCCTCTATGCTGATGCAGAGCCACACCTTGGAAAACTCGGGAGGAATCAGTCACTCAACTGAGTTTCTTCAAGGGGCATCTACAACCTTCAGGATCACACACTAAAATCAGATTCAATAAACAAAACTTTGAAAATAAAATCTGCCAAAATATCTTCTTGCTGCCTCCGGATAGACCTGCACTCAGACATGAATAACTTTCGAACAAAAAAAAATTTACTCAATCTAACCATTGAGATTTTGCGTAACTAGGTTTCAAACAACATATAAAATTTTGAGAGAAATCCAACGGTTCATTTGGGAGATATTACCCACGCACTGAGACTAATTTTCTGCAAACATACCAAATTTGACCCAAAACTAAAACTTTTTAATCTTCTGCAAACTATCAACTTGTTTCTAGTGAGAAGATAAGAAAAATCCGTTCAAAACTCAAACCATCAAAAACTTGCACAAAGACAAAATGAAAAAAAAACATTCCATATCTCTCCAAATTCGATTCGTGTCTTACATAGCCGACTGGCTCACCCTTAAAACTGACTTTCTCTTTTTAATTAAAGGATGTGAAACGTTTTCTTCTTATTTTAGAAAAGAAGAATGTCTTCTATCCAAAAAAAGGATAAGAATCTGAAACATTTTTTCTACCAATATTAGACAGTCATTTTCTAAGTCAGGAATATTCCAAAAATGATGCAGAGCCACACCTTGGAAAGCTCAGGAGGAGAACTCACTCAACTGAGTTACTTCAAGGGGCACGACATCAATCAGCTAAGATAGAACTCGAACCAAACTCAAGATTGGATTAATCAGAATATATAAATCTCCATAGTTTATCTTCACCCGCACACCAAGATCTTTAACCCGAAATGTCCTCAAAGAAAATATATTTGCACTTTGACAAGAGAGACCAAGATCAAATTGCTGCCAAACTCCATAGTCGATTATCTATATCCTTTCTAAGGCAAAAACTGAACTTTCTCTATTACCCAAATTCGAATGCCTCTCTTACATAGACAACCAGCTTATTTAAAACTAACTCTCCTTTTCTAATAAAAGGATGAGAAACATTTTTTCATCTTCTATCCAAGAAAAGGATAAGAATCTGAAACTGTCTACTACCTATTATTGGAATTTGACAATCATGCAGTAGGCCACATTTTAAATATCCATGTTTTTTTTTTCTTCTATCCAAGAAAAGGATAAGAATCCGAAACTACCTACTACCTATTATTGGAATCTGACAATCATTAAACACTCCACCTACGAACTAAAAAAAAAACTATTCTAATTTAAGATCCACACACCTAGTCCTAGGTGGCTATATCTAGAGAGGTTATCGAACTGCTACTCTAGGCATGCCACCACATGTAGGACATTATTACAAACTTCAAAAACTAAAAGCATTTAAAACATAACATTAAATTCCCTATCACATTTTCAACAATGTTGCCTCCTATAGCGTTTCTCTTCTCTGCCACTGCAGCATACTCCCCTGTAGAATGAATCTCAAGTCCTCTTGAGATGATGTGTTGTAGAAATGAATCTCATTCTTCTTTCGAACTTTCCAATTTCTTTGAACTAGGATGAGCATATCTACAAGAAAAAAAATATATATATCCAACTTCTCCACCTTGTAGCTTTGATTCTTTAATGCTGTAAATGTCACAGAAAATTCTCCAGCATGATTCACTATACATGAAATCTGCATCCCTAGATAAACATTATTAGAAGAAAACATATCATCAGCATTAAGATTATTTGAGTTCTCTTTTTGAATATGAGCTTCCTTATACACCATGTAATGTGCATCATATCTATCTTCATCAATAGTAACCATAAACTTATCTGCTTCTTGACTATCAACTAGTTTCACATCTTGAATCTTAAGAATCGTATTTAACTCTTCTTCCTTTATTAAACATTTATCATCATGTTGATCTTCTATAGTAATCTCACTTTCAAATATCTCTTTCTTATTACAACTTTGCTCAAGAACAATACCAGTATTGCACTCTTTCCTTTCTTCTTCAAGCTGAGTTTCCATACTACCGCCATGCCTTTTCCATTCTCCCACAATGGCTGCAAATTTTTCCCATAAATCAGATTCTTCTTTAGAACTTGCTATTACACATTCCTTAGCTTCATCTTCATGCCATTCCTCTTGAAATTTTTCTTCATTATGCATATTTAAGGCTTCATCAGTTGCCTCTAAAATCTTTTCCATAGGAGTACCTTCCAGCATTGTACTCTTCTCTATTTTCAAAGGACATGTTACTGTTCCAACCACAGATTGTTTGCATTCAGATCCAATAGGGCTTGTCTTGTTATTGCTCTCGTCAAGAGATACTTGTTGCACTTCTTGTTGCTGTACTTCTTTCAACTTAGCTTTATTCTCTTTCAACTTAGCGTCATTCTCCTCAAGTCTCCTTCTCAAATTTTTTATCTCCTCTTCTATCTTGCTTAGCTCTTCTCTTTGTTTTCTCCTTTCTTCTTTCTCTCTTTTCTTCTTTTCCTCTATCTCCTTCTGCTTAGAATCCTTTCTCTGCCGATACCTTCTAAAAAGATACAATAAAGCTACTTCTTCTTGTCCCATCATTCCTCAGTTAGGTTATTTTCTTCTTATCTAGTCTCCTGGACTTCTTCTCAGACTATTTCTCTCAATCTTTAACAATCACACAAACATATACACAACTACTTTTTCCCAAACCTTTTGCTGAGCTCTGATACCAAAAATGATGCAGAGCCACACCTTGGAAAACTCGGGAGGAATCAGTCACTCAACTAAGTTGCTTCAAGGGGCACAACATCAATCATTCGAGATCGAACTCGAACCAAACTCAAGATTGGATTAATCAAAATATATAAATCTCCATAGTTTATCTTCACCTGCACACCAAGATCTTTAACCCGAAATGTCCTCAAAGAAAATATATTTTCACTTTGACAAGAGAGACCAAGATCGAATTGCTGCCAAACTCCATAGTCGATTATCTATATCCTTTCTAAGGCAAAAACTGAACTTTCTCTATTACCCAAATTTGAATGCCTCTCTTACATAGCCAACTGGCTTATTTAAAACTGACTCTCCTTTTCTAATAAAAGGATGAGAAACATTTTTTCATCTTCTATCCAAGAAAAGGATAAGAATCTGAAACTGTCTACTACCTATTATTGAAATTTGACAATCATGCAGTAGGCCACATTTTAAATATCCACATTTTTTTTCGTCTTCTATCCAAGAAAAGGATAAGAATCCAAAACTGCCTACTACCTATTATTGGAATCTGACAATCATTAAACACTCCACCTACAAACTAAGAAAAAAACTATTCTAATTTAAGATCCACACACCTGGTCCTAGGTGGCTATATCTAGAGAGCTTATCGAACTGCTACTCTAGGTATGCCACCACATGAAGGACGTTATTACAAACTTCAAAAACTAAAAGCATTTAAAACACAACATTAAATTCCCTATTACATTTTCAACAATGTTGCCTCCTATAGCGTTTCTCTTCTCTGCCACTGTAGCATATGCTGCCAAGATGATGCTCTGATACCACTTGCAATGAAATAACTTCCACAATAGAAGAAATAATATGAAATATTATATGAATACTTGATAATAAATGAGATTAATAGGCCACTTCAAGGGGGAAACCTCCAAATGTCTCCAATGAGAACAAACTTCACAATATGATGGTGAAATAAGACTCACAACCTCCTATATATACCTAATTATGCTTAGGTTGAATAGACACAACCCTACATAACACCTATGCTGACCACCTAACTAAATAATAATATAATAATCATAACATGACTTAGTTAAGGATTTAGATAGCCACAAGTTGACTATTCATAACCCTATATACACCAATATTAAGGGTGTAGTAGCTTCCCTAATATTGCCTAGATCATATGGTGCTAATCGAGGTGTGCAAATAGTTGGTGGACATCAAAAAATGTTGTAAGGAAAGGAAAGTTTTAGGATTTAACTTCTCCATTGAGCTTGGAAATTGCAAATGTAGAAAAAATCAAGATGCTCTTAAACTCAAAATAGTGATCAAATCCCTAAGCTCACTAACCTACTCCACTATGGAAAATTTTGATAATTAGGAATTTACCATGAAATATTTAGAAATTGCCTCTTCTGATGCACACATACCCCATTTAGAGGATTTTTGGGAAAATCATCAAACCAACTTTGAGGTCAAGAAAAATCTTTGGTCTAGGCTAACTCTATCATAAATTCGGCATTTCAACCTCCCATTTGATATCTCTGACATAACTAAGGAGAATGAAGATGAAGCTATGGATCTTGTATAAACTGAGAAGGTCAAAGCCTATCCCTTACTTGAGATTTGTTGGACACTGCCAAAGGAGAGGCTCTAAACAAGAGAACTACACTTGTGTTAACACGAATAGATAAATGGCTCACAAGCAAAAGGAATTCAAAAATAGGAGCTTGTAGTGTTCAAAGGATTGAAGCTTGTTTATTTTCATCTTTCATTGCTTCTAGTTCTAATAAAAGTGCTACTTCAACCAATGTAGATAAGTCAAAGCTTAGTGTTGAACCTGAACATCTTGTTCAAGGTCTAATTGACCTTCCTATGTCTATCAAGTGGACATGTTCATATAGCCAAAGGAAGTAGGGATAGTCAAAGAAACTGAGTGTGCCTCATGACGAGCCTACCACTATAGAGATAGACATAGTAGAACATCAAGAGGAAATAGGGGAATCTCCTATCGATAGAATAGATAAGGGTTGTCAACAAATCATAGAAGGTGCTACCATATCAAGTGTCATGTCTCTCATTCCTACATCTATGCTATAGACTCCTCCCCCTAAGGATAATCATCTGGTGCCTAATTTGTTCAAGATATTTGTAAGAAATAAGAGAAGTTTAGTATCAAAAACCCTTCTAGTTCAATACTTGGTTATAAAATTCATTGGGAAGACCCCTAAAAGTAAAAGGCCCAAGATATAAACTATACTAAACATTGATGATGAAATAGGGTAGTGGGTAGTAGAGCTTATGAAGCCTACAATTGGGAAAAGCATACAGGAAATACAACCCAAAGACTATGTAGTAGAAAATACCATCCTTCATCCTACTTCAAGGGCTACTAACATGAAATCTAGAGTATAGGAAATTCTTGAATCTCTCATTGAATATGGAAAGATTAGAAGGCTAAGCAAGAATTAAAACAATCCCAGTGATGGATGGTCAAGTACATACACAAGCTACAAATGTGGAATCTCCTTTGAACAAAATCTTCTATGAATAGGTCAAGAGAGATCATTTGATTTCCCGAGCATATCGTGAATGGTTGAGCATTTTACATACTCAAGAAACCAGTTACTTTTCTCATTTACAAAAACTATGAGAGGGAAAATAAGCTCACCATGGCCTTAGATTCAAAAATGAATACTTGGGAGTCTGAGAAGATCAAATGGGATGAGTACATCATTAATATCACTTAAATTCAAGAGTATGGTGTCAAAAAGTTCATGAAGGAGAATTTGAAGGCTAAGGTTGATGTCGACTTCTTGTTTATCACCTGTGCCAACTTGGAATGGAGAAACATAGTAATGGACCAAGCACTAGATGAATGTTCTAAGGTACTAAAAGAGGTGGGTTGCTTGAAAGAAATCTTAATGGCTGACATAAAATGCATCGAGGTGAAAATCATTTGGAATGAAGACCATGTTGAAAATTTTCCTAAAGAGGTGGAGGCGGCCTCTTTGTGATAATCAAGTTGTTGAAAGAAGTGAGGTATTAGTATATTATCTGACTATAGTTGCCAAGGTAGATTCTATGATGATTATTTGCACTAACCATCTAGAGGTTCATTAAAAGAAGTTAGATCACATTGGCAAAATCATGAAGATGTGGAAATGTAGGCTAGAACCATTAGGTGTTCTATAGTAGCAAGAACTTGTCAGTTTCCTCACTGCTCATAGAGTGTGGAAAGAAATCAACAGTGGTGCATCTGATGATCACAAATCATAGTCTATGAGTGGTACAGCTAGAGCTTGAGAAAACAAAAAGAGACCTTTGCTATCTTTCTTTTATTTTTATTTAATATGTTATAAACTCTACTAGTGTTTTGGCAATAAATGTTTCAACTCCCTAAGTAGAGTTATTTTAGTTGTAATTTGGAAAGCCTAAAGTGGCTATATATGTAATATTTTAAATGATCTTGTGGGTTTTGAATCTGGATTTTTATTAGATAGTTCTTTGATTAAGTAAGTATATTTAGTTTCCTTTGTGTTTTATGAACAACAAGTTAATCATAATAGATACTAATCATTTGGTTATTTCTATGGTGTCTATCTGATTATGTTGTGGTTATCTTATTGGTTTATGGAGTTTGCATCAAACTCATGCCATATAGATGTTATTTCATCAATTTTGGTGTTGTTTTATCTTTTGGTTCATTATGGTGAGCTTGATCAAGTTTTAGATTCCAAATATTGTGTTGTATTGCATATGTTTGATTATAGTTATTCAAATCTGCAATGTTCTTTTATGATTGTAAAAGGGCGTTTACATTTTTTTTGTAAGTTCATTCTGGTTAAAAGAATGACAATAGAGATTCATTTATAGAAAGAGTTCTATTGCAAATAATTTTAAAAAAAATTTGTGCCTTTGCAACACAAAGAGTCTTTGCAATTATAAAGACTCAACTATTGTGAAAGTGTGTTTTTCTTGCAAATAAAGCATAAGTATCTGGGGGGAAAACCATTCACTAATAGTTTTTGGTGAATCTACTAGGGATATACATGATATTGATTTAAGATGGCCTTGAATCATCAAGACATTATCCCTGTTCTCCAACCTGGTTTAGGATTTGATAATACTCAAGAAGACATTTTTTCTGACTTAAACACCCTAGCCTAGAATAGTAGGAGTATTAGTAAACAATACTTGCAAGCTAGTCAGGTCCTTGAAGATGAAGAAGAAAGGTCTGAACTAAATAGAGGATTACATTTGCACATGAAGAAGTGTTTGTTGAAAGGTTAGCTTAGTAAGCCACAAACCCTAATCTTGCTCAATAAACCTAGTAGCTGATCTTTCTATTAGGATTAAACCACAGATAGAAATAACAATTACATGTTGTATATGAGCAATGTTAGTATGCTAATAGAAACCAAATTTAGATAAAACTTCTACAAACTAAACAAAATTCATAAACTTCAAGATAGACTAAGATGAGCTCTAAATTGAGAATATGAGCCATTAATGGGCTCTCTCAATGAGAAGCTCTCTTGTTGAGTGGCTTTGTCTAAATAGATAGGATGTATGCTCAAGCTTATGCTTCAAAAAGGGCTTCAAATGGAGTTGGAATTTGGTTGTGAGTGTATGATTTTGATGTAAAATGGCTTCTTAAAATGGCATTATGACTTTACTTCATGGATTGTGTTAAAATGGCTTGGGAGACGATTCCTTAAATAGGCAAAGGGCTTGAGGGATCAAGGGCTAGGATGCAAGGATGGGAAAAATCTTATGGAAGGTTTAGATTGAATGAGAGGAGAGCACATGGATTGTGCTTCCTTACAGCCAATCAGGGAGTGACACATGTCACAGGGTCATTGGTTAGAGCAAGAGGGGTTGACGGGTCAACAAAGGAGGCTCAAATATCATAAAGACCATCATAATGGATTGTAAGAGCAATGAATGGGCTTGTAAGAGTCATTTATTGCTTTGTGAGCTTCATAAAGTTTTATGGTTGGGATATTTGTGAGAGAGTTGAGATATTTTGACTTGGGTTGGATTAAGAAAGTCTTAAGCTTGACTTAGGAATGTGCAAATGATTAAGGCTTGGATTAGGCTTGGGTTAAGATTAGATTAGGCTTATTAGAGATGGGCTAGTGGATGGCATTTAATGAGGGTGGGTGAAGGAGGAGATATTTGTTAACTTTGGCTTGGGTTAGTAAGTCTTAACCCATTTTTAGGGAATGTGACATGGTTAGGAGGGGATTAGGATTAGGTTTAAAGACATCTTCTAGAAGAGTCTAGAATTTGGATGAGGATAAAGACTTTCTAGAATAGTCTAGAACTTCCTAGGATGACGATGAAGACTTTCTAGAAGAGTCTAGAACTTCTTAGGATGAGGATAAATTAGACTTTAGGAAATAAATAAAGTTTTATTTGTTTCAAGGGTTTGGATTGAGGAGATATTTATTAAAACTTTTTTAATAAACATGAGGATTAATATTTAATCTTAATTAAATATTTTGAGTTGGGATTAGTGGTAGGAAATGATGGGATTAGCCTTTAATCAAAATTAAAGAAGGATTAGAAGATTTTGGAAGAGGTTAGTGGTCTTAAGGAAATTGGCCAAGTTTTGGGTAAAAAATAAATTTTTTATTTATTTTGGGATTTTTGGTCTATTTATTAATTAAATAATTAATAAATAAGAAAATAATGTTTAAATAAGATTTAAACATTTTTGGGAGGGATTTCTTAATTAAATATTTTTAATTAAGATAAAGGGATTTAATGGCATAAAAATAAATTAATTAATAAATGATGATGCCATCAGGAATTTTTTAGAAAATAAAAATACTTTATTTTCTAAAAGATTTTAGGTGTCTACAGATGCAAATATAAACAATATTAGAAAAGAATAGATCACATAGAAAAGAACACAAAATACGAAGATTTAACATGGTTCACCCAATCCCTAGCCTACGTCCACCAAATAGCAAGTTTGATATTATTACGATCTAGTGACTACAACCTGATTATAATCTATAATCCCTTACAACTCAATATCACTACAAGAACCAATTTCACATCACAACTTAATGAAAATACCTAACCCTGAGCCCTTTTATAGAAGTAATTTTATGTCACTTTAGGGTTACAACATGTCAGCCATATGTATAGTACTTTCCTAATCAGTCACCACAAACTAACAATGAATTTATGAAGTGTCCAGCTTTAACTTTCCATCCTCCAAAACTAACTAAATGAAATGGTACCTCAACTAAATGTATTTGGTCTTTGAATGCAAAGCTGAATTCTTGGCAAAATGAATGGCACTCTAACTATCAGTAAACAAATAATTAGCATTCTAAGGATGTCCCAATTCTTCCAAGAAGAACTAAAACCATATCATCTCCTTGGCAGCCTTTGTAGTAGCTACATACTCTACCTTTGTAGTGGATAAAGCATTAACCTTCTATAACCTAGAAACCCAGCTCAGGGCTGCCCCACCAATAGTAAAGACATAACATGTAGTACATCACATGGTATCAATATCCCCTACCAAATCTGAGTCAACATAGCCCTATAAATCAGTAGTAGAACCCCCACAGTGTAAACACTTATTGGATGTTCCTCTCAAATATCTAAGAATCCACTTGACTGCATTCCAATGCTCAATTTTGGGATGACTCATATACCTACTAATGACTCCCATTTTACTTTCATTGTAGACTCCCACTAAATCTTAGTATCCACCTACATAGCTTCTTCATAACATTTAGGTTCACCAACATTGGTAAGTAAAATTGAATACAAAGAGGGAGAGAATATTTTTGGAGGTCTAATTTTCCTTGTTGACCATCTAACATTCACCAGTGTGTGGTATTTGTTATTGCAGTTGCTGCACATCATGAGGAAAGGTCGAAACATCATCTTTTGGAGTATCATCTAGTACTACATAATCATCTTCTTTCTTCTAATGTTGTTGCAATAGATCTTTGTACAACACTTTCTTATTGAATATGACATCCCTGCTTCTTACAATTTTATGATTTTCAAAATCCCAAAGCCTATAACCAAATTCATTAATGCCATATCCAAAAAATACACATTTCTTTGACTTAGCTTCTAGCTTGGTTCTATTTTTAGAATCTATGTGAGAAAATGCTTCACAACCAAAGGTCTTGAGAAAAGAATAACTCACCTTCTTACTAGTCCATGATTCCTTTGTAATACCACAAACCAAAGGAGTAGAGGGACCTCTATTAATCAAATATATAGTAGTATTAATAGCCTTCACCCACATGTGTAAGGGCAACCCAATATGCAACGCCATGCTCCTTACATGCTCCATTATAGTCTTGTTCATGTGTTCAGCCACTCCATTTTCCTATGGAGTCCTTGGAATAGTTTTTTTTCTATGAACACCATTAGTGGAGCAATAATCTTCAAATTCATGACTGCAATACTCACCACCATTATTAGATCTAAGACATTTTAACTTCTTACTAGTCTCATTTTCAACCAAGCATTTCCATTTCTTAAAAGTTTGAAATACATCATATTTCTATCTAAGGAAATAAATCCATACCTTTCTAGTTGCATCAACAATAAATGTAACACAATAATGAGAGCCACCAAGGAAAGGTACCTGAGCTAGTCCCCATACATATGTATGCACAAGGTATAATTTCTCCTTTTTATTTTCCTTCCTAATCTTTACAAAACTCACTCTCTTTTGTTTTCCATACACGTAACTTTCATAGAAGTCCATATTAACACATTTTAGACCTAGTAAAACTTTCTTTGAATGAAGTACTTTCGTACCTTTCTCAGTCATGTGCCCAATTCTATTGTGCCATAGTGTTGTATCAAAATTTATAGTAGCTAATTGTTCTCCTTGATCAACTATAGCAAGTGTTCCTGAAAATTCATTTTTCTCTAAAACAATTAAAGTAGAAGGAACAATATGACCTATACAAAGATATAAGGTGCCTAATTTCAGACCTTTTGCTACTACAAGGGAACCTTTTGACTGAGTTTCCCTACTAAAATTAAATTCCTACTTAGTCGTGGAACATGTCTTACCTCATGTAGTAGCCAATGATTCCCATTTTGCAACTAAATCTTAAATTTTCCCTTTCCAACAATTTGACAAGATTCATTATCCCCCAAATAAACAAGTCCAAAATCCTCTTGGACATAATCAATGAAATAACCTCTATGAGGTGTAGCATGAAATGAAGCACTAGAATCTTAAACCCATGAATCATCAACTTTCTAAAGATAAAAGCAAAGCATCCTCTTCAAATTTCTTACTTCCCACATTTGATTCCTTGTCTCCATCTAGTTTATCTCCTTCATTTTTCTTTTGAGTCCAAAAATCTTTCTTTTTATGCCCTAGTTTCCAACAATACTAGCAGTCATTCAATCATTTTGATTGAGACCTCCTAACCTTTGACTTTCCTCTTGATTTCCCATGATTTTTATAATTACTTTTTCTCTCAATTGTTTTGCCTCAACTTTGTGTGTTCAAAGCACTTCTAGATGTAGATCCTCCTAAGGATTTATTAGGAGTTTTCTTACTCAAAATAACATTGATCATATCATCATATTTTAGGGTACTAGATCTAGGAACATAATTACTCATAGTCGTTACCAAGCCATTCCAACTTTTAGGCAAAGAACACAAAATCAAGAGAGCCCTAATTTCTTCATCAAAATTGATACCCACAGAAGATAGTTGACTAGTAATAGTATTAACCTCATTTAAATGATCTACAATAGATCCAACTTCTGCCATTTTCATATTAAATAAACACTTCACAAGAAATACCTTATTTGAAGTGGAGGGCTTTCCATACAGAGTCACTAGGGTTTTCATCAACTCTTCTATTGTCTTCACTTTTGTAATATTAAATGCCATCGATGGTGCTAGGCATAATCAAATGCTTCCAAGTACCTTTCTATCTAAAAGATCTCATTTGTCATTTGACATAGATCCCTGGTTCTTGATTTTTCCTTCCAATAGCTTCCATAAATCCTTCAGATAAAGATAGTCCTCCATTTGCATCTTCCATAACTGAAAGTTATGCCCATTAAACCTATCAACCCTCAGCCTTCCCTCATCTATCATTACTCCCACTCAACCATGACATTCCCACTCAACCATGAGATGTTCCTATAGAGGATAACTGAAAAAACCACAACCTCACTCTGATACCACTAGTTAGAATTAAACCATAGACAGCAATAACAATTACATGCAAATATAAACAATATCAAAAAATAATAGATCACATAGAAAAGAACACAAGACACCAAGATTTAACATTGTTCACCCAATTCCTCGGCTATGTCCACCAAATAAGTCCAATATTATTACAATCTAGTGATTACAACATGGTTACAATCTGTAATCCCTTACAACTCAATATCATTGCAAGAACCATTTTTGCATCACAACTTAATGAAAATACCTAACCCTAAGCCCTTTTATACAAGTAATTTTATGTTGCTTTATGGTTACAACATGTCGGCCATATGTATAGTACTTTCTTGATCAGTCACCTCAAACTCACAATGAATTTATGAAGTATGTACAGTACTTTCCTAATCAGTCACCAAAAACTAACACTTTCCCTTGTTAGGTTGGATGGAGGAAAATATACCCAGGGTGAGAAAAACAAAGGCACCATAGACAAATTTTCAAGTTTGTAAAGTCCCTAAATTTTGTCCCTAAACATCCCCTCAAGAGAAAGAAAAATATTAAATTCAAGAGTCACCCTACCTCTCCTAGTAAACCTCAATCAATTACCACTTCTCTACATGCTTTAGTTTTTCCTAGTACCCTCATCCTTTCATACTTTAATAGTCAATCGATCAATTTCCAACTACTAGCACTAGTATATTTGACCCCATTTTTAGACCAAAATTTTTGACCATCTATTAAAATTGGGTCAAATTAGTTAGAATAGGCAAGGAAAATTTTCTTTTTTAAAAAAAATCCATGCCTGTGTTGGTCAAAATTTTGACCAACATGGGCTTCATTATGTTAAAATGAAAAATGTTCTATTTCATGTGCCCTAATTTATTGTTAATGTGTCAAGGGGTTTGGCTAATGACCAAGGGCAGAAGAATAAGACAACACCAGGTCATTTTTATGGAGGAGAGGGGCAAAGAAGGCCACTTCTAAAATGTGGCATACAATTTTTGTCAACACCACCAGCATTGTCATGCCCATCCGCTACTCTGCCTACTTTGTCTCGTACACACAAAACTTAAGTTTTTTCATCAAATTAGAGTAGCATATATGATATTTTACATCCCAAAAAAAGTATGGTTCTAGGTTTTCATACTGACTTTTTTTTTTTTTAATCTTAGGTCACAAAGGTAGATGGGGGATTGGGTGGTAGTCAACATCAAAGGCATTGAGAGATAGGTGTTAATCAGGGCTAAGCTATGGTGGCACTCTATATATTCCTCTGTTGCTTCATGACAGCAGCTTGGGAAGTCCTCACATATGAAAAATTTTGCATTTGCATCCCATCCAAATGGTGTTGGGGTATTTCTCTCTTGGTGATGGGACATTAGGGACATATTGTTACTAAGGTGTAATTTAGACAACTGAAGCCATTAACAACATTTGCAATATTAGAAATAGACATTCTTGCATAGAATTTCCAAAGATCATATGATAATCCAGGTATGATTTGTGTGTGATTGATTGATTTTCCACTTTGCTACACTCGAAAAGTCTTTTTTTAAACAAACTATCAAGTCCTATATTTTTTAAACCCTAACATAGTAACAAAATGACAACTTTATATTTTGATTACAAAGATACTTGAATTTTCTCTAAAACCCTATCATGACTAGGGCACATGTTATATTAGTTTTGATAAATTTCCCCTAAACTATGTTTATACTATCCAGCAAATATCGACCAGCTTGGCATAGACATATTGATTATTAAATGAAGACAGATCTAGTTCATTGTCATGATTTTGAGCTATTCTTTAGTGCTTCTTTCTTCTATAGTGCACACCCACAAATTCATTCTGACTCATATGTTGAATATATTATTAGAGTCTCTAGTGTTTTATTATGACTACTTGGTGGACTTGAAAATGGTGTGGTTGATCTCTTTATGTCATCCATTTTTGATGGTTTGACTTGGTCTTCTCATAATTTTGTATTTCCATAAATATGTTGAAAGTTGAGATTATTGATTTTGATTTCATTGGGTTTTGTTTGAACCCTTTTGTAATTAAATATTTTAATTGTTGCAAGAGGTGAAGCATATTTGATCAGATCCTTCCATTAAAGCAGAGAAAGCATCACCTTGGGAGATTCCATGAAATAGGCTAAAGCTAAAATGGTCAAGCCAAATGCATGTACACTATAAGCTTGTTTAAAAATTGACAATTCATAACTCATTAAAAACCTTTAGTAACATTCATTGAACATTCAAACTTTTTCAAAAGAAAATTAGCTACCATGTGGACCATTCATGATAATGGGACATGGCTATTCTACCCTAAAATGACTTGGAATTTACTAAGTTGACATGAAGAAAATATACAAATATTTCAATTATCTGGTCTATTTTTAGACCAAAATTTTAGAACAAAATTTTTGATGCACAACTACCTCTTGGATTCATGTTCCATCCCACTAATGAAGAGCTAATAACACATTATCTCATTAGAAAGGTTTTAGATAGAAATTTTATAGGAAAGGCCATTGCTGAAGTGGACCTCAACAAGTGTGAGCCTCAGGGAGGGTTCAATTCCCTCCTTTATTATTCACTATGCATATAATCCCATGTTAGGATAAACCATGGACAGAAATAAAAAAACTACATGCAAATATAACCAATAACAGAAAATAATAGAACACACAGAAATGACCACAAGGCACCAAGATTTAACGTGGTTCACCCAATCCCTGGGCTACGTCCACCAAACAACAAGTCCAATCTTATTACAATCCAGTGATTACAACCTGATTACAATTTGCAATCCCTTACAGCTCAATACCACCGCAAGAACCAATTTTGTATCACCACACATGAAAAATACCCAACCCTAAGCCCTTTTTATACAAGTATTAAACTGCTTTAGGGTTATAACATGTACTATTTATGAAGTATGTATAGTACTTTCCTGATCAGTCACCACAATCTAAAAATCTCCCACTTGGGGATTGATCAGGCTCCACACTAAACAACAATCTTCCACTTGGAGACTGATCCTGTAGCAATACAACTACCGCATGGGGCTCCCACTAGATCAAACCACCCTGGACTCTGCTATTCTTTTATTCACATTTAGTCTAAAAGACCAACTGAAGCTGAAGAGGAGTTCAGCTTCTCCCTTGTTACAACCTTTGTCAACATATCTGTTGGATTTTCATTGGTATGTATCTTCTCCAGCTTTAACTGTCCATCCTCCAAAACTAACCGAATGAAATGGTACCGCAACTGTATGTGTTTGGTCTTAGAATGCAGAGCTGAATTCTTAGCAAGATGAATGGCACTCTGACTATCTGTGAACAAATAATTATCCTTCTGAGGATGTCCCAATTCTTCCAAGAAGAACTAAAGCCATATCATCTCTTTGGTTGCCTCTGTAGCAGCAACATACTCTGCCTCTGTAGTGGAGAGAGCATTAATCTTCTGTAGCCTAGAAACCCAGCTCACGGCTGCCCCACCAACAGTAAAGACATAACCTGTAGTACTCCACCTGGTATCAATATCCCCAGCCAAATCTGAGTCAACATAGCCCTGTAAATCAGTAGTAGAGCCCCCAAAGTGTAAACACTTATTGGATGTTCCTCTCAAATATCTGAGAATCCACTTGACAATATTCCAATGCTCAAATCCTAGATGACTCATATACCTGCTAACGACTCCCACTGCATGTGCAATATCTGGCCTAGTGCATACCATAGCATACATCAAACTTCCTACAGCTAAAGCATAGGGTACCTTGGACATCTTATCCTCCTCTTCCTGTGTCTTGGGACACATCTCCTTAGTCAATTTCAAATGACCAGGTAAAGGTGTGCTGATAGCTTTAGCATTCTCCATAGAGAAACATTGCAACACCTTCTCAACATAATCAACTTGAGATAGCGTCAATGTACTTTTCTTCCTATCTCTGCAAATCTTCATACCAAGGATTTTTTTTTCTGCCCCCAAATCCTTCATAGCAAATGCATGTGCTAATTGGTGTTTCAGCCCCTTAATATGATCCATGTTAGACCCAGCTATAAGCATATCATCAACATATAAACATAAAATAATGTAGCTATCATCATCCAACCTCTTAAAATAAACACAATAATCTTAATGACACCTATTATATCCATGCTCATGCATAAAACTATCAAATTTTAGATACCATTGCCGAGGTGCTTGCTTCAAGCCATATAAACTTTTCTTCAATTTGCAGACTAAGTTCTCCTTACCTTTGACCTCAAAACCTTGTGGCTGAGCCATATATATTTCTTCATCCAAATCACCATGAAGAAAGGTTGTTTTAACATCCATCTGCTCTAAATGAAAA
Organism: Cupressus sempervirens; assembly: GCA_028749045.1. Lineage (NCBI taxonomy): Eukaryota > Viridiplantae > Streptophyta > Pinopsida > Cupressales > Cupressaceae > Cupressus > Cupressus sempervirens. Next base: position 78,117,261 of record CM053784.1, on the reverse strand, counting down.
TCTTTAGTAGCCACAAGACTTAAAACAGTAAGAATAGAAGTCATTTTAACAACAGGAGAAAATATCTCATCAAAATCAATTCCCTTTTTCTGTGCAAATCCTTTTACAACTAACCTGGCCTTAAATCTTTTCTTACCTCCTTCCTCTTCTTTCAACCTATAAACCCATTTATTCTGTAAAGCCTTTTTACCTTCAGGCAACTTGCACAAATCCCATGTCTTATTTTTCAGCAAAGAGTCCATTTCATCTTTCATTGCAGACTCCCACTGAATCTTAGTATTCACCTGCACAGCTTCATCATAACTTTTAGGTTCACCAACATCAGTAAGTAAAATAGAATACAAAGAGGGAGAAAACCTTTGTGGAGGTCTAATTGGCCTTGTTGACCGTCTAACATTCACTGGTGTGTGTGGTATTTGTTGTTGCAGTTGTTGCACATCATGAGGAATGGCTGGAACATCAGCTTTTGGAGTATCATCCAGCACTACATAATCATCTTCTTTCTTCTCATGTTGCTGCAACAGATCTTTGTACAACACTTTTTCATTGAATATGACATCCCGGCTTCTTATAATTTTATGATTTTCAAAATCCCAAAGCCTATAGCCAAATTCATTAATGCCATATCCAACAAAGACACATTTCTTTGATTTAGCTTCTAGCTTGGTTCTATTTTCAGAGTCTATATGAGAAAAAGCTTCACAACCGAAGGTCTTGAGAAAAGAATAACTCACCTTCTTACTAGTCCATGCTTCCTCTGGAATACCATAGCCCAAAGGAGTAGAGGGACCTCTATTAATAAAATATACTACAATATTGACAGCCTCCTCCCACATGTGTAAGGGCAACCCAGCATGCAACCTCATGCTCCTTGTGCGCTCCATTATAGTCCTGTTCATGCGTTCAGCCACTCCATTTTCCAGTGGAGTCCTTGGAACAATTTTTTGTCTACGAATACCATTAGTGGAGCAATAATCTTCAAATTCATGATTGCAATACTCACCACCATTATCAGATCTAAGACATTTTAATTTCTTACTAGTCTCATTTTCAACCAAGCATTTCCATTTCTTAAAAGTTTGAAATACATCAGATTTCTTTCTAAGGAAATAAACCCATACTTTTCTAGTTGCTTCATCAATAAATGTAACATAATAATGAGAACCACCAAGGGAAGATACCTGAGCTGGTCCCCATACATCTGTATGCACAAGCTCTAATTTCTCCTTTTTGTTTTCCTTCCCAGTCTTTACAAAACTCACTCTCTTTTGTTTTCCATACACACAACTTTCACAGAAATCCATATTCACACATTTTAGACCTGGTAAAACTTTCCTTGAATGAAGTACTTTCATACCTTTCTCACTCATGTGCCCAAGTCTATTGTGCCACAACGATGTATTAGAATCTACAGCAGCTATTTGTTCTCCCTGCTCAACTGCAGTAATTGTTCCTGAATATTCATTTTTCTCTAAAACAATCAAAGTAGAAGGAACAATATGACCTATACAAAGATATAAGGTTCCTACTTTCACACCTTTTGCTACTACAAGGGAACCTTTTGAAACCTTCCAATTTTTATCATTAAAAGTAACTACACAACCCTCATCACCGAGTTGCCCTGCTGAAATTAAATTCCTACTCAGCTTTGGAACATGTCTTACCTCATGTAGTAGCCAATGATTCCCATTCTGTAACTTAATCTTAATTTTTCCCTTTCCAACAATCTGACAGGGTTCATTATCCCCCAAATAAACAAGCCCAAAATCCCCTTGGACATAATCAATGAAATAACCTCTATGAGGTGTAGCATGAAAAGAAGCACCAGAATCTAAAACCCATGAATCATCAACACTCTCTAAAGACAAAAGCAAAGTATCCTCTTCGGATTTGTTACTTACCACATTTGCCTCTTTGTCTCCATCTGATTTATCTCCTTCATTTTTCTTTCGAGTCCAGCAATCTTTCTTTTTGTGCCCTGTTTTCCCACAGTACCAGCAATCATTTGGTCCTCTCGATTGAGACCTCCTCCCCTTTGACTTTCCTCTTGATTTCCCACGATTTCCAGAGTTACTTCCTCTTTCAGTCGTTCTGCCCCTGCTTTGTGCATTTAAAGCACTTCCTGATGTAGATCCACCTGAGGATTTTCTATGAGTTTCCTCACTTAAAATAACAACGATCATATCATCATATTTTAGGGTACTAGATCCAGGAACAGAATTACTCACCGCCATTACCAAGCCATTCCATCTTTTAGGCAAAGAATACAAAATCAAGAGAGCCCTAATTTCTTCATCAAAATGTATACCCATAGAAGATAATTGACTAGTAATAGTATTAAACTCATTTAAATGATCTGCAACATATCCACCTTCTGCCATTTTCATATTAAATAAACGCTTCATGAGAAATACCTTATTTGAAGCGGAGGGCTTTTCATACAGTGTCGCTAGGGTTTTCATCAAATCTTCTATCATATTTGCTTTTGTAATATTAAATTCCACCGATGGTGCCAAGCATAACCCAATGCTTCTGAGTGCCTTTCTGTCCAAAAGATCCCATTCAGCCTCTGACATAGTTCCCTGATTCTTGGCTTTTCCTTCCAATGGCTTCCATAAATCCTTCTGATATAAATAGTCTTCCATTTGCATCTTCCATAACTGGAAGTTTTGCCCATTAAACCTGTCAACCCTCAACTTACCCTCATCTGCCATTGCTCCCACTCAACTGTGAGACTTCCACTTAACCGTGTCACTTTCCTGCAGAGGATAACTGAAAGACAACCTTGCTCTGGTACCACTTGTTAGGATAAACCATGGACAGAAATAAAAAAACTACATGCAAATATAACCAATAACAGAAAATAATAGAACACACAAAAATGAACACAAGGCACCAAGATTTAACGTGGTTCACCCAATCCCTGGGCTACGTCCACCAAATAGCAAGTCCGATCTTATTACAATCCAGTGATTACAACCTTATTACAATCCGTAATCCCTTACAGCTCAATACCGCCGCAAGAACCAATTTTGTATCACCACACATGAAAAATACCCAACCCTAAGCCCTTTTTATACAAGTATTAAACTACTTTAGGGTTATAACATGTCAGCCATATGTCGGCCATAATATGTCGGCTACCATGTACAGTACTTATGAAGTATGTACAGTACTTTCCTAATCAGTCACCACAATCTAACATCCCACACACCCATTTGATCTCGAATGATGATATGTATTGAATCCTAAGTGCCTGTGATGAGTGTTCCAAAACCATCCATTTCATTCCTTCATCTATACACAATGTCTTTCTAGTTTCTTTCTACTCACGCACCCATTTCATTTCATATGATCATCTGAAAATTATGTCACTCTAAGTTCTCAACTATTTCCTCTTGATTGATCATCTCATAAATGTTGAATGAGAGCTTTGGGATAAGCTATAAGCATCCATCAAAGCATAAAGGATTTTATTAGATGGTGTAGATGAAGTAGTAGCCTTTGCCTTGGGAGACATGCTTGAAAAATGGAAGCATAGATAAGTCATGTGAACTATTTGACAAGATGCCTGAACATAATGTGGTTATCAAAAGCTATGGTTGTTGGATATGCACAAAATAGATATATTGAGGGAATATATTTGTTTAAGTTTCAACTGCCCTAGTAGACATGCATGCAAAATGTGGAATCACAGGTAAGGCATTTGAACTATTTTATTGACTTCCTCCATGAAATGTCATCTAATGGAAAGCCAATATTGTAGGATATGCATACTGTCCTAGTAAGAACCAGCAGCAATATCACATTCAAAAATCCAAGAAAATCCATAATGCATACTAGTTCTATTTTACTTTCAGGTGTACAAAACTGAAAAATCCTTATATAAAAGGAAAACTATTTTAGAAATAGGAATTGTTAGGTTGTGTCTAAGAGTAGATTAAATCAGCATGCTTTTTTATGCAGTCCAACAATCTTTGTTTGCAATTGCAGACATCGAAAAAAAAAACAAATAATGTTGGTAGAATAGGTGAAAACAAGAGACCTTTCAGATGAAATGTCCATCGTAGTTGGTATAGTTGTTGAGTCAATATCCATATCTTCTATTGCTTCTCTACTTTTCATTCATACAAATTAGTAGAATTGACTAATGTTAGTCCTTAACTTATGAAAAATCCACAAGCAAGAGAGTTGCAAAGTTTCCTTACTCTTGGATGGTTGGTTATGTTTTGCTTCCACCACTCCTTTCATCTCCACTACCCTTCTTTTGTCTTCTTGATCTTCATTTCAACACCAAAGCTCATTACATAGAGTTGTCTAGTTCATCAAATTTTATAGTGAAAGATAGAAAAAGTGACAACAAATTCTAACTTCCTCTATTTCCTGACCCATCTAGATGATCACCATCATCATTATTATTATCATGTCTCCCATTGGTAGAATCACCATTAGCACAACATTTCCTATTGATTTCTCATTGTCTTCCTTCCTCCCTTTTCTCCATATCTATCAACTCTATATGGTATTTTTCAATGAAATCCAGGGATGTGTCCCCAACCTAAAACCCCTCATTCTTAGCACAAAGACATCTTTGGGACATGGATATGGTGTTTTAAGTTTCTCCACCAATGACCATTGCCTAATCAGTCACCACCAAAATGTGGGAATGTCCTAGCATTCCCAAAATGGAAAGGGGAAGCTTATAAGTTCATCCACCATTCAAGAAACTAATGGGCATTCCTTGGTGGCCAATGACTTTTAGAGTGTGTTTTGAAAGGAGCTTGCCATAGATAAGATATAATCACACTGGAAAAAATAATAGATTGTTGGTAGGAAAGTTCAAATTTAATCCCTAAGTATTGCACTAATTTTACAAGAGTAGTGAAATTTCCTTCCTTTTCTAGAAGCATAATAACATGAATTCTCAACACCTTAAAGCAATAGTTGCTAAGATTGAAAATGAATAAAAAATATTGATCAAGAAGTACTATATAAGTGCAATAAAATGTTCGTGATTAACAAAAACATCCCAAGAATAGATATGTGTGCAATAAAATATTCATGCTTAAAAAATGATAATACCCATACCTTAGGTCCTGACTATTTTGTAATGTTAATCTAGAAATATGGTACTTTGTGTTAGGTTTTAGAACCAGAATATAAGAATACCAAAAATCATAATAATGAATGGCATAATTATTATCCTAGAAAAACCTCCTCAATGAGAGAAAAAACCTAACCCACAAGAAGATAGATCCTTTATTTACAATATCTTAGCCATGCATCCTAGATGGAGAAAACCAACTAGTTGGAGAAAATATAAGTGGACACATGATATAGAAGAAAGATGAGGATTGAGAAGACAAAGTCAGTCAAACAAATATAGGGAACTACAACAAGCACATAACATGCATTTATTGTGGGTCAAAGAGATAAAGCATTAAATATAAGTAATTGAAGGAAACAAATGAATGGTTCAAAGAAGGCATGAGGCTTCAAGTAGCCAGGATAAGGTATATTAAAGCATTGGATTTTGTATCATCCATGCTTGAATTCATGAAATAACTACATAAAAGTTCATGTACCAAGTTTTGGAACATGCCAATAGTGCCCAGTTGTACACAACATAAATTGAATGTCATGGGCTCTTTGAGAGGGCTGACATTTCTCTTACCTCAAACATTATTCCCCTATAAGAATTCCTTAAGTAAAGCTACAATTATTGATTAGCAGATTATGCTTTTATTTATTTGGAGGTTGAAATTAGATGTTCAATGACAACGAGTATTATTAGGTACAATTAGGAACAAATTCCTAGATATGAATGAAAGCTAAAAGAGTGGCATAGGATTTATTTGTTTTCCATGACTGAGAAGCATTTGCTATCTTATACAATTTTGGAGAGCATACATAGTGCATTATGTAAGAATTTTTGGCCTCATTTAGAATATGAGATTTACTCCCAATAAGACTATGGTGCATCATTGCTTCTGCTTGCACTGGAAACTTTGTGATGATTTAAATTGAATTATAATTAAAAACTACTATCATAGCTAGATGTGAATAAGTTACATACTTCTCCTACATTGGTTTGTACTAGTTCATTGCTAATATCAACCACAATTTCATGTTCCCATTGTAATGCATGACAAATCTACCATCTGTCAGCTACATATCAATGCTTGAGTAATAGGTTTATCTTAGTAGATGCCACTAAGGATCAATTGATTCAAATAGAATGTAAGAAAACCTGAAGGAAAAATGTCTAACCTCTAGAGAATTTGATCAACTTTCCCATGCTTTTGATAATGATATTAGATTTTCAATTAAGTTTTATTCCATACAAAATAGGCCCACCCACAAACATCTGCATTAAAGTGAGAATGAATTTTGATGTCAAATAATTTGAGATATTTATGGTACCAATGAAATGCCTCATAACAGGTTTCAATGGCACCAGTCCCACTTTGATGCATATCTTCAGAGTAAAAGTCTCATGAAGTCTTTTTGACTCACAAGATCATCATCTAGGAAGACCACTTCCAACTGTAGGGTATGGCTAAGGAATATGGAAAACTTAAATTTTTTAGTATTGAGTGGTACTTTGGGTTCTAAATCTTAACAACACTCTTCATATTCTAAGAACCTTCAAAGTAATAGCTATGTGTTTGCACATCTTGTAGTTGCTTGATAGTAGAGCATATGATGCATTGTGCCAAGTAAATTCATTTGCATTCTGCACTTTTGTTGTTTCTCCCTTATAGCTATTCATAGCAAACCAAGTCTTCAAGGCACCATGATTGACATCATTGGTGTGTATAGAAGACAAGCTACTAATGATATTCAAAATTCTCAATTGTTGAAGTCACCACCATAGATATTGTAGGCACATTATTAAATAACACATTGATATGTTAGGATTGTGATTTTGCCTGTTCATTTACTTTTGAACTTTATGATTTTTGGACCATTCCTTAATCTTGTGCCCAAAACTACGTACTCTTAGGAATTTCCTTCACAACTAACTATTCTAATGTTGTACTCTATAAAGTGGCCACTTTTATGTTTTTGACCAAAGATTTGGTGCCCCTTGTAGTTGCTTTATCTAGAAAACTTAATTGAGAGTGTGAGAATTGGGGATAGAATTAAAAAAAATTCATGGTCAAATTAGTGAACAACAAATGGATTTGATGGGGGTTTCATTATCTAGTAGAATGTAGAGGAAATTAGAAACTTTTGCTAAGACTAATGTCTATCTATTGGGCCAGAGTCACCTCCTATTACCTGATTCATCATTGCTCTTTAAATCTTGAATTTGTTGCACAAATAAAATGCATCCCCTTTGGAAAATATTTAGCCAATCCTCTACTTTTTTCTTTCTTTTTGGATTGGTAAAAGGCCAAGGCCCTATTGATTGTGTATATTAAAAGAATGAAAAAATCAATCCTTCTCTTCTAAGTTCTTATTTTAGAATAGAAAGCTTTACAAAAATCCCACTAGGTGGAAATGAATTTGCATTTGTTTCTAATTGCCCCTATTCTTTTTGGGAACTCTTAAGTTTGTCTTGATGTCACAATCTTCCAAAGCTGTTGCTATGGAGATGAACATTTTCATTAATACATCTTCAAATTTTTCATTCATCTTCAAAATCTCTTCAATATTATTTTGCATGAATAACTCTAAATTATCGAAGAGTTGCACCAGAATTTGGAATGAATACTAACACCACATAGATCCAAATATGGGGCTCAATAATACTACTAACAACATTTCTAATTTTTTATAAGAGACACCACTAATTCTTCTGTTGAGTGGGGAGCCTTTTACCATTATTTAATCAGGTTCTACTTTGCTTCATACTATCCCTTGTTTAACACAATTATTGGATAAGCACATTTAAGTAAACATGTCAAGAGATATCCCATTATTCAACATCTTGTTACAAAGCTTCCAAGCATTATCCATAATTGCATAATAATAGTAAAAATTAATAAGATTACTACATGTGAAATAATTGAATTGAAATACTATGTCTACTTTTTGGTTCAAGAGTTCATTTTCTTCTTGTTGTTTCCCTTCCTCATTCAGCATATAGTTTTATAAATAAATATTGTACATAAATAAATAAATATAGTTTTATAAATAAATATTGTCAAAAAAATTGCATGCCTTATCTATGCTTCCATTTTTCAAACATGTCTACCATGGCAATTGTGACTACAACATCTAACAAAAATTATTTATTCTTTAATGCATGTCCATAGCTTATTCCAAAGCTCTTGTTTTGGCATAGGCATCAATAATGCTAGCAAAGGTTGTGTGATTTAGCTTTATACCTGCCAATTGCATTTGCTTGAATATAAACACATAGTTTTCTTGGCAAATTGAGCAACTTTCTTTCTTAGTTTCAATGGTGTGAGCTCTTTCTTTGCCTCTTGGTCTATGGACTGCATAACTTTGAGCTCAATGGGCAGCCCATGGCAATCCCAACTAGGCACATAATGCACCTTATACCCTTCAAGAAGCATATATCTGTTGATAAAATCTTTCATTATCTTGTTCAAGGCATGCCCAATATGCAAATCTCTCGGCATAGATCCTACTCATGATTATGAAGGCACATATCCTACACATGATGAAGGCCCTAATGTGCATCACAGTGATAGAGGTACATAATCAATTTTTATTGAAAATTAATTATGTAATTATTAATAAAATTTGGCATCTTAAATTGTAATTGGTGTAACCTTTATGTGATAATTTTTGAGAATGGAGAATGTAATGGTAATGGAGTCAAGCGTGATGTTAGTGTTGAGCCAATTTGTTTATCCTCTTCTATAGGCACTAGATTAAATTTATATATTATAGAGACAAACAACAATTTATTATTCTCCTTAGCATAAATTGTTGTTTGTCCTCTAGAATAATATATACGTGTATAGAGATTTATATATGTATATATATATATATTTAAAATTGTATTTATGTAGATATATGTTTAAATGTATATTTCCATATATGTATATATGTACGTATGTCTATATATATATATATATAATCTCCCATAAGTATATATGCCTGTATATGTATACATATGCAGATCTAAATCATTCATACACTCTCCTCTGTATATGTATATTTCTATTTGTGACCAAAGCTATAAGTGTAAGGTGCTAAATAGTTTACAGATTCCTATTTTGAGAATAGGTGACTTGTTGGATTTATTTTTTCTAGGGAAAGACCTATTAACCCCTTACCTCCCTTCTTTTCATTGCCATAGAATATTGTTTTTTTATTACAAGTTATAAGGATTGCAACATTTACCTCCAATATCCACCATTTCTTTAACCAAACTAGAGATCTCAAAATTTTGTCGCTCCAATTTCCTCCAACATTAATATTTGTAACCCTCTCAGCCACTATTATTTGTAAACCCCAATATGTTGGGAAGGGAATCTAGCTGAGATGGATTTTGATCCAACCTTGTATTTTTTTTTTAAGGTTCTTCTATCAAAAATCCTCCCCTTGTATAAAAGGAGGTATGCCTTCTTAAAGACCCTTATAAAGGGCATCTTTAATGTATACAGGACTCCGATTCGGGGCTATATTGGGGGTTTTCTTTCTCTTATTCTTTTTCCCCCAGTGCCTGCAGTTGAACAAGGAAAAACTTTTGTAAAATCTTCTAATAATATAATATAAAGTCTTGATTACTATTGCGTATTAATGAATTTTATATCATATTAATTAATGTTATGTGATTGTATTGATTGAAAGTTATAGTTCATAAATGGATGAATGAAATGAATGAAGTATGTAATTAGATGTTAATGGGGAATTTAGATTGATGTTAGGGGGAGGTGGGTGAGGCTAGATGAGTATCCACCTTCACATGGTTGGCCATGTTAAGTAGAGAATATTATAGTATTCTTGAAACCAAGTGAAGCTCAAACTAACATACCAAGGAATAGCAAAACCTAAATCCATCTACCTCTCATCTTCAGGTCTTAGGCTCATAGAGCTTGTTAATCTCCTAGAAATTTAAAATCCAAAGAAACTGACAAACTATATGATCACTGTAAGAGATCTACAATTTTTCAAGCCACATTATATAAAACTTCATTTAGACTCCTATTTGAGATCATTAATAATCTTTTGTGAGAGGTCCTTTCCTATTGATGGTTGGCATTTTTTCAAGGAACTATGGATGAATGTTTGAAAAGGGAACTTTATTTGCATTGGAACCTTTATCAAGATGACATTAATTGAAAATTCAAAATCCACATGTATCAAGACAGTCTAATAATGGGGCATGTGTACTTCCAAGTAGTTATAGGATTATCTTGAGAAGTGCTAAGAGATTGTCTTTAACTCTATAAACTACTCAACAGAATGAGGTGCTTAAGAGAAGAAGAAAGATTATTATAGAGTTGGCTTGATACATAAGGCACTTCCAAACTTCAAGGATCAAGTCGTCAAAGAAAGATGGTTTCAACAAGAAGGTTTTATGATGTTTATCAAATCAACAAGACTTGGAGCTATTATGATTTCTTTTTCTGAGGATCTTTCTATTTTGATTTATATGCTTAACAAAACAATAGTGAAAATGACATTTTTGTGGCTCTAGACATTAAAGTTATGGCATGTTGATTATTTGGGCTCAATTAAAATTATCTTTTGAATATTGACCTTGATTATGCACCCTATGTTTAACTTTATTCTTTAGAGATAGCTTCCAAAAATGAAGTTTATCAACATATTGAAATCACGCCCCAAAACTTTCAGACTAGCACAAAGTTTCAGCTTAAACATAAACAATTGTAATGGATTTGAAAATTCAGCACCTGAGCATCCAAAAATGTAGGAGTGAACAAGGATTGTTTCAAAATATAGATGCATTTTTATGGTCAAATTTGTTCTATGCTCTGCTCTATCTATACACTTATTCTATGATATCCTCATACTTTTTCCTGCATAAATTGCAGTTGTCCTTGGATTGTGAAAATTGTTGGTCCTAACAGCATTTCTAAAATAAATATCAGGTTAGCCACTTGCTATTTTAAGGACGGCCCTACCAGCTTGTGTTTTGAATTCAATAGCCAATTAGGTTTTAATAATCTTCACATAGCATTTATTCCTTCTGTATTGGTGATTGATTTAGCCTTATGTAGGGCTTACTCAATCTCATTTAGCATACCCTCACCTAGGGCATCCTCACTCTGACACCAAATGTTGAAAGATTAAATGCAGGGAGTTTTGAATGGAAAACACTTCAATAAATTTATCTCTAGCATATTGGTGGTTGTTACCTTATAGGCTTTTAGAAATAATCAATGCTATGCTATTGTATTATCAACATAAGTAATACATGCCTATGTATACAATGTATGTCTAAAATTATACTATTTATAACTTGTCATTTTGTACAGTGAAGATAAATATACCTTCACTATTTCTATCAAGAGCCATCCATTGACTTTAAAGATTACATACATAATCCCCATTCACCAATAAGTACAAGGTTGGCATTGTTGTGATATAATGACAATATTATTCTACCATAGAGTGTGTACAAGCCATAATTTGATTGGGAATGGTAGTAAGAATGATGGAAAAAGAACACTATCATGTTGGAATATAATTTTGAGTGTTATGAGCTTTGCATTGCCAATAGGCCTTCACTTGAAATTTCCACCATTGTTAATTTTCTATACTATATAAGGTGATGTGTTACATTCTACAAATTACTTGGATTTGAAATCACTAGCCCATTGACCATATTAACCATTTCTTCCATTGTTCATTGGGTCCTAATTTACCACAATCAAACCCCACATTTGGTTGGTGCAGATATGAACTAACTAAACTATAATAAGCAATCTTTATTGCAGACTTAAATAATAGAACCTAATACCTCAATAGGATTAGAGTTATGTATAACCTTAGTTTAACCATGCAATCAATTATGGGTAATATGATTAACCACCTTAATTATTATTATTATTAATATCTCAATTAAATTTTAAATACCTACATCTTTTAAATATGTTAGGATGCATTCTTTTATTCATCTTTATAATGCTTATTATGTTGTTAACAAGTTAGTATGGATGGAAATCTCACAATATCTTTTTTTATTTGATTTGGAGTTTTAGTTCTTCACTACAAAGCCACTTCCTTGTGATCCATCAAGCTTGCCTGAGTACCCCCCAAGCAAAGAGTTTGATGCAAAAATCTATGCTGAAGAAGATAGATGGTATGAGAAAATAGTTGTGATTTGTTCTTGTTTACATCATTTCTGTGCAAATGCTTGAAAATGATTAAAAGGTTTGGTAGACTATGGAGACCATAAGGAAACTTCTTTGTAACTTACTATACTTTTGTTTCCAATCTAAATCTATATGTAGCATAATATGATCCATGAAGCAACATCATTTTTGTTGGATGTTTTGAAGCTTATTTTGCCAAAACATGTGCATCTTCAAGCTAAGGCAAGTTGTTAATATGATCATGAATCAACTAACTTTTAAACCTAGTTTAAAAGTACACTAATGTGCAAAGTCTAGAAAGAGTGAAAATGTAACTATTTATACATTGTTGATTGTAGAAATTACTGTGGTTTTGTCTTTTCTAATTTTATTTTCCTTTTAGGTTCTTGAGATTAATTTGGTCACTTTCCCTAATGTTGTTGATGCTATCTTGGAAAATGGAATTTTTAGTCACTATGACTATCCTTGTATAGCATAGTTGTGTGAGAAAGTTGGTTTATATATGTGCACACTTTAGGTAGGTGATTTGTTGGGAGTACACTAATTGAGCTTTAATATAGATTCAATATTTTGCATGAAATATTGTTTATATGAATTTTTGTGGAAATATTTTTTAGGTTTACTCCATTTTTTTTATGTCAAATGGTTTCTTAGGAGAGGAGGAGGATGAGTATGTTAAAATTATTTTCTTAAGAAAATTTTGTTTTTTTACAATGGTGTCTTTTATTTTCATGTAATTATGAATTTTATTAATGTAGAGAGAGTGCTAATGAATATAGTGATGACAATGATATTAGCTAGAAGGTTCAGAGGGTAGCAGCTAAGTGTTTGTTTGTAGTAATAACATCTCATCAAGAAATGCTATTAAAGCTATATGATTAGGCATGTGCTTTGAACCTTTCTCAATTTTTGCTACGAGATATTTATCATTTTCATAAAAGTTGACTCTATTTGTCCTATTCATTTGCCATGTTTTTCGACCTTTGTGTGCCCAATAATTTTGGCTTAGTGTCTCTTCAGAGTTTATGGTTTACCTCCAAAGAGTGACAAGAATGGCCCTTTGTCTTTGTTAGAGTCAAGAGGATACATAAATTCCATTCTCTTGGCATAACACTAACTTGCTAATGTTATGCAAAAATAGGAATAAATTAAGTTTGAAATGATATATATCAGTTGTTATCTCATTTCAAAATGTGGTTAGCTTTAGGAATTCTTTTATAAGATGTTATATGAAATGATTTCTAGCTAACACCTACCAAGGAAACATAACTTGCTTCTTCTGATAGTGAATTCTTCTCAAAGTTTTGGCATTGTGAAGAGCAACCCAATTCTTTATGTGCCAATGGAAATATTGAGAATGCTAAGAGATGGCATGGTTACTCTCATTGATGTTATTTCTTTGTTGATAAATATATATATATATTGCATTTTCCTTGGTTTTTTAAATGGGAAGTAATCTAAGGGGAGAACACTTCATTATTTTTCCCAGTAAGTGTTTTTATAAATCTTTTTCATTCATTAATTTCTCAAAGAGATTAACAGTCTCATTTGGCATGTGAATGAGTTCTAAGGTTGCATGGAATCTATTTTGGAGGCTTGCCCAAGGTTGATAGAGAGGTTCAAAGAGAGAGAGAAGAAAATGTTAAAGTATTAACATTTTTCTTTCATTTTTTTTTAGGTGAATGATACCATTATTTTACACTTTATGATTTCATCCTCTTATTAATATTGTTGCAGATGGATGTGTTCAATTCCTTCATCAAGTTGATATGCTAGAATGGGAATGTGACTAAAGGATCAAGGGATGCCCGACATTCAAGGCAAGTAGTTAATGAAATATGTAGCCAAGATGTTTTGTAATGCTATAGATTTTTTTGAGATGGTATCCTATTAAAGGTTTGTTGGCTTCCTTTTGCATGGTAGTTTGACTTCCAACTATGTTATTTTAAAGATAGACATACTATTTACTGAGAAATGTCTATTGATGCTATCTCTAATTTAAGGTTGTTAGTTATCAAGGCCTTTGTAAGTTGTGGAGAATATTAGTTGAAATGACTGAGAATTAATGACATTATTAATATTTGTATAATCTTGATAAAAATTTTACCTTTTTGAAAGCTCTAACAAGAAATAATGACATCATCTCACTAAGATTGTGTACCTTAGAATAGGAATATCTCTTTGAATGTGAAGCTTATTTTATCTGATTGACTAGTGGGTTAGGTATAATTTTTACATAGTACCACTTAAATCTTAAAGTACTACTCATTTAGTCTATACTTCTCTTTTTAATTTTTTATGCTTACTAGATATTTCCTTATTTAATTGCTACCATTTACTATCAATTCTCAGAGTAGCCTTATAGAGATGAGCTATATTGAGAGATCAGCTCTGTAATGTGGATAGGCACCTTTTAAATGTCAACATCTTGTATCTACATATAATGCCTTCACAGATGTCTATCTATTTAATTTGAGCCTTCTTGGTAATTATCATAGTTACCTAAGATGGGAGACATTGGGTATGGAATGGGGATTGCATTTAAAACTATGAATTTTTCAGAATTCTAGCTTAATAATTGGTAGTTCTGAGAAATGTTGGAAAAAATTAGGAAAGCTTCATGTTCACCTACAAGACCGTAGGAAATGTACCTTTAATCTACTAGGAAGCTAGTTTGTCACATATGCATATTTAACATCTTGAGTAGAGGATTCAAAAAATTGAAAATATTATTTTTTGATTTAGAATAAAGAATGCATAACAGATGAATATACCAATTGTTTTGAGAAATTACTCTTGATTTGAATGTGAAAGTTTATTCTCTCCCATTTTATCATTATAAATGAGGGGTTATGTTGAGCACTATCTAAAATGTGAGGCAAGCTAAACCTTAAAAGTATGCACTTATTGATATGATAAGTTGGAGAAATGCACATGGGTGTGATAGACTTCCTTGGTGCTTTGAGTGCCATCACAATTTACCATGTTGGTTGAAATTTTCCCTGAAAAAACATTTTCCTAAATACTTCAATCTATACAGCTTCATACACTGGAGCAAGTGTTAGATAGGGATTGTCCCACTCTCCCCATATTTTGTATCTCCTAAATGATTTTATTTGAGCATCAACAGTTTTCTTGGAAAATTGAGAAACTTTTTTTCTTAGTTTCAAAGGTGTGAGCTCTTTCCTTGCCTCTTCATCTATGGACTACAAAACTTTGAGCTCAAATAGCTTATATCAGTTTTACCTTGAGATGTTTTATGCATTGCTGCCATAAAAGAAACCTTCTCTCCAAATAAAGAATTGCCTAGTCCATAGCCCACAACAAAGATGAAGACCATCAATGAAATCAATTGCGATGATTTCTGAATCTAATTGTATAAGTTTTTTCATCAACATTTTGGATCACATGTTGTGATCCATCATCAAGGTTTTTGTTTGTTAGAAGTTTTGTGGATGTTCCTTAGATGATACCATTGGTTCAAATTCATCTGACAAGGAATCAGAGGACTATTTTCCATGAATCAATTATCTATGGCTTTAATGTAGGAGGAAAGCTTACTAGCCTTAATGGCTTATAAATTGTAGCATGTTAGTTGTTATGATTCAATTCATCCATTAGTGTTCTATGACTCCTGCCTCACTCAATTCTTAGAGGAGATATTGTATTGAGTTGGATGAATGTGGCATTCATCCGGCTAGTTCATACTACCCTAGGCCATGGCCAAGAAGATTCTTTGATTGGCATGAAATATAAGCTTCTAGTATTGTATCCTATGGATGATAATGGAAAGTTATGGATATTTATGTTTGTACACTTCTTTCATGATAAGACATGAGTGCTCATCTAAGTTCTTGACAATTGCCACATTTCCATCACTCAAGACATCCAAACCAGCAAGTTGCCTAGTTTCTTTAGTAAACTTGTCATTATCATCTATAGGATACAGTACTAGAAGCTTATATTTCATGCCAAACAAAAAAAATTTGCACCCAGGTGTTGGTCAAAATTTTGACCAATGATGGTCAAAAACTACCAGGTGTTGGTTGAAATTTAGACCAACATTTGGGTGGAAATTACACCATGGCAACATTTTCATCAAAATTTCAACTGTAATAATTATGACTAATGGGTTGGTCAAATTTGGGTCAAAATTTTGACCAATAATGGTCAAAAAATGACTTCAAATGTACTCGTGTAGTCATGGTTGCCAATCTTTGGGGTGCCCAACTAGGACCTTTAGCCCTAGGAGAAAATCCTAATCCATTACCTAAAGGAGCTCGAGTCTTCCTAAGTCTAGTGGAGATGGAAAGAAATCCACTGATGAACATCTAAATGTGTTCCACAACACCTATAGTGTTATGAATATTAGTACTAAAAATGTGGTAGTCAGATTATTTGTCTAAACTTTGACAAAAGCTACAATAGACTAGTTTCATCATCTCCCTAATGGATCTATCACCAATTGGGCTACCATGAGGACTTCTTTTGAATCTAGGTTCAAAGTGGTTGATGATGAACACTCTCTTCTATTACAACTCTCACAATTAAAAAAGGAAGTTCAAGAGCCCATACAAGATTTTATAGCTATGTTGATAAAGATTCTTCACAAAATCCCTACCGCAAAAAGATCCAATGCATAAAACTAAAAGGGTTTCTTCATGAACACTATGCCTCCTAATATCATCTTCCACTTTAGAAGAGATAGGGTGGTAGCCATTGATGCAGCATAGAGTTTAGTAGTGGAGTTAGAAGATGACTTCTTGGCTATAGGGAAGTGGAGAGGATAAATGCAATAGCCTCAAAATCAGACATCCACTTTTGGTCCAAATGACCCTCTAGTTCAAAAATTGCTAAATGTATTTTTAGAGATGAAAAGGAAAATGCCTAGGATGACTTATCATAATATCCCTAGGAATAATTTTCATCCAAGAGTGCGGGCAAGGAAACCATATATGTTTCCAAGAAATCAAAGACTAGTAATTAAAGGAGCTTCACCAAAGAAGGTAAGCATGCATATTTTTCATCTAACTGATGAAAATTACAAATTTTCTTATCTAGAAATTCTATGCTATAGAGAAATGGGAGTAAACAAGGAAGTTATAGAAGAAATACCTGTTAGAGAGGAATCCCCTAAAGTACCTAGTGACACTAGAAATTATTACTTCAAATACAAATCTAACTCAGAACAAGGTGGTGATGTATATACTACTCTAGAGGACCCTTCATGCATAGTACTCACTAGAAGTAATCATAATGAAAAATCTCTTGTCAGTTCATCTTACTCCATACCTACAAACAAATGGTGTGATTAGCCCAGACAATGCAAATGTGAATTCAAAATTTAAAAGAATCCAATACATGAATAAAAGATGTTGAAGGAGACTATTCCCAATTTTGGTTTTGATATTGTAGGTCCTCTCAAATTCAAGTTTCTCCTTTTGATTACTTGGGATTCAATCCTGATGAGCTAAATAGATTAGATGAGTTATTTAAAAGTCTAGTTCAATCAAGCAAATTAGGTAATAATTCCAAGGCCAATGTTAATTCTGATATTAAACTTAATAATGGTGAAACATATTATCATGCCAAAACCTCTCACATGTATGTTGATGTTGAAAAACCCAACCCATTTTACATATCCTTATTTGTTCATGGGCATAAACTGAGCAATTGCATCATTGATTCTGAAGCCTCTAACAATACTATGCTAGGTATAGTAGCTAAAGTACTAGACCTACCCTTGACTAAAAAATTTGGTAAATACTATGTTATGGACTCTAAACATGTTCCCCTTATAGATTAGATAAAAGATGCCCAAGTAGCTTTGACCAAATTTCCTGACAAAAGGCTTAAGTTGACTATACTAGTTGTAGATATCCCTACTAGCTATGGAATGCTCCTAAGAAGAATATTTTGTAAAGACTTGGGTGAGAAGATAAACTTAAATTGGTCTTAGGCTACTATCCTGATTGGAAACAAGAAAGTGGTACTCAAGCTTGAATGTAAAGAAAAATACATGATCTTAACTTTTGAGGACCCCAAATCTCATATCTTATACATAGAAACTAATTTTGCTAACTATTTAATTTCATCTAAAGAATTAGTAGGCTTGAGAGAGGCATCCAAAGATGATCTATGGACTTTAGAGTTTGATGGAAGTTCTTTTATTGGCTCAAGTGCAAGTGTAGTTCTAATTTCACCCTCGGGAGATATTATCCCTAAGGCATTTAAACTAGAGTTCAAGAATACTAACAATGTAGTGGAATATGAAGCTCTACTTCTAGGTTTGGATGAAGCTAAAGGAAAAGAGATTAAGCTATTAAAGGTTATGGGTGATGCTAAACTTATGGTCAAACAAGTACAAAACTTCTTCACTATAAAGAAACCTAGATTGAAGCATTACAGAAACAAAGTCTAGGATGACATTGATGGTTTTGAGGCATTCTCCATATTGATCATACCAAGAGAATTTAATAGCAAGTTCAATTCACTAGTTGGGTCCACATCATTAATGATTTTTCATCTAGATTTCATAACTAATACCTATACAATTAAACTAGTTCATCGTTTGAGTGTACCTAATAATGTAAACTCTTGGCAAATTTTTGATAATGATGCTCATGTCAATGCTTTTCTCCAAGGATTTGTGTCTTTTCTATTTCAACAATCCAAAGGATCTGACTCTAAAGATCTCAAACTCCATACAAAGCTTGAAGTTGAATCTGAAGAAGGTATTATTCAATTGAAAGACATTCACATCCCCAAAGGCCTAGTTTCTTTGGAGTCACTTTTCAATTGAAAATATTGTTACTTCAATAAAAATATTTAAAAAAATAGAAGAGTTTTCAAGGGAATGTGAGAAATTGAACATTGGCTTAGAAGATAATCATAAGTGGGTCAATTTGGGAAATTGTTTCAAAGAATCAGAGAAGGATAGATTCCTAAAGCTACTGAAAGAATTTAGAGATGTATTCACATGATCCTATAAAGATATGAAATATTTCTACCAAGGGACATTTAAGCATGAGATTCCCTTAAAACCAAGCATTGTTCCTTTCTAGAAAAATCTTAGATCTTATGATCCAAGGGTAGCTGATGTAATCTTTAGAGAAGTGGATAAGATGCTAAAGGCATGCATAATTTACCCTATTCATCATTCAACATGGGTGGTAAATATAGTTATGGTCAGAAAGAAGAGTGGGGAGATTAGAATCTTTGTCTACTTTAGGAATTTGAATCAAGCAAGCCTGAAGGATAAATTTACCCTCCCTTATATGAACTAGATTATACAAATGGTAGTAGGCTTAGAAATGATTTCTATGTTTGATAGTTTTTTTGGATATAACTAGATTAGTGTAGCTCCTGAAGACAAGCACAAAACCTCTTTTATCATGCCATGGGGAACCTTTGCATATAGTAGGATACCTTTTGACCTCATTAATGCAAGAGCTACTTTCTAAAGGGTGATGAATTCATCATTCAAACACCTACTCAATAAGATAATTGTCATCTGCCTAGATGACATGATATTTTTCTCCAAGAGAAGGAAGAAGAACTTGCATGATCTAAGGTTGGTTCTCCACGAGTGTGAGGAACACAGTATCTCGTTGAACCCTATATATTTTGTATTTTATGTTATAGAAGGGAAACTCTTGGGCCACTTAGTATCAAGGGATGGGATTTTGATAGACCTAGAGTGAGTCAAAGATTTTCAACAATTTTCCCTCCATCCTAATTGAGATGGCATTCACTCTTTCTTCGACAAGATTAACTTTTTGAGGAGGTTCATCCTAGATTTTGTTGAAACAACATGACTCATCACCAATATACTTAGTGAGAAATTAGTTTTCAAATGGAGTCAACAAGCCATGAAAGCATTTGCGGTCAAGGTTGCCATAGCTAAAGCAACCATCCTTGCTCACCCAAATTATAAGAAAGATTATGTCATCCACTACTATGCCAATGAACACCCCATGTCTTTAGTCCTACTATAGCAAGATAGGATAGGCTCTGAGGTACCCATATCCTTTATAAGTGTGCCCTTGAAGAACCATGAACTAAGGTATTCACTAGAAGAGAAGTAAGCCTTCTCAGTTGTAGAATTTGTAAAGCACTTTAGGTACTATATCTTACACTCACATTTGACGGTGTTTGTTCCAAGTTTAGCTATAAAGAGTATCCTCACCCAACAAGAGGTGTTAGTTAATAACAAGGTTTCCTGGGTATCCAAAGTCAAAGAATTTGATCTTGAGATTAGACCTACAAAACTAGTAAGGATTCAAGGCCTATGTAAGTTGATGGCAAATAGAAAAGGAGACATTGTAGAGGAAGACTCATGTGCATTACTAGTAGGTCTCAAAGATAATTGGTTTTGGGACATTGCATATTTTCTCACTGATGGTGAATGCCTTGAACACTTCATTGGTAAGGCAAAGGGAATGTGAAGATTGAAGGCTACTAAATATACCATTGTTGATTATATATTATACATGAAGGGTCTCGATGGCACATCCCTAAGGTGTGTAGGTAAGGATCAACAGAAGAAATTACTCAACTCTCTACACAATGAAACTTGTGGAGGACACTTCTCATCCACTATAATTGCCTTTAAAGTTTTAAGAAGTGGATTCTAATGGCTTGGAATGTTGGTAGATGCATAAAAGTGGGTAGGGAAATGTTAGAAATGTAAACTATTTACTATAAAACCCAAACTAGAAGCACTCTACTTGAGGCATATAGTCATCAAAAAACCATTCGAGCATTAGGGTCTAGATTTTATTGGACCTCTTAATCTAGTCTCAAGTGTGTACCACACTCTTATCTTAGCCACCATAGATTATTTCACCAAGTGGGTCAAAGCAACACCCATCAAAAAGCCTACCTCTAAAGTGGTGAGTAAGTTCTTAATGGAGAATATTCTAGTCATATTTGGTGTCCCTAAGAAAATAGTGATTGATAATGCCCAAAAATTTTCCTCGAGGGAATTATAGTTGTTCTATTATGAAAATGGAATCTACCTATCTCATTCCTCTGACTATTTTCCTTGGGGAAATGGTTAGGTAGAATCTTCCAATAAGAACCTAATTTCAATCATGATAAAATTGGTGAGTGACAATGCTAAAGATTGGCACAAAATATTATATGAAGCACTATGGGCTGATCAAACTACTCCTAAGAGAGAAATCAGGATGACACCTTTTGAATTAGTGTATGGAGTTGAAGTATAATTACCCTTACCACTAGAAGTGGCTATAGTCAAACTATAGACGGTAATTGAAGATGAAGTTTTTCAAAACTCAATAGAAAAGAGAATCTTCTATCTCATAAATATTGAAGAAGAGATGGAGAAATAGATGGACCAAATAACTATCCACCAAACATGGGTTAAAAAAATTATTGGCAAGAAATCCAGGCCTAGGAATTTTATGGAGAATAACAAAGTTTTTCTTTGGGACAAAAGCAGATATCCTAGAGGCACACATGGAAAATTTGAATCACTTTGGAAGGGGCCATTTGAAATTTTAAAAGTTCTTGGATCAAATTCCTTTTGGATTAGGTACATAGATGGTATAGATCTACCTCTATCTTATGATGAGTAGGATTTGAAGATCTTTTAGCTTTGAGAGAGCTCATCTCTCAGTTTTGTTGTGTGTCTTAGATTAGTTTCTTTTTCATTTTTTTGTGTGTCTTAGCTTAGTTTGTTCTTTTTTGTTGGTCTTGTGTGATACCATAAATAACTGAATTTCTTTTCAATCCTTCATAGTTTGAATCCCTAGTTAGATCTAGCTATTACCCATGAATGGTGCACAATTATTTTGGTACATGGTCATATAATAATCCATGAGTGTTAAATAAGAGCCGTGTCTTATAGATATTCTATTGTCAATATTAATCCTCTCAATTTTCTTGTCTCAAAAGTCCTTGAGTTGAATAGACCCGTGAACTTGAACATTAAACACTTTGTTTGGTATTCAAAGTTTAAGGTTTATTGGGTACTCAATTCATTTTAAACAAGTCAATCATGTTTGGACACTAATTCTCATCATGAAGAATGAACGTGAATATTGAACACCTTGTTCAATGTTCAAGTTCAAACTTCACAAGAATGCTTTCATTGCAAGTCAAGTTATGAGAATAGTTTACAATATTTCACAACCTTTGAACTTGAACATTAAACTACCTCATAGTTCAAGCATTCATGTTCACTCATTCATAAAATTGTACACTACTAATGCCATTTGTCTTTTAGACAACTCAATAGGGGTGCAAGTTGCTAAATCTATGGAAAAGTTCAACATTAATGAGGAGTTAAGGGAAATAATGAAAAGGTATGTAGTGGTGTGTGTAAAACTTGAGTTGATCAATAATGATCATAACTTCTATCTTATCACAAGTCATGTCATCTATATGTATCCTTTAAGTCCAAGCTTCATGTTTTAAAAGAAACTTGCCTTCTTTTCATTCCCTGTTATTTTCACTTCTGGGTAAATGGTTTGTCTCATCTAGGTGTATGTGATGATAGTTTGAGATTTACCTTCCTATAAATCTGCATGTTCTCAACTTGGTGAGTCCCTAATCCTTTACTTTTAAGGTGCCTTTCCCTTCTACATTTCATTAAGATTGTTCTTTCATTCTATATCTTGCTTTTCTATTCATTTCTTGTCATGGCTACTACTTTTAGTACAAAACTCTTTAACGAGATTAGATTGTTAGTGATAAGTAGCATCCTCCCTAACATGGAAGACACCTTCCATGCCAATGAAGATATGAACAAACTCCTGGCTATGTTTGCTAATCCACCACCTAGCTCCATATCTCAAAAATTCATAGATAGTGGTCTATTGTAGCCATCTCCATTCCTAGAGGCTTTCCCTTGTCCTAGATTAGTCCTAGCCTATAGGGATAGATATAATGCTATTAATAAATGCATTCATAATTTCAATGGTAAAATCCTGGTATAGGTGAGCAGAATTGTTGTTATGGGCACCCTAAGAATTCTTCCATTGGAAGTGTACAAAGACTCTACCATTAGTTCCTCCTATGCTCAATTTTCCATGAATGTTATAGAGTTGAGCAACAATATCACTAATATTTGGCTCTTCAATTCTAAAAGATAGGGTTCCCTTCTTACAAAACCTTTGACTAGAGAGCATATGATTCCCAAAATTAAGGATGTTATTACATTGCTAAACAAGGTAAAAGGAAATGCAAATGCCTTCTATTGGGAAAAATGTATGTATTTATTTATTCATACTATTCTAGGGGAAGATAAATACATTGATTGGGTGGATATTATAGCAACTAGGTTGTAGGGAGAAATTTTCCAGTCCTTTGGTACTACTAGTTTTTACATGACCTCCTATCTGTTCTACATCCTAGCTTGTGGAAAAGAGTGGAAGGGCCTTCCTCACTCAAATTGGAACTCAAGTGTGCCCATTTATTATTATTACCCACTCTTTCAAAATAAAAAAAGCCTCGATGGTTTCAAGATAGTCTAGGACACATTTTTAGCCAAACTGGTGTTCAAATTACAAGGGAAAGAAAACATGAGATTGACAAAAGAGGCCACCCAATTGATCAACATTTATGGCAGTTACTTCACCTAGTTTCCATGGTTACATACCTCAAAATTGGGGGTTACAAAGCTAAACTAGTAAGTCTTCCCCGATATTTCCTAGACCTTGTGGTGCTAATTGAGGTGTGCAAATAGTTGGTGGATGTCAAAAAACATTGTAAGGCAAGGAAAGGTTTAGGATATAACTTCCTCATTGAGCTTGCACATTAAAAATTCAAAAACATTCAAGATTCTCTCAAACTCAAACTAGAGATTAAATCCCTAAACTTATTGACCTACTCCCCTCTACCAAATTTTGACAATCAAGAATTTTCCATGAAGTATTCAGAAAATTGCCTCTTCTAATGCACACATACCCCATTTAGAGGATTTTTGGGCAAATTGTCAAGCCGACTTTAAGGTCAGGAAAAATATCTAGTTGATGTAGTATTTTCATGGTTATGGATGTGTTGGAGACACATTGGGTAACCTTTTTCTATGTGCCCATAGACATTGGAGTTGTCATTTTGAAGTTAGAGTTATTTTTACCTTGTTGTAGGAGCTATATTTTCTAATTTTTGGGTGCCTGTTGTGGGTCATGTAAGTAATTATTCTTAATGAATGATGGGATATTAATTTAATGTATTGAAGAGGACCTAGATTTTTATATTTGGTTAAAAGAATAAGTCCTAATTCTTTATAAGTTGGGAGATATGGCAATTCTCCTAGAGTATCAATTTCTAGCAGTTTGCACAATAAGTTTTTGTGCATGACTTTCAGGATAGATGCATAGATATCCTTAATTAATCTTTTTTTTCACACTTTAGGGGTTGTAGAGGAATTAAATTACTAATATTATTTAGAAACACAAGTTCTAATTCAATCAGGTCTAGATGATATTTTGATTTTTATTGGGTATCAATTTTTTGGACATTTAATTATTGTTGGAGGCTAACTTGTGGCTTAGTTGGGTATAAATAGGGGGTCATGTCAAGTCTTTTACTCATTCATTTATGGAGTGATTCATTCAAAGGAAGAGGAGTGAGGGTGGAGAGTAGTTGAAGAGTGATTTTTCTTGAGACTATGAATAGAGCATCAAATGTTAGGTAGTTTATAGTAGGATTGTGATTAATCATTTAGCTTTGAGAAGAGTATGGAAGATGGAGTAGCTAAGTAAGAGAAGATTTCTAGAGTGTGTGGATAGAGTGCCAAATGTGAGGCTTTTTGCACTTGGATCTTGGATAAATTTTGAGAAGGTCTAGTAGTTGTGACTTGGAAAACAAGGAGATTGCTTGGTGGGCTTGCAAGCACAAGTTGAGATCTTCCTTGGAGGTTTCTACCAGAGTGTGGATTTGCACTAGATAGTGTTTAGTTTGAATATGGAGGGATCTTGCAGAACTATTATTGTAATTTCTTTGTATTTGGTTGTAACTAAGAAGGCCTTACAGCTTGACACATTGCATGTAACAATTATTTTATGAATAAATTATTGTAATTTGGTTTCAGATCTTGCATTGTTATTATGTTTTTGATGTGTGGTTATTTGATGGGGGATAGGACATATCCTTTGGGGATTCTCCTACCTTGCACTATGTCACTAGTCTAGGTTAACTCTATTACAAAGTATGGATTTTAATCTCCCATTCAATATCTCCAAGGTGAGTAAGGAGAATGAAGAGGAAGTTGTGGATCCTATTTACATTGAGAAGGTTGAGGCCTATCCCTTACTTGAGATTGACTTGTTAGTGCTAGAGGAGGATGGTTTACACAAGACAACTTCACTTGTCTTAACACGAATAGAGAAATGGTGCACAAGCAAATGCATTCAAAAATAGGAGCTTGTAGTGTTCAAAGGATTGAAGCTTGTTCAAGTTCACCTTTGCTTGTTTCTAGTTCTAATAAATTATTACTTCAACCACTATAGGTAAATCAAAGCTCAACATTGAACCTCAACATCTTGTTCAAGGTTCAATTCACCTCCCTATGTCCATCAAGTGGATGCATTCTCACAGCCAAAGGAAGTAGGAACGGTCAAAGAAATTGAGTGTGCCTCATGACGAGCCTACCACTATAGAGCTATACTGATGCAAGAGCATCCAGTGGTGTAAGGGCAATCCTATACCACCCAAAAAAATGCTTAGTGTTAGTTTCTTTTTAATGTGTTTTCATTTCTAGATACCCATTTGGGTCCAATTAAGATTCCAACTCTCATAGTTCCACTATTGGTTTTCTAGATTAGAGTTTTTGAGCACCTTGGGATATGTGCCAATGTAGAAAATAGGTAATTTTGTAATTGAGCCATAATTATGATGAGTTATAGGGCTGAAGTTGGAGGGATGATTATAATTGTGATTTACAGAACTTTAGAAAGAGAATTAGGTCAAAAGGCTTTATGGTTTGAAAGTTATTACAATTTTAAGTTGCCTAGAGACCCCCTAAGAGTACTTCAAAGTCAGATTTGAGGCACTAAATGGCCTCGTATAGGCCCCAAAAAATGGGGGCATTTTAGAACTAATAGTCCACCAAGATAATTGAGAGGAGGGGTGAATTAGTTATCCAACAATTAAAATAATTGTCTTCTTTAAACAAACTTAATCATTCAACCAAAGTAAACAAAAACCATATAAAGATGCACATAGATAATTACACTGGATATGTTGCCTAGGGAAACCCTTCCTTGAAGGTAAAACCCCAATGGGAATGATGTCCACAAGATGATGTAGTAATATAAATATTCATTTTTAGAGGATAGACCCTGTTAGGAGTTTGTTACAACATTTAGTACAATGAGTCCCTGATAGGAGACTTTGAATCCTTGTTAGAAGTTGTAGTATAATGTATGCAAGAACAACCTACTACCCAAACATGCAATTTCAACTACAAGAAGAGCTCAATGCTCAAACAAGTAATTTACCAGTATCTTCTTCTTTCTTCTTTACTTTCCTCTATCCTATCAAGTAGACCAATCACTATCAGACCTTGTAGACTAGTTCATGAACCTTAGACCACTCAGAAAAACCTTGGAAATGAAGTTTCCTTCACTTTCACACTACTCTACTCAACTTCACATCCTTTAATACTTTTCAAACATTTATAATTTGCATATCCTCATATCCATGTATATCATGACAAAGGGAAATGGCCTTCCTTTATATCAAGTCCATAAAACAATTCTTGTGTCAGATGTTAGTCCTTCTCAACTAATTATTATAGGACCTCATTAAGAACATGTTACACTTAGCAATAACACAAATATTTTTCCTTGCAACTTGAATAAATTTCCTTATACACAATATTATGATGAGTGAGCTTAGCCATGGCATCCTCAACATGTCATTTTTACGTCCTCAACCTCGATCATTAATATATCAACTCTGCTAAGAGATATAAAAAGTTTTCCATAACATGCCTTTGTAAACTCTATATTAGAACAGACATCACCAAAACTTACATAACAGCTTTTAGACTTGTCCTTCCTACTTCTGACATTAACTACATATACCAAATATGCAAAAGTATCTCTCATAACCTTAAGTGGTTATCATGCTCAACTAGCCATTCATACCAACTTAATCTTTTCATTTTTGTTCTATCAAATACCACAGAAGACATCAAACATGCTATGTTGACATCAATGAAAAACTCAATCATGAAAGTAACATATCATCATCAAACCAATCTCTCCAATTTTTCCAATCTTCCAACAATTTCCCCCTATAACATTGATTGCAACATAGATGAAAACCATCTAGTTCCAAGAATACCAACAAAAGACAAATAGTCCTCAAATCCTCTTCATCAATCATACTACCCCATTGATATACCTCAATGTGATCTATACCAAATTATTA
Source organism: Cupressus sempervirens (assembly GCA_028749045.1). Classification (NCBI taxonomy): domain Eukaryota; kingdom Viridiplantae; phylum Streptophyta; class Pinopsida; order Cupressales; family Cupressaceae; genus Cupressus; species Cupressus sempervirens. The sequence goes on along the minus strand of CM053784.1, from coordinate 78,089,587 downwards.
TTTCAAATTCATGCCATATTCTTCCATACTCATGAAAAACATCTTCTCAACATAATTTTTTCCTACAATACTTCTCCCCCATAGTATAATGTCAAACATTCCCCCATAGTATGATGTTTTCCATGCTAAACTTTCCCCCATTGACATCAATGTCAAAGGTTTCTACAACCAACATATATGCAAAGAACTCTACAACAACTAGTACTTTCTCAACTCAAGTCTCAAAAGACACTGTTCAAAACAATATCAACAACATCAATAAGATCCTTGCATGACTCTGTCAATCAAAGATACTTCCCCCATATAGGAAGCATCAGCATCCAATCTAGACAAACAATGGTGCTTTGTTACCCTAGACTAATGCACTCTTCCATCTTCTTACTCTAATGTAAGAAGAGGCATAACCCCAAGAATACCTCACAAATATTCAAAAATCTCTTTGGGAAGAGGCTTAGTGAATATATCTACAACTTGCTCTTTAGTGCTCATATTCACCAATCTAATTTCCTTTTCTTTAACTTTTTCTCTCAACATATCATACTTAATAGAAGTGTGCTTAGTCTTCAAATGTAATAGTAGGTTCTTACACATATTTACTATGCTTGTATTATCACAATGCATAACAATAGGTTCGCTAATTTCTATCCTTATACACTTCAGCATCTACTTCATCTAGATTACTTGATTGCAATTATTTTTTGCTGCAACATACTCTACTTCTACTATACTTTGAGATTTCTAATCCTGCTTCTTGCTTAACCAAGAAACCAATGTTCTTCCAAGAAAGAAAGCTCCTCCACTAGTTCTTTTTCTATCATACAAAATGTCTGCCCAATCTACATTAGTATAAGCACTTTGAGTAAGATCATTAGATCTATCATACCATAATCCAAATTTTGAATTTCCTTTCAGATATCTGAATATATTTTTAACTATTGTATAATGTGCTTCTCTAGGATCAGCCTAGAATCTTGCAACAATTCCAACTACACTACTATAGCTAGCTTTATGTGTGACAGATATTGCAAACCTCTGATCATAGATATATACTTCTTCTGCTCAATAGTAGGTGTCTCACCCTTTGTAGATAACTTGTGTCCAGTTACCATATGTGTCCCAACCAATTTACTTATTTCCAAACTAAACTATTTCTATAAATCCTTCAAGTATTTAGTCTGAGAAATAAAGATTCCTTCTTTATTCTGTACTATCTACAATCCTAGGAAATATTTTATCTCTCCTATCATAATCATTTCAAATTCTTTCTTCATTTCTTCAAAAAACTTCTTACTTTCTTCATCATTTCCTCCAAATATGATATCATCAACAAATATTATCAAAAATCATTAAACCATTATTAGTTTCTTTCAAATATAGATTGCTATATGCCATACCTTTTCTATATCTAAGCTTTTTTAGATGCTTATCCAACCTTGAATAGAAAGTTCTGGATGCTTGCTTCAATCTTTACAATGCTTTCCTTAGTCTGCATACTATGTCCTTGTCATCTGTCAAAGGACATCCTTCAAGCTTCTCAATGTATACCTCTTCTTCAAGTTCTCCATTCAGAAATGCTGACTTGACATCCATCTAATATACTTTGAATTTATTTTGTGCTACATAGGCAAAGAATAATCTTACAGCTTCTATTCTAGCCACTGGAGAATAAGTCTCCTCATAATCTATTCCTTCTTGCTATGAATAACCTTTACATACCAATCTTACTTTTTTCCTTACAACTTCTCCTTGCTTATTCATCTTGTTCCTAAATATCCATTTGGTTCCTATCACATTCTTCTCTACAAGTCTGGGAACCAATTCCCATGTCTTATTCTTTATAATATGATCTTTCCTCCTTCATAGCTTATTTCTATTAATTATCTTTACATACTTTTTATGCATTCTTCAATTCAACTTGAATTATCAAGGATAGTTTTTCATTAACTCTACTTCTTGTCATCACACCTTTGTCTTTGCTTCTAATGATTTGTTTGGATGGGTAATTCTTTATCATGTTCTTTCCTAAAGTAGGAGATATTATCTCAACTCTTGGCTCTACTGAAGGTTTTGAGCTTTGTTCCTGCCTTTTCTTTCCTTCCTTCACTTTCCATAATAGTCTTAGTTCTTTGATTATAAAATCTATAAGTCTTGATTTTCAATTAATAACCAAGAAACATACCTTCATCACTTCTAGCATCAAACTTACCAATGCCATCATCTCTCTTAAAGTAACACTTACTTCCAAATATTCTAAAATACTTAAGTGTAGGTGAATGACCAAACCACAATTCATAAGGTGTCTTATTTGTATCCTTCTTAACTTGAACTTTTTTCATAGTGTAGACTGTTGTATTCACTACTTCTCTCCAAAATGTCTTGGATACATCATTTTCTTCTAACATAGCTCTAACTTATTTTTTTACAGACTTGTTTCTTCTCTCTACAATGCCATTCTGTTCAGGGGTTCTTGGTGTTAATAGTTGTCTTTTAACTCCATTTTCCTTGCAAAACATGTTAAACTCATTTAAATTATATTCTCCTCCTCTATATAATCTTAAACATTTAATCTTTACATCAGATTCATTCTCAACTCTATTCTTGAATATCCTAAACTTTTCAAATGCTTCAGATTTCTCTTTAAGAAATGCAACCCACATCATTTTAGAAAAATCATCAACAAGAATCATAAAATACCATTCACCATAGAATCCTCTTGTTTTTGTAGGACCACTAATATGTGTGTGTACAATCTACAACTTTGTTGTAGTGGTAAACTTCTTGCTAGGAATAGAAGTTCTATTATGCTTTTCCAAAACACACTCCTTGCAAATTGTGTTAGGAGGTTTTACAATCTTCAGCAAATCTCTAATGGAAAACATTTTACAAGTCCTCACAATACTATTAAACTTTTCATGATAGAATCTCTTATGCCATAACCAACTATCATCTACCTTTGCAACCAAACATGTCATTTTAGTAGGATTCAACTAAAATATATTGCCTCTAGATCTAGTTCCTATTACAATTACCTTTCTATCTTTATCTCTAATCATAGATGTCTTTTCTATGAACTACAATTGATTATCTTTGTCTACTAATTATCCAACACTCAAAAGATTGTGTTTTAAACCATCAAAAAAGTATAAATCCTTAGTATTAGTTTTACCATCAAAAATTATAGATCAAATACCTTTTATTTGGCCTACTTCATTGTTTCCCACTCTGACAATTCCTCCATCCTAACTTTTGAAATCAACAAACTTGTTCATATCACAAGTCATATGATGTGAACAACTACTATCAATTATCCAATTATATTTCTTCTCAACATGTGATACCAAAGCTATCTACTTTGGAATCTCCTCTCTAATTTCCATAATTCCAATTTCATCATCACTACAACTTAATGCTTGATCATCAAAATCATTATCTTAATTTGCATACAAACAATCTCTATCTTATCTAGGCTTATGACTTCCCTTATACTTTTTCTCCCTTTTAGGACACCTAGATGCAGAATGATCATATTCATTGCAAGTCCAACACTTAAAGATTTTCCTACCTCCTTTTTCTCTTCTTACCAGAAGGGCTACAACTTCATCAATCTTTCTTTCTTCTTTAGATTTGATGTTGCTAGCAAGATCTCCTCTAGTTCTTGTGCTTCTTGATAGATTAGGTCGAATGTTGAAGGAACTGAATGTTATCTCTATTCTAGTTAAGTCTATAGATTGTCTAAGTTCATTCTCAATGACTTCATGTATTCCAAGCAATATCTCCTTTGTGAAATCTTTGGTACATGATATCAAAAACTATATGATCTAACTTATTGTCTTGAATGGTGGTGTTAGAGTTTTCAATATCTTCCATATATCCTCATCATCTTCTTTGTTTCCTCCTTAAGCTTTAATATCTGTAGTAATTTTTTATATCCTACCTATATATGTTCTTATAGATTCATCTTCCATCATCTTATCATCTTGAAATTCACAAATCCAACTTTGTAGCCTCAACTTCTTAGAATGTGCATCACCTTCAAAACTATTTTCCAAAGCTTTCTAAATCAAATGTGAAGTAGGAAGTGATTTTACGTGATTGTGCTCGATTTTAGGAAGTGCAGTCAATAGTGCTTCTCTAGCTCTCATGTCACACATGAAAAGATCTCTTTCTATCTTGGTGCAAGTTTCCAAATATTTTTCTTCAATCATTGTCTTTGCTGATTTTTTCAAGATCCAATACCCTGGACCCATACACAAAAAATGTGTCTTCGTATTTTCCTTCTAGCTATCATAGTTTGTTCCATCAAATTTTGAACTATCTTTCCTGAACATGTTTTCCATGGATCTCCCAAAGCTATTAAACTTTTTCTTTAACGACCTGACACTCTGATACCAATTGTTAGAATTAATAGTCCACCAAGATAACTGAGAGGGGGGTAAATCAATTATCCAATAACTAAAACAATTATCTTCTTTAAACAAACTTAACCATTCAATCAAACTAAAAAACAACCATACAAAGATACACATAGACAATTACACTAGATATGTTGACTAGGGAAACCCTTGATCAGAGGGAAAACCCTTCTGGGAATGATGCCCACAAGATGATTTTCTAATATAAATATTCCTTTTTAGAGGATAGACCCTATTAGGAGTCTGTTACAACATTTAGTACAATGAGTACTTGTTAGGAGATTTTGAATCCCTATTAGGAGATTCCAACCCTGTTATGAGTTGTGGTATAATGTATGCAAGAAGAACCCACTATCCAAACATGTAATTTCAACTACAAGAAGAGCTCATTTCTTAAAGAAATAATTTATTGGTATCTTCTTCTTTCCTCTATACTTTCCTCTATCCTATCAAAAAGGACAAATCACTATCAAACCTTGTATACAAGGTCACAAACCTCATATCCAAATACCAAACCTTGGATCACTCAGAAAAACCTTGGCAATGAAGTTTTGTTCACTTTCACACTACTCTGCTCAACTTCACATCTTCTACTACTTTCCAAACATTTATAATTTGTATATCCTCATATCTATGTATATCATGATAAAATAAAATGCCCTTCCTTTATACTGAGTCCATAAAACAATTCCTAAGTTGGATATTAGTCTTTCTCAACTAATTATTATAGGACCTCATTAAGAGCATGTTACACTTAGCGATAACACAAATCTTCCACCTTGCAACTTGAATAACTTTCCATGCATGCAATATTATGACAAGCGATCTTATTCATAGCATCTTTAAAATTTCACCTTCATTTCCTCAACCTCTATCATCAAGATATCAAATCTACTAAGAGATATAACAAGTTTACCAGACCATCCCTCTATAAACTCGATCTCAAAATAGACATATCCAAAACTTACATAACTTCTTCCAAACTTGTCCTTTCTTCTTTCGATGTTAACTACATATACGAGATACTCAAAAGTATCTCTCATAATCTTGGGTGGTTATCATGCTCATCTAGCCATCTGTACCAACTTAATCTTTCCATTGTTCTTTTGTCAGATACCATAGAAGACATCAAACATGCTATGTTGACATCAATGAAAAACTCGGTCATGAATGTAACATATCATCATCAAACCGATCTCTCCAATCTTGCCAATCTTATAATAGGACAAGAAATGCTAGTCCATTGGATATAGAGTTCTGGGAGAGTTTTCCAAAAATGTAAATGGTTTGTGAATTGGAGTCCCAGATCAAAATTTATGCCTCCCAAAAATTACACTGCCATTTCTAGATTCTTCTAATTTTACATTGACTTCTGACATGTTTTCTAGAACCTTTTGTTTTAGTGGTGGATGCTAAATGGCATATTCTAAAATATATTCCTAACCCTAAACCTAATTTGGGATACTTAAGGATATTTTTGGCATTGTAAAGGTAGTTTTTGGTGGAGTTCGAGAGAAGGTATTGGAGGAGAGTTTTTCTCTAGGATCAGACAACATTGTAAGCCCATAGGGCATCTCTTTGGTCTATTTTCATTGTACTAAATGTAATAGTAGATCATTTTTTATAAAAATATTTCCCTTTTCCTATTGTGTTCATTTTGTCTTGAGTTGTGTCCTCATCAAGTGGTATCAAAGCCTAGTTTCCTTGAGTGTGTATATAGAGTGCTAATTGTGAGGTAGTTTGCACTAGGACTATGTGGTTATGAGTTTTGATAAAATAAGATTCATCCATGAAGGAAGTGTGTTGGAAGGGCTAAAGTTGTTACTCCTGAGGTTAGAGCCCTCTAGAGATAAGTCCAAGCATTGCAGGAGGAGATCCGCAGAGGGATGAATGTTGCCATAGGTGATAAAAGTCAAGAAGAAAATGAAGAAGGAAATATTGCATGGGAAGGGGGAAGGAGACAGATAATTTCTAAAAAAAGTAGAGGAGAAGTTTTCTAGGTGCATTTCCAAGCTTGGAAAAAAACCTAAAATTGACATCGACATGTTTTCAAGAAATCTAAACCTAGATGAGTTGATCGACTGGATCAATGAGCTAGAGCAATACTTTGAGTATGAGATTATAAAGGACCCTAATAAGGCTAATTTTACAAAAGCCAAAATGAAAGGCCATGCCAAAATTTGGTGGCAAGAGATTTAAGTGGAAAGAAATAGAAGAGGAAAGGAGAAAATCACAACATGGGATTGCATGGTGGACAAACTAAAGAAGTAGTTCATTCATGTTGATTATGAGCTTGATTTGTTCAAGAAGATGCAAGGGTTAAAGAAAGTAGGAAAACTTGTCTAGGAATACATAAAGGAATTTTACCAAGTCCTTATTAGGGTGGGGCATGTAGAAGAAAATAAGGAGAAGGTTGACTATTACCTTATTGGGTTAAGAGCTAGCATTCAGGAGGAGTTAAGTCTAGTTAGAATGACTAGCATTGAAGAGGCATACCAATTTTCCTTGTGAGGTCAAAAGAAACTAAACAAAAAGTTTGATGGAAGGAAAAGAGGGCATAGTCAAGTGAGAACCAGAAGAAAAATGAAGATGTGGATACTATCCAAAACCAGAGGAATGAGGGTTTTAACCACTCCCATGATCAAAACTTTGGAGATCAGAGAGGAAGAGGTAGAGGAAATGAAAAAATTTTAGGAAGAGGATTCTTTCATGTTACCTATTTTCATTGCAATGAAGAAGATCACCATGCCTTTGAAATCCCTCAATTCCAAGGAAGGTTGGATTAGAGAGGTGATATTCAAGCAAGGGTTACTCATGTGGATGATGATGCATAGTCATCACATTTAGAGGATGTATAAGGAGGAGAGGTTCTAGTTAATGAAAGGGTCTTATTGAGTGGTGAGACTGAACCTCAATAAATGAGGATTTTGTTTCGTAGTAGGTGCAACTGTGAGGGTAAATGTTGTGATGTGATTGTTGATGATGGAAGCACTAAAAACTTGGTGTCAAAGGAGATGGTCTCAAAGCTAAAGCTCAAGAGGGAGAAACACCCCCAACCCTATCAGATTGCTTGGGTCCAAGATGATCATAAGGTCCTAGTTAGTGAGAAATGTTTGGTATAGTTCAAGATTGGGTTTTATCATGACAAGGTTCTCTGTGACAACATTCTTATGAATGTCTACCATTTATTGTTAGGAAGGCCATGGTAGTTTGATAGGCATTCTCTACATGATGTTCATGCAAATGCATACTCTCTGATAAAGAATAGAGTTCACCACAAATTGAAGCCCTTGATTAAGGAGGGTGAATAGGTATGCAGTAGTGCTAGGGTATGCCTTATCAATGGAACAAAATGTTTGGATGGTATGAAACTTTAGCATATGTGTTATTCTTTGATTCCTAGAAAGAATAAGGAAGGTAGTAGTGTAGTTCCACTTGAATTTTTGGGTCTATTAACTGAGTATGGAGATATCATCTCTAATAATGTTCTAGAAGGGTTGCCACTAGTAATACAGATTAGTCATCAAATAGATTTAGTCCCTAGAGCTAGTTTTCCTAACAATGCTTCTCATAGGATGACTCCTACTAAGACTAAAAAGCTAAATAGACAAGTTCAAGAGCTATTGAGGAAAGGTTTGATTTGATATAGCCTAAGTCCATGTTCAGTACCTACAATGCTAGCACTAAAGAAGGATGAAGAGTGGAAAATGTGTATAGACTCTTAGGCTATAAATACAATAACCATTAAGTATTAGTTTCCTGTGCCAAGAATGGATAATCTTATGGACTATTTGAGTGGAGCTCAGTACTTCAGAAAGATAGATCTCAAGAGTGGCCATCACCAATTATAGATGTAAGAGGGAGATGAGTGGAAGATTGCATTCAAGACCAAGGAGAGTCTATATGAATGGTTATTCATGCCCTTTGGACTATCCAATGCACCAAGCACCTTCATGTGGCTTATGAATGAGGTACTAAAGAGATTTTTGTCTTTGGATGAATTTTTATTGAACATTTGTAGTGTCCTTGAAAGGTTGAGGGAAGAGAAATTGTTGATTAATTTTCTAAGAATTTGGTATAGTTCTGATACCATGTAAGAATTCCTCTTAGGGAAAAATTCACCCAAGACCAAGGAAATCGAGCACAAGCACAATAATAGACTAAAAGAGTATGATCAGAATAATGATATGATATTCAATTCATTGTCTAAGTACACTGGGAGCCCATATATATAAAAGGTTTCTAGAATGCCTAGGAATCAGCATATTGATAAGTCCTACAACTAGGCACATGACCACTAGAAGTGGATTATCCTCCATTAAGCATAGGAGTAAGTGAAATGATGAGGGGATAAGCCTACAAAGGTGTAGCACTCAAAATTATGTTAGACACCATGTGATAAAATAGGACTATGAATATTTTTGTTGTCTATGGGACAACTCAGTTAATTATGTAAACTCCAATGTTGTAGACGCCATGTGTTAAATTAGAGTTTCTTACTTATGTGTTGTCAACATGAAAACTCATAAAAGTATGCAAACTCAAAAGTGTCTCACTAATAAATAATAAAATAATGCATTGATCTAAGTAGACTTAAGTTTAAATAGTGAATAATTTTTTACACCAACACCCCTCCTTAAGTACAACTTAAGGGAATGCACTTAAGCTTCACAAAAACTAGGATGAAATGCATAATGGGTCCTGGCCATTAGGCCATGTTAGCTACCCATGTACATAATGCAATGAAATCTCTCATAAAGTGGAGAAAGATGGAAAACCTCATGGGAAAAACCCTCCCCCAAAAAGAGAGATGAAAAAAAGATGCATGGATGGATGGAGTAATCAAGATCTCCCCATTATGACATACACCAAGTATATACAAAAGAGAAGTATGAGAAGGACGAAACCCCATAAGAGGAAAAAGTCCCACCCCCCATAAAAGAGAAGAAGAAGAGAGAAAAGGTAGCGCCCCCCCCCCCCCCCCCGCAATGAAGAGTGTCAATCAGTGATAGCTGCTCCAAGGTAGAAGCTAGTCCATGAGTGTTGAATAATGTTCATCCCTTTGGAATAAACAATATCATATGTACAACTGAGATGCTTCCCCAATGTGTGGAAAGGATCTCGATGATCAATGATGCCTCTGAAACTTGCTCAATGGTCCCTATTTCAATACTGATAGTTGCCACTTTAAACACTGCTGAAAAGAACAAATGTAGATCTAGCAAGGATGGATGTAGAACCTATCCCAAAGAACTTACTATCTCCTTAAATCATAAAGAGACCTCTTGAAACTACTATACATAAGGATCCACAATCATATCAACCTATGAAGACTGTTCATGTAAAGAGTGGACAAGAGGGTTAGAGTGGACCCTGCCAACAATTGAAGAAGGATGATAATCACAAAGAGAATATGTTTATCATTGATGATGTCCCCCAAGTCTTCTATGTATGAATCCACAAACAAACCTAAAATATCTACTATGTAGTTGTCCCCTATTTCTAGAGATGGAAGACAAGGTGTACCCTACTATGTTGGACCTATCGTTGTGGCAATATATGCATATGGAATGTGTTAATGTTGTGAAATTAGACTGTGACTATCAATAGGACCCCACATATCTAAATCTATTGAATCACTATTATTGGTGTTACTTTCAACTTCCACAATGTATGAAGTGTGGAGAGGATTGGAGGATAAGCTAGGTGACTTTCCTCAAAGTGTACATTCCTCTTGACCAAAATCTCATGAGTCTCAAGATCCATAAGTCTATATGCCTTAACATTGTTTTCATATCCAATGAAAGTACAAGGCCTTGGTGGTGGTGCCTTACAATCCCTTGAAGATATGTTTTCCCATGTTGGACAACCAAAGACTCTAAAGTGTTTCACAAATAGTTTTCTGTTGCACCATGCCTCAAAAGAAGTCTTTCCATCTAAGGCATTATGAGGAGACCTATTAAGTATGTGATTGGCATTGCATATAGCTTTGACTTCAAGTGTAGGATAAGAGACTTGGCTTGAATCATGCAACTTTCCATGGACTTTAGAGTTCTAATCCTCAATGTTGCAACATCTATCTTATGCAGACTAAATGCTGACAGATTTCGAAGATCAATACCCTCAAGTTTGCAAAAGTATTTAAGTCTTTTTTTCACATATCTTCTTCCATTGTCCATCTAAAAAACATTGATGGCTTTCCTTGATTGCTATTCAACATGACTCTTGAAGGCTTGAAGCTTATCAACCACTTCATTTTTGTGGTGAAGAAAATAGACCCATGTGTAGCATGTAAAGTCATCAATGAAAGTGAGTATGTAGTGATGTTTCCTTATTGATGTCACTACAAAAGGACCTACTAGGACCATGTGAACCAACTAAAGAACAATTGGTGCTCTTGAAGACTTCCCTTTATCAAAATTCTCCTCTAGATACATATCCACTGAACAAGTTGAATATTCACCCTTAGAAAAGTTGATTGTAGGTAGACCTTTGACGATGTTTTGTAACAAAATTTTAAGAAGATAGTGGAAGGCAAGATGACCATACCACTCATGCCATAATTTGGTTTGTGAATGAGATTGAGTTAACAAGGCATGTGAGAGAGACTTAGGCACAAATTGGGAAAAAGAATAAAGCATTTTGTGATGATTGACTTTACCCACTACAACCAATGAATCATCTATTAGATTTTGCACCATTATAGACCTAGGAAAGAACTCAACTTTATTGCCATCTCCAAGGTGAGTGATTTGGTAAATTGAGAGGAGATTAGAGCTAAGGTTTGGAACATAGAGAACATCTTTGAATTCCTCATTTTCCATCTCCACTTGTCCTTTCCCTTAAACTTCCATTTTTGTATCATCTCCTACAAAGATGTGCAGTACCTTAGACTAGTTCAGTGAAGAAAAGTCCCCTTTTGAAGAACCCATGTGACATGAGGTACCTAAGTCAAGAATCCATTCCACTGATGAACTTGAACCAGCCATAAGTCCTTACCTATTTCCCTTTGAAGTGGGTGGAGTTGAATCATTGGAAGTATTTGGAACATTGATTTTGTTCTTCATAAGTAAGTTTTCCAACTCATTGATTCTCTTAGTCTTGCAATGATGCTCATCATGATTCAGTTTCTTACAATATGTACACAAAAGTTTGTCAATCTTTTCATTTTTTTTTGTTCTTGTTGGAAGAAGAATTGTCATGTTGTGAGGAGGAATAGTGTTGTGTCTCTGATTTTATTTTTGCTTCCACTAATTTTCTTGCCATTGTTAGAACTTTTTCCACTTTGACTTGATTGGTTCTCATCACTAGCCACCAATGCTTTGGTATTTGATGACGTGAGAAATCCCATATCTATCAACTTGGATTTTTCAAAAATCAACATTTCTATAAAAAAATGCATCAAATGTAGGCTTTTGGAAAGCACTTCCCATGGTTAACCTATGAGTGTTGTAACTCAAAACAAAGGAGGCATACTCTAAAGGTAGCCTCTTTAGAATGTGATGAATCAACCTATCATCCTTCATTGGATTACCATGGTTTTTAAGTAGTGCTCTAAACTCATTGGCTTTGTTGATATAATCTTGAATTGTGTCAAAATTCTTAGGATCCAAGAGAAGTGGGCCATCCTCAATCTGGTATCCCTTTTCCTCATCTACCTTACCATACAACCCTTCAAGTTTATCCCAAGTAGGTTTGGCTTCCTTAAAACTAGAAATGTGGAAGAAGAGATCTCTGTGAACAAAACTCCTGATAATTCCTAAAGCCTAATTGTCTTTAATTTTCCAATCAAAGAGTGTTGTAGCATTAGTGGGTTTGACAATTGTACCATCAACATATAGATTTAAACCTTTTTCCATTAATCTACTCCATACAATATCTTTCCATGTAGAATAATTGTGTGAAGTTAGAAGTGGACCTTTAGGTGAACCTATGATGTAGAAAAAGAGCACAAAAGAGAAACACAAAAAAAAAAAACACAACCCCCTATTCACTCAATTAAAGAACCCCCCCAAAAAAGATGCTTTTGGCACTTTATATGTAGTGCATGTACAATAGGCTGCTTGTCAAAATGTACAAAGTGGAATTCTAATTTTTCTATTTACAACTACCTTTTGAGGCTCAAACCTATCACTACGCACTATAGCTCAGATGTAGAACAATTTTGAAAAGTAATCAAAGCAATACAATGTAAAAAAGGCCCTAGGTCTAAAAGTGATATTTTTGTCCACACAACCCTATAATTTGATTGCAAGTCTAAAAAGTAAACAAGAAAAAAGCACTTTCAAAAAAAGATAGAACATTTTTTTGAGTCCAGATGAGCCCGTACAAAGCATTTCAAGTTGTAAAATGTAGGATTGGATAGGTATAGTTGCCAAAAAATGCAATTTCTGACAAATTTGTGGACCAAAGCTAGAAAAGAATAGCACCACTAAAAAGCTCAAGAAATTCTACATAAAATCAAAAGAAATTGCACCTGATTTGGAGACTAAATGATTGAGTTATGGCCTCTCAAAGTTAGACAATCAAATCAAAACTACATCTGGATAAGGGTCTGGGAAGAAAATTGTGAGGTTAAATTTAATGATCAAAACAGTCATCTTAGCAATTCAAAAGTGCCTAGGAATGACAGTCAGACAATCATCAAAATTAGGCTAGTAAATTGATAACATGAGTGTACTTGGGCCCCTGGATGACATCACGGCTAACGTGTCCTGTATAGATGATGATGTCAATAATATAGTACTATATGGAAAAGGGGGACTATGATGTATGGAAGTATGAAAGGTGCTTGCATCGCTTGCCACATAGTAGACACATGTCTAATGCTAATTCATTCGTGGCTGACTGGGACTATGTGGTTCAAATCGACACTAAGTTAGGTCTTCCATTTGTGGGGCCACTTCACTGGTACTAAGGATGGTCTGATAATTGCTACATAGCATTCTTTGTAAATTTCATGTGGCTTCAGAAACATAAATAGTGGCAAGTGGGTTAGGGTCTCTTATTAGCATCACCAAAGTGCACAAATTCATGGCCGAAGGTTAACCTCTACTAGAGAATCTACTATGTTAGGCCAGATTATGCAAACATCACTGTGATCATGCCCAAAATGCACAACTATTGTGATTACTGAAGAAATGAGAATCATCACTAACTGAAAATTCATTGCTAGAAAGATGTAGATGTGCAAGTGGTGAGAAGCTTTCTGATGTGGCATGGAGGCTTAAGCAGTGATCCTCAAGGGAGCCGAGGAAATTTCAATAGCCAACTTGCATTGAAGTTTTAATCCCACATCTATGTAGATGATGCCTCTTATGGCATTTAAAAATACAAGACTACTACAACTTGAAATAAGAAGTTGCCAATGTAGTTAAGGTTGGTGTAAGTTGAAGGGAACTCCACCGGATTTGGCTATGGTTTGCCAGAAGTTGATGTCAGTTTATGTGATGACCGCATGCCAGAAATGATGAGTGTGCTTACTGATGGAATATTTTTTGAAACGTGGAGATATTTATAGAGAATATTATGATAATCCACTAGCCAAATATGCTATAGGGGCTGGGGTTTCATTTCCCGATTCCTGTAAAAAAAATTTACTCTACAGGCCAAACTAGCCAAAAAAAATTGAAAATTTCCAAAATTTCAAAAATAATTGTAGAGAAAAATAAATTAACAGATCTGAAAAACAATTAAGCAAATCTACAAATGATCATACAAAACTTGCAAATCGAGCCTTTGATGACTGTTTGCAAAAAAAAATTGCCTCAAAATTGACTTTAGGGGGTCAAGCTACACATGGATGCATCCACCCATCCATATGTAGCTAATGATGCCATACCATGTATGCCCAACATAGGCAAATTTATAGTTGATTTTCACCGAATCAACATTCCAAAAGCAATGGCAAGGTTTTTTTTTACTCTAGACACTCCCAATACTACGATACTCTAGATTTGGGCCAAGGTGCTAAAGTAAGAATGGTCTCAAATGGTTATGTGAAGAGAAATTCCCTTAGCTCTGATACCATGTAAGAATTTTGTATAGTTCTCATACCATGTAAGAATTTTCCTTAGGGAAAAATTCACCCAAGACCAAGGAACTCAAGCACAAGCACAACAATAGACTAAAAGAGTATGATCAGAATAATGATATGATATTCAATTCATTTTCCAAGTACACTAGAAGTGCTTCTATATAAAAGCCTTTGGAATGCTTCTAGAATGCCTAGGAATCAACATACTGATAAGTCCCACAACTAAGCACATGTCCACTAGAAGTAGATTATCCTCCATTAGGCATAGGAGTAAGTTTTATGATGAGAGGATAAGCCTACAAAGGTGTAGCATGCAAAATTATGTTGTAGACACCATGTGTTAAAATAGGAGTGCAAATAATTGTGTTGTCTACAGGAAAAATTAGTTAATTATTCAAAGTCTAGTATTGTAGACACCATGTGTGGAATTAGAGTTTCTTACTTCTATGTTGTCAACATGAAAACTCATAAAAGTACATAAAATCCTAAGTGTCACACTAATAAATAACAAAATAATGTATTGACCTAAGTAAACTTAAGTAAGTGAAAATAGTAAATAATTATTTACACCAACAAATTTGAAGAAGTGTAGCTTTGTCAAAATGGAGTTAGTTTATTTGGGGTTTGTTGTATTAGCTAAGGGTCTTAGAATGGAACCAAAGATGGTGAAGGTCATCATGGAATGGCCTACTCTAAGGTCTGTCACTAAGGTGAGGTCATTCCTATTAGGAATAAGGTGTCTAAACCTTGGATAATTCCTATTCTTTTTTTTTTTTTTGTAAAATATATTTCTTGCAAATAATGTTGATGTGTCGGCATCTTGAATTGTGTATAAGGAGATCATAGCTAAAATGGTTATGACAGATTCCTATGACACATAAGAGCTATGTCAGGAAGATTCAATGATAGGTGAAGACATGTGGCAACTGATAAATTTGAGTACTATACACTCTACCCCAATAGTGGGGATCGGGGCATCAACCCAAAAAAAAATTGAGGTTCCTATTTTCTCGGAGAATGGTAAAACCCTAATACGGTTACCTTTGGGAGTAGCCCTAAAGTGAAGTGCATGTTATAACCATTTTTAGGGTTGCAAAGAGAGATGATGTGAAAAAGTGTATTGTTGGTACTGTGATTTTCTACTGGTGTCTTCTATTGCCGCTATTGAACTTGCATTGCAAGTGTATTGTAACCTTTTGTTGAAGATAATACATTGTGCAGGTTTTGGAGGGGTGGAGTTGTTTTACCGAAAGGTTTTTTCCCATCGAAAAATCTTTGTGTTATGTGTTTCTTTCTCTGTCTATTTTCTTTATGCTTGGTTTTCTGTAATATTTTTGTTTACATGATTGAATCTATAAGTGTACAAGATTTTATAGGATTTGCACCATACTTCTCTTAAGATATTAGTGTAGGAAGCTATTTTCGCACCTGAGTTTCCTTACAAGTGGTATCAGAGCCTGATCAACTTTTGATCTTAGTTGTTGGGTAGGGTTTTTTTAGCTAATCTCAAGTTGAGTGGGAGTCTTATGCAGAGCATCCTGAATCTTATTTGTATATTGAGATGGTGAGTTCATCATATGGAAGAATGGAGGTGAGGAAATTTAATGGCACTAATTTTGAGTTGCAGAAACTCAAGATGGAAGACATGTTGGAAGATCGTGACCTATGGGAAGTGACTTCAAATGCTACAAGACCAGAAACTGTAGCTCAAGCAGATTGGGATATCAAAGACCATAAAGATAAGGGTCTCATAAGACTCTGTTTAACTGATGCAGTTCTTTTGAATGTTCTAGATGAGAAAATTGCATATAGTTTGTGGGAAAGACTTGGGGCCGTGTATCAGGCCACATATTTGGTGAACAAGTTGTTCCTAAGGAAGAAGTTGTACTCTCTACGAATGGAGGAAGATGGATCCTTAACAAATCATTTAAACATATTTAATTTTTTGGCTGCATAGTTGACATTAGCTAGTGTCAAGTTAGAGGAGGAGGATCGTTGCTACAGACTTTTGTGTTCTTTATCGAATTCATGGGACCATCTTGTGATGGCTCTCGAAAGCATATTAGTCACTTTAAAAATGGATATGTGGTATCTTCACTATTATCAGAGGAGATGTGGAGAAAGGCTTCCATTTTAGAAAAAGAAGCCCTTGCTATTCATGGGAGATCCACAGAAAGAGGGAAGAAAAATGACAATAAGGGTAGATCCAAATCCTGTGGGAAATCAAGGAGAAGTACCTTATTTCAGCTAGTTGCATGTATTCCTCTATCCAATAGTTCTTCATCCTCACCATCTGAATGAATAGTGAAGAATTCTATGGTTATTGGTTTCGATGGCAATGCAAACACTTTGGAAGGAAAGCTTCTTGCAGAAAAGACAATGTTGTGGCATATGAGATTTGGTCACATTGGTGAAAAGGGTCTCAAAACCCTGAAAAATAAAAATCTCATTGAGGGGTTAAA
Source organism: Cupressus sempervirens (assembly GCA_028749045.1). Classification (NCBI taxonomy): domain Eukaryota; kingdom Viridiplantae; phylum Streptophyta; class Pinopsida; order Cupressales; family Cupressaceae; genus Cupressus; species Cupressus sempervirens. The sequence goes on along the minus strand of CM053784.1, from coordinate 78,072,677 downwards.
TGATTGCAATCTCAAGTTCAACTTCTATGAACATTGTGTCTATGGTAAACAAAATTGTGTTCAATTTTACTCTAGTTCTCACAAATCTTTTGATGTTTTGGACCTTATTCATTCTGATGTATTTGGTCTTGTAAAAGTTCCTTCAATCTCCAAGTTTGTATTTTTTGTATCTTTCATAGATGATTACAGTAGAAGGACATGGATTTATTTCCTTAAAATTAAGACACAAGTCTTTAGTTGATTCAAGGAATTTAAAGCTCTTGTAGAGAATCAGACTAGTAAGAAGATTAAGTGTGTGAGAACTAACAATGGTGGTGAGTTTTGCTCAGCAGAGTTTGAACAATTCTATAAAGAACAAGGTATCGAGAGGCATAAGATAACTCCTTATACCCCATAGAAAAATGGAGTTGCAAAGAGAATGAATAGGACACTGATGGAGAAGGCTAGGAGTATGCTTAGTGGAGCTGGTTTAGAACAAAAGTTATGGGCCAAAGCTATGGCCACTACTTGCTATCTAGTTAACAGATCTCCTACATCAGCCCTTGTTGGTAAGACGCCCATGGAGGTGTGGTCTGGTAAGAAGCCTTAAATTAGACATCTTCATGTTTTTGGTTGTGAAGCTTATGCACATGTTCCAAAGGAGAAAAGATCTAAGTAGGAAAACAAAGTTGTTAAATGTATTTTCATCGGATACAATGCTGGTGTGAAAGGATGCAAGCTTTGGGATCCTACGACTAGTTAGGTGTTGTATAGTAGAAATTTTATTTTTAGAGAGCTAACATCTTCTCCTATTGTGCTATAACTAGATGAAAAATAAAAGGAAAAAGATGTTGTTTAGTTGTCTCTGTTGGTCTGACTTTTTTTGCAGTAAAAAATTTTTCAGTTAAACCATAGAAAAGTCAGATGTTCTATGTCTAAGTGAAGCATAGGGTTTTGGATAAACCATCTATAAGAAATAATCGCCATATAAACCCTATTTTCATCCCTATTCATAAATTTTCGAGCGCAAAATTTTGAAATTTCAAAAGAGGCGAATATGCTTTCATATTCCTTTTCCTTTCTCCCGGGTTACCTTTCTTCCTATTTGTCCCAACCATCAGATCCGATTAGATCTACCACTGGCGTTACCTTGCTATTGAGAGTTGCATGCTCATTAAGTATAGCGAGATAGCGAGTATTGAGTTTTTTAAGTGGTGGGACCATAAAGTGAAGATGCGGCGATCGGAGATTTGCTTATTAAATGTTTTATTGTGCAGATACACTTTGCAATTCGCCATCCAAAAAAAGGAGAGGGACCCACTAGAATATCTGACATTATAGCCAGAATATTGATTTTTCTGGAAGTTCCACCACCTCGCTATCGGAAAATTTAGGCACTTCACCGTTAGTGAAGTAGCGAGGCCACGTGAAAATCTAAAAATGATGACATTGCATCTTGCTTGTATCATAATTACACCAGGTGGCATGACCAGTCATAAATACCATTGTCAGAATCAGTTTTAATTAACAAAAGTAATTACTGGGTAACCCTTGCATTTTCCGGCACGGAATCCTTTTAAGTGTCGGAGCTCGCTACCTCGCTATCGAAAAATTCAGGTGCTTCACCGTTAGCGAGTTAGCGAGGCCTCGTAAAATGGCAAAAGATCGGCAAGATCTTTGATGACATGTAATGACAGATGATTGTGATAAACTTTGACATGTGCCAGCTATGCAGAGATCCGATTCTCATTAATACCTATCTGACTAAATGTACAATAAATCTTGAACGTCAGCTTGAAGTGGATCAACGAAGCTCGCTACCTCACTATGAAGAGTTGCAAGGAAGATAATTACAGCGACATAGCGAGTTGGGCCCGCCGCCTTCTTTCTTAAGAAGTCCTGTAGCGTATCTTTCAATCATTTCTTGATCCGATCAACGGTTGTCACCGCCTTGCCATGGCAAGGTGCTTGTTCTTTATGCATAACGAAGTAGTGACATGCTGACACGTGTTCTCCGTCGTCAGTGGGTCTAAATGTAAGCGCCATCAAAATAAAGAATTTTGTACGTGGCAAGTTCTCATTGGGTAAAATAACTGACATGGAAAATATAACTCCTAGATGTTCTCTTTGTACCGCATGATCGTAGGATCTTTGAAGATCAATGGCGCAGTTTTAAATGAAAAATGTAGTGCCACTCTCTGTATTAATTAGACAAGAAAGCTTCATCCGTGAGGAAAAATAGAGTATAATACAGAGAGATTGCATCAGTTTCATTTCACGCGAGAAAAGATTTGAAGCCATTCTTGTGCAGAAGCCATTACTGAAAGAAAAGCGTGCCAAGGTTTGATAAAAAATTGTCAAGTTATCTGTTCGCGGAAATTTTGCAGGAATACAAAGGAGAATTGAGACAGAATTCAAGTAAGTAAAACTACCATCATCTTCGTGAGCTTTTAAGTTTTAAAAAGGATAGCCCAAGATGCCTCCTAAGAAGGGATTTACAGGTGCAATAAACTACCTGGATAGAAATGTGCATGATGATTTGCTTGAGTTACTTCCTGAATCTACTGTAGAAACGGTGCAAGTTAAGAGGTTAACCTCACTCAACCCTAGGCTAAGGGTAGCTGATGGATTGTATGATAAGGGTAATTGGGTCTGGGATGCTCAAAATTCTCAAACTGGTTTGAGTTTATTCAAAAAACGGTTTGCGGAAAGGAAGTTATATGCCCCTCATGCCAATATATGGAATTTTGATCTTGGGAAGCTTGTTGTCCCCAGCGTGTTTATGGATTTTGACCTGCTTGAAGCTATAGCAAAAAACTATGACCAAGCCACTAAGGTAGTGAGAAGAATAGATGGTGAGGCTTTAGTTACCATCAGTCCCGAGGAAATTAGGAAGGTTTTTAGTCTGGGACCCCTCACCATGTATCATGTGCCCATTAATCTGATAGATTTAGGAAAAGAATATATATCCAAGAGGGATGTAGTTAGACAGGGTGCACTGAAAGCCCACATAGGCCGGATTGGAGGCCTCCCAACCATAACATCATCTTCTAAAGAACCCTTCAAGAAATCATGTTTTAATGCCAGGGCAGTGGAGATATATAGGACCCTGTGCAGAGTCTTCGGAGAGGGCAAAGAAGATTTTATTCCGGTGAGCTTCATGTATATGATCACCCAAATCTCTTCTTTTGGTGTGGAAATAATTTTTGATTTTGCATCTTACTTGGCAAATGAGAATCATCATGGATTGGTGGGGATTGCACAGGGCAAGGTGGAAAAGGTTTGGGGTCCGTATTCCTTATTGATGCATATGTTTCTTTTTAAAGGGGCCACTTATTTTGGTAAAGAAATGGTTTTAAATAGAGAACAAGAAGGGGAAGCACTGCCAGTCCAATTATGGAGTGCAGACATGACCTGAGAAGCAGAAAATGCTAGCTTTGTTAGATTTGATAGGCACTTTGCCTCCAAACTAAGGTGCCTCATATTGAGTGACAATCCCAGAATCCCTAAGGCATTAATGCACCTTGTCAGGCCTATGGACAAAACCCATAATCTAAAAGTTTCACATAATTGGGGAGATATTATCCCATATTCAGTCTCAACTGTCATCAGGGTTTATGGATTCAAAGGAACACCCCATGTGTTACCCTATCATGTACCTTTAAAGGTAGGGATAGCTGAATTTTTGTGGCAGTTGGGAGGAGTGGAGGAGGCCTTTTTGCACAAAAGGGGGACAGGATCAATTTTTCCTACTTGTACTATAGCCCACCAGTTTGTGATAACTAAAGAAGGGTGGGTCTTTCTCCATAAAATTTTGGATCAATATAAGATGGCAGTGTCTCACTCTCGTTTTTGTGATACAGAAGGTTTCTTTAACTCTGCCCTTAGATTGAGAATCAAGCTTCGTCCAGTTCAGCATGAATTCTATTTTCCTGAAGATATAATAAGAAATGAATACTCTCTCCATGAGCAAGAAATAAAGAAAGAAAAATGGAGAGTCTATTCAAAAGTTTTGGAATTCATTAATTGTTTTGACAAAGATTTCAGTCCTCTTAGTAATGCTGCAAACAATGCAGATAAAATACATAAGCTCATGAGTACTTTCTCTGAGATAATGGAAGTAATGAATGAGAAGAAACAACATTTTATTAATTCTTTTCCAGATAAAGCCAGAGAAATTATGAGAAAATTGGGTTTCACCCCCAACATTGGAATAGGTCCACTGGTGGTACGGAAGAAAATAGGATATACTATTGTTCGACAGTAGGTGCCCATTATACATAAAGAAAAACAGATAGTTGAATCCACCAACACTGTCCTAGAAGAAAGACCCCCTGAACCTTCTCCCAAAAGAAGGAGAATAATAAGGGAGGAAGAATCCCCTGATGAAAGTTGCTCACCTTCTCAAACCCCAATAAGAATTGAGGAAGAACAGCTCACCAATGAGCAATTCGAACAAATGGGGTCACAAGGAGAAATTTTTGTTACACAAGCAGAGATTGATGAAGGGAACCCTCAGGAGCCCCTTGTACCAAGTTTTGAATTAACTACAGCAGATTTCAGAGGAAGGGAATTGGACCCTATTTTGGAACAAGCCAGTCAGCATTTTTTATTTGATAACAATTTTGTAAGATCTAGGGCTTTCCATCAGTTTGCGTGGAGAGTAAACATGCACATTTTTGAGCAAAGGTGTAATAATATGAAAGCAGAACATTCAGAAATGGATGAGACCTCCATTCAAAATCTAATAAAGGAACAAATGGTGCAAGAGTTCCAAAATATAACCCCTGATGAGGGAAGACAGATGGTAAAAAATGCTAATGTTTTATTATTTCCCAATTGGGACATTGCTGACGCCTTAATTTTTAATTCTGTTTCAAATAATTTAGGACTCCAGGATCCAAATAAAGAGGAATTCTTGGGTATAGCGTTCAGAAATGATCAAGCTGCCCTTGTTATGTGGTCCCTGAGAAGAGGATCCAGAATTACTTCATCACAGCCTGATGATTCAGGATTAACAGGGAGTATCATTGTAAGAAGAGTTGCTGACACTTCAAATGTACAGGCAGCCCACATGAATGTGGATTATTCTAAATTTGCCTTGGCTACTGTGGAAAGAGGAGAAAGGGAAATGATTGATATGCATAATAAATATGAAATAGTGGTGGAAGCCTATAACCAAGAGGTAAAAAGGAGAATTGAGTTAGAAAACAGGGTATCTCAATTAGAAAAGGTACTTGGAAAGAGAAAAGTGGGAGAATCCAGTACATTGAGAATTGCATATCCCCCACAGTCATCTGTGGGATTAACCCCTATTATTGAGATACCTGACACCCCTGAAAGACCCCAATTCTATAATGCAGAGGAATTTGAAGCAGAAAAAACCAAATTACATGAGTGGCAGATAGAATTTAGAAATCAGTAGGAAGAGAAATGGAGGCAGGGTGTGACATATTTGAGGGATAAAATACAATGGTCAACTTTTTATGATCAGTTGACAAGGATTGTAACCCTCATGGATGAGTTAAATAAAGAAAAGGATGGACTAGATTCTCTTGCACAGAAATGGAGACAGAGAAACAATGATGTTACAATTATTTGTATATCTACAGTCCAAATGCCTTATCATCAGGTTGAAAGGATTTTTGATTTATTGAATCAATTAGATAATTTTGAGAATAAAAGAGATTCTTTACAGAGAAAATTGATACTCTGTTTTTCAAAATATCTTGCTAAAAAATTCACCCTATTTCCTTGTGCCTTAGAATCTGTTGATACAGTAAAGGAAAAAGACAAATGGAAAAAGGAAATGGATGAATTATTCGATAACAGAATAACAAACATCATCAGTGAGACTGGCCATTGGTTTTGGGCAAAGACAAATGAAGAGTTGGTAAAAATACAATTATATTATGCTGATATAAGAAAAGAATTCGATGATTTAGAAGAAAATGCCAATTCTTTAATAAAGATACAAAGAGAAACCCTAAGTTTTGATTGGCCAGATGATGATACTTTTAACAGATGGAAAAATCAGTTTAGTGAACAGATGTCAGGAGACGATGACGAAGAAGATGTAAGAGTAATAGTTATTTTTGTAGTCAGCAATGATGACATAGAAAATCCCCAGGTTAAAGTGAGTTTGCATGTAACAGAAGATGATACATCACTTACAGACCTTATGGGTATGTACTCTGAAGATGAAGAATGATTGTGAGATTAGATCATAACAACCAAGAAGCATAACAGAAAGGGACCCGCCAAGAATTGCTGTTATAATCAACCTTTCTGTTATTCTTGTTTTTTGTTTTTCAAAAGAAGGACACCTATCACCTTCTGTAGCCTGAAGCTTGTTGCATCTCACATTATTTAAGTGAGATCCCAAGGCTAAAGATGGGTCCGAATTTGGTTTTCACTAAGTATTGTGCTTAGTTCTATTTTTGGTCCAAACATTTTGGGAAAGAAATTTATAGTATACTTTTTCTGTCAAAATTTCTGAGATATAGATGAATGTAGAAAGAACTGTGCTTCTTTTCTGAAGGTTTTTTTGGGTCTTGTAAAGGATATACCATTTTCAAAGGAAATGAATACAAATTATGAACTATCCCCATATTTGTTCTTCTCTGAATTTTGTCTCCTTTTAAATACTTAGCTACCTTGATGTTGTGTGAGTAAAAGCTTATGCAATTGATTGCAATATAGTAAGACTGTACATCCATTTGTTATTGCTGTTAATTCAATGGATTAAATAAAGGCTCTGATGAATGTGATGAGGTTGCTTGGGTGTTAATAAGGATTTTGAATGATAAATTCTTGTAAGAATTGCTGATGAAAATTTGTTGCAAAGCAACAAATTAGATCTAAGAATTTACTTGACTCTAAATTCCCAATGGATTAGGCACTGATCGAAAGTATTTCAGCCAAAAGAGAAGTATATTATGACTAGCTTTTTTTCAAAATACATCATAAAATCAATTTTTACTTATATTTCCTGTAAGATTTTCAAAGTTGGCCAGCACTTGCCTACATGGATTGTTTTAGCTTCATTTAGCCATTGCTGTTGGAAACATCTGCAGAGCTATAGAAGATTTCTTGGCCATATCTTTTCAAGGGATGTGTTTATCAATTCGGTAAGATTTGCATATATGTTTGAGGATTTAGAGATGAGAATCAAAATTAAACTAAGAATAATTCTCATACAATTGTTCCATCTTTGAACCATCCCCGGGTGCACCCGCCCTAGTTTTTACAGAGCCAAAAGAGTAGAAAACTGTCTAAGGTTTTGTTGGAGTTGGGTCCTAGTACTTTGCATATGCAAGTGATAATGAGAATTGGCTATTCTTTAGGTTGTGTATGTATTGATATCTAGGTACTAATCCTTTTGTCGCCTAGTAGTTTTGGCACTGTTAACATCAAAATAAAACACCAACAGTCTCCTACCCCTGAGAAGACTAAACAGAGAGACCATGTTGGGTCTAATGATGAGGAGAGCTCTAGTAGCTCTAATAGTTCAAAAGAAGAGGAAGAAAAACCTCAACCATAGCCCTTGAGGAGATCCATGAGAAAGAAAGAAACCAGAAAGGTTTGGTTATTCTATGTTAAATTCTAGTTGTGCTTTTTCTTTGATTACTAACACTGATGAGCCTAGATCTATGAAAGAGGCTTTGGGCATGGAAGATGCAGGTTCCTAGATTGAGGCTATGGATGATGAGATGGCTTCATTAGAGAAAAAAAAACTTGGGACCTTGTACCTTTTCCTAAAGGGAGAAAATCTATTGGTTGTAAATGGGTGTTCAAGAAGAAATTCTTTGCAAATGGCAATGTTGAAAGGTAAAAAGATAGATTGGTTGCAAAGGGGTATTCATAGGTAGAGGGAAGAGATTATGGTGAAATATTCTCTCCTGTTGCAAAGTTTACATCCATTATATTTTTGTTATCTCTTGCTGCATCATATGATTTAGAGATAGAATAGATGGATGTGAAGACAACTTTTCTTCATGGTGATTTGGAGGAAGAGATTTATATGTCACAGCCTGAGCACTTTATTGTTAAAGGTAAAGAATCCTTAGTTTGTAGATTAAAGAAATATCTATATGGTTTGAAGCAATCTCCTAGGATGTGGTACCTTAAGTTTGATGCCTTTGTGTTGTCAATTGGATTTGTAAGATCGAAATTAGATCAATGTGTTAATTTCAGAGTTGAAAATGATCGCCTTCTTATTGTTGCATTATATGTTGATGATATGTTTTTGTTTGGGAAGGGTAAGGGTATGATTTCTGATTTTAAATCTTAGTTGTCAATACAGTTTGAGATGAAAGATCTTGGGGCAGCTAGGTACATCTTGGGTATGGAAATTAGTAGAGATAGGTCTAACATAAAACTTTGGTTGAATCAAAGTAAGTATGTGAAGTCTGTGTTGGATAGGTTCAACATGGCATATTGTAGACCACTATGTGTTCATATTCCTATGGGAACAAAGGTATCTGTAGATGGAGAACATGAGTAGAGTACCTTATGCTAGTACAGTTGGCAATCTTATGTATGCTATGGTCTGTACTAGACCAGACATTACCCAAGCAGTGGGAGTCCTGAATTAGTTTATGGCTAATCCTGGATGGGTACATTGGGATGCAGTTAAGAAAGTATTCAGATATTTGAGGGGTACATCAGATTACTCCATATATTATCATGGTAACTCTTCTAGATCTTCGCATTTAGTTTGTATTCATGGGTTTGTGGATTCAGATTAGGCAGGTGATATTGACCATAGGAGATCCACCAGTGCTTATGTGTTCAGTATGTTTGGTGGTGCCATCAGTTGGATGAGCAAGCGACAACCAGTGGTTGCTTTGTCCACTACAGAGCTGAGTATATGGATGCTACTCATGCTTGTAAGGAAGCCATTTGGCTTAAGAGATTGTGTTCTAATGTTGGTGTTGATACAAAATAGATTACTATTTTGTGTGACAGTTAGAGCATTGTTTGCCTTATGAAGAATCCAACTTTCCATGCCAGAACGAAGCACATTGATGTGTAGTTTCACTTTGTAAGATATGGTGGAAGATGGAAAGGTAAATTTGGAGAAGGTAGATACTATGAAGAATGTTGCAGATGCATTAACGAAACTAGTGGGCACTAAGAAGTTCAGATGGTGTTCAGAGTCTACGGGCCTTTTGGCCTATAGTGGATAGTTCCTCTTATATTGTTGTTGCTCTTACAAGGTGTTCAACAAGTGGGAGAATGTTGGGAATAAGGTGTCTCAACCTTGGATAATTCCTATTCTTATTATTTGTTTTGTAAAATGTATTTCTTGCAAATAATGTTGATGTGTTGGTATCTTGAATTGTGTATAAGGAGATTATAGCTAAAATAGTTATGACAAATTCCTATGACATGTAAGAGCTATGTCAAGAAGATTCAATGATAGGTGAAGACATGTGGCAACTGATAAATTTGAGTACTGTACACTCTACCCCAATAGTGGGGTTCGAGGCATCGGCCTGAAAAATTTTTTGGGGTTCCTATTTTCTTGGAGAATGGTAAAACCCTAATATGGTTACCTTTGGGAGTAGCCCTAAAGTGAAGTGCATGTTATAAGTATTTTTATAGTTGCAAAGAGAGATGATGCAAAAAAGTGTATTGTTGGTACTATGAGTTGCTACTAGTGTCTTATGTTGTCGCTGTTGAACTTGCATTGCAAGTGTATTGTAACCTTGTGTTGAAGATAATACATTGTGCAGGTTCTAGAGGGGTGGGGTTGTTTTACCAAAAGGTTTTTCCCCACCAAAAAATATTTTTGTTATGTGATTATTTCTCTGTCTATTTTATTTATGCTTGGTTTTCTATAATATTGTTGTTTACATGATAATGAATCTGTAAGTGTAAAAGATTTTATAGGATTTGCATCATACTTCTCTTAAGAGATTAGTGTAGGAAGTTGTTTTCGCACCTGATTTCAATTCCATGGTCTAGCTAGATTTTATAAGAAGTTCATTAGGAATTTTAGTAGTATATGTGCACCCCTAACTAAAACAATGAGCAAGGATATAAAAGAGTTCAAGTGGACTACAAGAGCTGCAAGGAGTTTTGAATTGCTAAAGAAGAAGGTTAGGAAGTAACCTGTGTTGGCACCTCCTAATTTCAAAAAAGTGTTTTAAGTGGATTGTGATGCTAGTGGTAGTGTTATTAGGGTTGTCTTGAACCAAGAAGGTAAGCCTACTATTCTAGTGAAAATTGGAATGATGCAAAGAATAAGTATTCTATTTATGATTAGGAGTTCTATGCAATAGTTCAGGCCTTAAAGAAATGGAGGCATTATTTGTTACCAAAAGAATTTGTTTTATATATTGATCATCAGGCATTATAGTACCTAAATAGAAAATATAAATTAAATTAGAGAAATTTGAAATGGATAGAGTTAATGCAAAGCTATACATTTATATTGAGATATAGAAGAAGAAGGTCTCATACGGTTACAAATGCATTAAGTAGGAGATAGTTGTTGCTAATAGTAATGCAGGTTGAAGTGGTTGGGTTTGATGAACTCAAGAATCTGTACCTTGAGGATCCTATCTTTGCAAAGGCTTGGAAGGCTTGTAAAGAACCTGTTAGTCTAGATAGGACCAGGTGGCTAGATTACTTGATTCAGGATGGTATGTTGTTCAAGGTTAGTCAATTGTGTATCCGAATTCTATAAGGGAGAACTTGATCAAGGAGAAACATAGTGGAGGGATGGTAGGACACTTTGGTTGAGATAAGACAATTTTCATTATTAGAGAACATTATTTTTGGCCTCAATTATCATAGAATGTGAAGAATTTTGTGTAAAATTGTCAAGTATGTCAAATAGCCAAAGGATTTAGTCACAATGTTGGGCTCTATCAGCCATTGCCTATTCCATCGAAGCCTTGGGAGGACATAAGTATGGATTTTATTCTTGGATTACCAAGGACACAAAGAGGTAATGACTGGGTATTTGTGGAGGTTGATAGGTTCTCCAAGATGGAACACTTCATTCCATGTCATAAGACTCATGATACAGTACATATTGTAGATTTGTTTTTTAGAGAGTGATGAGGCTACATGGTCTCCCAAAAAGTATTATTTCTGACAAAGATACTAAATTTGTGGGGTATTTCTAGAGAACTTTGTGGAAGAAGTTGAAGACAGAATTGAAGTTCAGTTCTGGACATCATCCATAGAATTATGGACAAAAAGAAGTAGTGAATAGGAGTCAAGGTAATTTGTTGAGGTGTTTAGTAGGAAATAAGCCCAAGGGACAAGATTTGATTCTACCACAAGAAAAAATTTCTTTCAATAATTTTGTAAATAGGAATACTGGTAGATCACCATTCCAAATTGTGTATGGGAGTATTCCAAGGACTGCACTAGAGTTGAGGAAGATGGATCAAGGGGAGAGGACAAGTGTTGAGGTAGAAGACTTTGTTGAACATGTCAAGAACCTACATGAGGAGGTGCAATGACATATTACCAAGATGAACTACAATATAAGGCTAGGGCAGATTAAAAGAGGAGACATAAGGAGTTCCATGTTTGAGATCAGGTTATGGTATATTTGAGGAAGGAATGATTTCCAGTGGGTACCTACAAAAAGCTAAAGATGAAGAAATTTGGTCCTTGCAAAATTTTGAAGAAACACGATTCAAAGAATGTATATGAGGTGGAGTTTCCAGATGGGATTCACATTTCTCCTATTTCAAATATTGTAGACTTAATAAAATATCATGATAATGGTGCAAATGAGGAGTTGATGTTGGAGCCATGCCCAATTCCTACTTTTGCGAAGCAAGAGATTGAAGAAATTTAGGATAGTTGTGTGGGCCAGAGTACTAGAAATAGATAGTATGAAAAATACTTGGTGAAGTGGAAGGATGACCAATAGAAGATTCAACTTAGATATTCACAATAGAGGTTTCCCATTTGGGTTTTCCTCTACTAGATATAAAGTGACACAGTCATTTTTCACTCTACCCTAGGATTCTGATGCAGGAACATCCAGTGGTGTAAGGGCAATCCTGTAAGACCCAAAAATATGCTTATTGTTAGTTTCTATTTAATATGTTTTCATTTCTACATACTTATTTAGGTCAAATTAAGATTCTAACTCTCATAGTTCCATTATTGGTTTTCTAGGTTAGAGTTTTATAGCACCTTGGAATATGTGACAATACAAAAATAGGTTATTTTGTAATTGGGCCATAATTATGATGAGTTAGAGGGTGTAAGTTGGAGGGATGATTATAGCTATAATTCAAAGCACTCCAAAAAAAGAATTAGGTCAAAAGATGTTGTGGTTTGAAAGCCATTGCAATTTTAAGTTTCCTAGAGACCCCCTAAGAGAACTTCAAAGTTAGAATTGACACACTAAATGGCCTTGTGCAAGCCCAAAAAATGGGGGACAAGAAAATTTGGTCCATATAGCTATAGAGCACTTGGAGAGCTTTCCAAAATGTAAATAGTTCTTCATTCGGAGTCCTGAATCAAAAGTTATGCCTCTAGGAAGTTGGACTACCATTTCTAGATTCTTCTAATTTTACACCAACTTCTGATGTATTTTCTAGAACCTTTTATTTAGGTGGTGGATGGTTCAAATGTCATATTCTAAAATTTATTCCTAACCCTAAACCTAATTTGGATTACTTAAGGATATTTTTGGCATTGTAAAGGTAGCTTTTGGTAGAGATTGGGAGAAGGTACTAGAGGAGGGTTTTTCTCCAAGATCATACAATATTGTAAGCCCATAGGGCACATCTTTGGTCTATTTTCATTGTACTAAATGTAATAGCAGATCACTCCTGATAATAATATTTCCCTTTTCTTGTTATGTTCATTTTGTCTTGGGTTGTGTCCTCATCATAGGCATAGTAGAAGGTCAAGAGGAAATAGGGGAATCTCTCATTGACAAAATAGAGCCAGGCTTTCAAAAAATCATAGAAGGTACTACCACATCAAGTTCCATGTCTCTTAGGCCTATACCTATGCTACAGACTCCTCCCCGTAGGGATAATTAGCTAGTGCCTAATTGGTTGTAGTTGTCTGTGAGCAAGAAGAGAAGTTTAGTACAAGCAACCCTTCCAATTGAAGACTTGGTTAGAAATTCCTTGTGAAGACCCCTAAAACCAAAATGTCCAAGATAGAAACTATATTGAACATTAATGATAAAATAGGGTAGTGGGTAGTAGAGTTTATGAAGCCTACAGTCAAGAAAACCATATAGGAAATACAACCCAAAGACTATGAAACAAAAAACACCATCCTTAGTCCTACTTCAAGGGCTACTGACATGAAAATCTAGACTATAGGGAACACCTAGATCTCTCATCAAATATAGAAAGATTAGAAGGAAAAGCAAGAATTAAAATAATCCTAGCAGAAGATGGTCGAGTACATACATGAGCTATAGTGTCCTCACGCAGAATAATTGCCTAATGTTATTAAATTTATAGATGTGGAATATCCTTTGAACAAAAGCTTCCTTGAATAGGTCAAGAGATATTGTTTGATTTCCCAAGCATATGGTGAATGGTTGAGCATTGTATATTCTCAAGAAACTAGTTACTTTTCTCATTTCACAAAAACTAGTGAGAGGGAAAATAATTTCATCACAACCTTAGATTTAGAAATGAATTTCTTGGAGTCTGATAAGATCAAATGGGACAAGGACATCATTAATATCACTAAAGTTCAAGAGTATGGTGTCAACAAGTTCATAGAATCTAGAGGCTAGGGTGGATGTCAACTTCTTGTTTATTGCCTACACCAACTTGAAATGGAGAAACATAGTAATGGAATAGGCACTAGATGAATTTTCTAAGATACTAAAAGAGAAGGGTTTCCTAAAAGAAACCCTAATAGCTGATATGAAGTGCATCAATGTGAAAATCATCTGGAATGAAGACCATGTTGAAAATTTTCCTAAAGAGGTGGAGGTGGCCTTATTTACAAGAATCAAGTTTTTAAAAGAAACACATGAGGTATCAGTACATGATTAGAGTGGATTCTATGATAATTATTTGTACTTACCACCTTAAGGCTCGGGACAAGAAGTTAGATCACATTGGCTGAATCATGAAGATGTGGAAACTTAGGTTGGAATAGTTAAGTGTTCTGTAGCATCAAGAACTTGTCAATTTATTTGTTGCTCATAGAGTGTGGAAAGAAATTGACAGTGGTGGCTCTGATGATTATGGATCATAAGCTATGAGTGACATAGCTAGAGCTTGAGAAAATACAAAGAGACCTTTTCTTTCTTTCTTTTATTTTTAGTCAATAAGTTTGTTGGTACCCAATATGGACATAGTTTTAAAACTTCCAGTATGGAGTCTCAAAATTCTTCGAACTAAGGTTCAAACTAACTTGAAGCAACTCAATGGTTCAAAATAGTTCAATTTTCTTTTCAAATGAATTCATTGATTCGGTATGGTTTAATAGTTTGAAGTTCAGATGCAGTTATAAAATGTGAAGATCCTAATCCAAGTCTTTACACTTTTGTGGGAAATTTAGAATTCCAATATTAGGTTTATGCTCTTGGCCCTAAATAGGTGCTTCTTTGAGATTCAAAATTTAGGAACACTGAAGATGTCTATGGTGTTGTGATTTTTATTGGTTTTGACACAAAAGTGATGAAAAATTCTACAAAATCTCCTTCCAAGAGAAGTTGCATTGAGCATAAAATTGATTATATAATATATCTCCTCTTCATAGTGCTTCTCTTAATCTCTTTGATTATTGTATTTAGTATAAGATCTAGTCTTTTTATACTGATAACTTCTCTTATACTCTATGGATATCTTATCCCTATATCACTGTATGTTTCCCTAGAAACTGTAAAAGTATTGCAGGAAGTGTTCATCAACCAAGACATTCAAATGTATGATGAAAGAACATGCAGCACTACACAAGCTCAAACATCAAATTTGAATGAGGAGCTTGGTCAAATAGATACTATTCTTTTAGATAAAATGGGAACACTTACCTATAACCAAATGTATTTCCTCAAATATTCTATAGCTAGAACTTCATATGGTGATGGAGCCACTAACATTGAAATTGTTGTAGTAAAGAAGATAGCAGGAAAGAGGGAGAAACCTTTAGATATACTAGACTCCTCAATGGTTAACCTAAATATCCTAAGTTTTGAGTGTAAGAGTTTTTCAATTGGCACCCCAAACTTTAAATATCTAGATCTTGATACAACATGCATAGAAGTATCTCAGATCAATGTTGAAAGCAAAAGTACAGATGCTCCTAACATTGGAGTGTTGAATGGTGGTATAGATTGGACCCAAAAGGACAAGCAACATGATATCAAAGGCTTCAAATTCAACAATTAATGTCTCATTAATGGACAATGGATGGATGGGCTTCATGAGGATATAAATTTATTTATTTTTGCATGTTAGTAGTATGTCATATAGTTGTTCTAGAGAAAGATGAAGAAAGTGGTAATATCAAATATGAAGTAAATTTCAAATGGGAGCATGGTCTCTACCTATAATGGATTCATGATAATTGATGTTCCTCACTACCTTCATACAAAGATTAACCTATAACAAAGTGCAGATGGTTTGAGGATCAATTGTGGAGTATTGGCACCAAATGTTTTCAATCACCCAATTCATCTTCATGTTCACCAATCATGCCTGGTGAAATAACATGGATCATCACTTGGGCATTTAGAATTATATTTGCATGTATTTCTTCGGAGGACAATCTATTCACTAACAAATTTTTGGCAACTCTATTGGGGAAGCTTCAATCAAAGATTTAAGTGCCTAACATTTGTTTCCTTATTTTTGTGATTATCTTCGTGTACATGAGATTGATGACTCTATATTACAAACTTGTTAAGTCCTTGATTTGGAGTTCTAGTGTGTTTTATGGTAGTGTTTGCAACTTAGCCATGGGGGGCTCAGATCAAACCATTTTCCTTTGCCCAGTATTCAACCTTACCTAAAAGATCATGTAAATATCTTCCCAAGTTTCTTGGAGATAAAACACAAGATCCGGATGACCACATCAAAAAAATTACAGTTGCATGCAAGATTCTTGGTGTGCAAGAAGAGGATGTATTTGTTAGATTGTTTGCTAGAAGCCATATTGAAAATGTTGCTGATTAGTTTCAAAACTTGCAAGATAGTTGTATCACTTGTTGGGATGACTTGGAGGTGAGGTTTATTGAAAGATTCAAATCTACAGTTGATATTGATAAGATTTTATCAAATTTCTTGCAAATTCGAATAATGGAAGATGAATCTATAAGAGATTTTATTGATAGATTTAATAGATGTGTTTGAAAGATCCCTCTAGCATGCAAACCAACTAAGAATAATTAGTTATGCATTTTTGTTGCTGCAATGGAGATTGAAATTAAAATTCTAGTTAAAATTATCAAAATGTGCAAAATCTGAGAGATGCAAAAAAAGAAGAAATTAAAATAGATGATGCTATGCTATTATGTTGAATGAAATGTAATAGTTGGAGTGATCCCCCCACTAAAAAAGATCTTGGTGATGATAAAATTAATAAAAATCTACCAATTACTTCTTCATTTCAATCATTTGATTCTTTGCATTTGGAGTTTTTCCAGCCGTTGACATCAATCTAGTAAATTTGATAGATCAAAAACATCAAGAAAGAATTCATGGTGAAGAAATACAAGGCATCCCTCATCTTGATGAACAAGTAAAAATTGAGGGTAATTCATCTTTTGATACTCAAGAAATCAGTAAGAGTATAGTATGCTCACCTATAGAAGTCATGGAAGATTTTAGCAAGGAACTATGTTCGAAGAATGATAGCCCTTCAAAGTCTTCTCCTATAAATGATTCTTGGTTATTCAAGGAAACTAAAGGAGGAATGGTTGGTAATTTACAAGAGATTACAAATATACATGATGAAAATCATACAAGTGTGGCTGAGGTAAAGCATAGTTTCAACTTGGTACCTTTGATTCTACAACTAATGATGTAGATATCCACTTTGTTGATATTAAAGTTGGTCATAATGTGTTGATTGATGAGTTAGAAGCTAGGCCTCATACGTTCTATGAGAAAGATGATATAGAAAAGCCATCTAAAGATGAAGAATGCTACAATGGGCTTTGGTTGTTCGGTATGGAATGTCAAGTTGCCAAAAAAAATTATACTGTGAGCTTGATTTTCAGCACTGAAGAGATCACCAAAAGGTAGTGATTTGGATCTACTCTGTTAAGGAATGGTTTGTTGTTGCAGAAAGGCTCCTACTTCTCCCAGGTGGTAAATGGTTTCACGTGATCCCTTTTTTTCTTTTAGTTTCATGGTAGGTCATTTTCCTTCCTTTTTGTATGTTTTGTAAATATGTTTTGGAGTGCATAGTGTTAGTCTGAATAATGTGCAATCTTTGGGCTTGATGGTAGTTTAGGAGTTTTTGGTTAGTTGGCTTTGCCTCGCTCCCCTCCACCCTCTCTATGAGCATCTCCCAATTTTCTCTTTTTTTTGACTCTATTTGCCCAATGGATAAGGTACTTGTCTTTTTCCAGAGATTCTTAGAGTTCTCTAGTTTTGCATCAAAACTACTCCCATAGTTAGAGCCCCTATTGAAACCCAATGTGGACACAATTTTAAAACTTCCAGTATGGAGTCTTGAACTTCTTCAAATTAAGTTTTAAAGTAAATCAAAGTGGTTCAAGGGTTCAAATAGTTCAATTTTATTTTCAAATGGATTCATTGATTTAGTATGGTTCAATAGTTTGAAGTTTAGATTCAGTTATAAAATGTGAAGATCCTAATCCAAATCTCTACACTTTTGTGAGAAATTTAGAATTCCAAGATCATGTTTATGCTCTTGGCCCTAAATAGGTGTTTCTCTGAGATTCAAAATTTAGGAACACTAAACATTTCTATGTTATTGTGATTTTTAGTGGTTTTGACAAAAAGTGATGAAAATTTCTACAAAATATCCTTCCAGGAGAATTTGCATTGAGCATAAAATTGATCATATAATATATCTCCTTTTCATAGTGCTTCTCTTAATCTCTTTGATTACTACATTTGGTATAAGTTCAGGTCTTTTTATGTTGATAACTTCTCTTATACTCTATGGATATCTTATCACTATATCACTATATGTTTCCCTGGAAACTATAAAAGTATTGTAGGCAGTGTTCATCAACCAAGACATTCAAATTTATGATGAAGGAACATGCAGCATTGCACAACCTCAAACATCAAATTTGAATGAAGAGCTTGGTCAAATAGATACTATTCTTTTAGATAAAATAGTAACACTTACCTATAACCAAATGGATTTCCACAAATTTTCTATAGCCAGAACTTCATATGGTGATGGAGCCACTAACATTGAAATTATTGTAGTAAATTAGATAGTAGGAAAGAGGGAGAAACCTTTAGATATACCAGACTCCTCAATGGTTGATTTGAATATCCTAAGTTCTAAGTCTAAGAGTTTTTCAATTGGCACCCCAGACTTTAAATATCCAGATCTTGATAAAAACAAGCATAGAAGTATCTCAAATCAATGTTGAAAGAAAAAGTGCAGATGCTCCTAACATTGCAGTGCTAAATGGTGGTATAGACTAGACCCAAAAGGACAAGCAACATGCTATCAAAGGCTTCAACTTCAATGATTAATGTCTCATGAATGGAAAATGGATAGATGGGCTTTATGAGGATATAAAATTAATGTTTTTTGCATGTTATTAGTATGTCATATAGTTGTTCTAGAGAAATATGAAGAAAGTGGTAATATCAAATATGAAGAAAATTTTGAATGGGAGCATGGTCTCTACCTACAATGGATTCATGGTCATTGATTTCACTCACCACCTTCATATAGAGATTAACCTATAACAAAGTGTAGATGGTTTGAGGATCAATTATGGAGTACTGGCACCAAATGTTTTCAATCACCTAATTCATCTTCATGTTCACCAATCGTGCCTAGTGAAATAACACGGATCATCACTTGGGCATTCAGATTTATATTTACATGTATTTCTTTGGAGGATAATCTATTCACTAACAATGTTATAAACTCTTCTAGTGTTTTTTCAAGAAATGTTTCAACTCCCTATATGGAGTTATTTTGGTTACAATTTTTAAAGCCCAAAGTGGCTATTAATATTTTAAATGATCTTAAGGCTCAACTCTCTAGATTTTTCTTAGATAGTTCTTTGATTAAGTGAGTATAGTTAGCTACCTTTGTCTTTTATGAACATCAAGTTAATGATAATAGATACTGACCATTTGGTTATTTCTATGGTGTCTATCTAATAATCGTATGGTTGTCTTTTTTTTAATGGAGTTCATGTGAAATTCATGCAACATGGATTCTATTTCATTAATTCTATTGTTGTTGTTTTATGTTTCAATTCATTTTGGTAAGCTTTATCAAGTTTGAGATTCCAAATATTGTCTTGAATGTCATATGTTTGATTACAATTATTCAAATCTGCAATGTTCTTTTATGGTTACAAAGGGGTGTTTACATTTTACCTTAAGTTATTTATCGTTAAAATAATGACAATAGTGATTCATTTGTAGAAAGAGTTATATTGAAAATAATTTTAGAAGGAAGGTGTACCTTTAAAACATAAAGCGTCTTTGCAATTATAAAGACTCAAATATTGTGAGTTTGTTTTTCTTGCAAATAAAGCATAAGCAAGTGGGGGGGAAATCATTCACTAATAGTGGTCTTCACAAAGCTAACTCTCTTTTATTTTTCATAAACACAACTTGTTAGCATGAATGTTGATGGTATTTCCTTGGGGAAGTATCCTAAGTAATGGAAAGATGGTTAACATGATTGACATGTTCCATTCATGATTGTGTTTGTCATTGATGTCAACATAGTATTTTTTTATATGAAGAGTGGCAAAGTAGAAGAAAAAGAATGAGGTCATATAGACTATGTATTGAGGATCAAATCAAGTGCATTTGAGGGTATGTTCTACATTGTGTCATAATGAAGTGGATAAGTGTGCATGCAGAGAGTCAAAGACATGCAATATTTATTCAATAATTATAGAGGATAATGTGCAAATAGAGTATCTAAGAAGTGGTTTTTAATATTTGGATTATATCTCTTAATAGGGATAGAATCATGGTACAAAAGTTTAAATATTGATAGTATATAACCTGGTGAAGATGTCAGTGAGTGTGCAAGGTGAGAGATCACACATGTGAAAATTTGTATAGATTGTAAGCTGATTGTGTTGTGTAATTATAAAATAATTGTAATATCTTAATAAAATCCTATCATAATTAATTGTAAAATTCTCAAGGCTAACTTAAGAAATTATCTTTAGGATATGGTATAAAGGAAGGTTATTTTCCTTGTGGTGAAAGAAGGAAGAAGTGTGAATGATTGTGCAAGTGCAATTGTACAACTACTATGTGAAGTTGGTAAATGTGTTTAAGTGGTCCAAGGGATAAATTAGATGCAAAGTTTGAAGATCTAGTATTGAGAATAGAAGAGGATTGGTCTATTCAAGATGAAAAAGGAGTTTGAGATTATTCATTTCTATTATTTCACAAGGAATAATATAGAGATTAGTTGGACAATGATTTTGGTGGTCTTGCCTCTGAATCTATTTGGATAGTGGGTCCTTCTACCTTCTACAACTCCTAACATGGTTGGCACAACTCCTAATATGGTTAAAATCTCCTAACAGAGATTCAAAGTCTCTTATTAGGGTTGGAATCATCTAATAAAGATTTAAATTCTCCTAACAAGGACTGATATGTACTGAATTTATTTCACTAGCTCCTAATAGTGCCCATCCTCTTACAAGGAACTTTGATATTAGTACATATCTTGTGGGTACCATCCCCACTAGGATTTTTCCTTTGGTCAAGGGTTTCCCTAGTTAACATATCTGGTGCTATTATGCATGTGTATCTTCTTTTGGTTGATGGTTATATTATTCACATGGTTAAGGATTAATAAGGTTGATAAATGTTTAAATGATTGGATAACTTATTAGGACCCCCACTCCCTCCCCCCCTCCCCCCCCTCAACTTCTTA
Source organism: Cupressus sempervirens (assembly GCA_028749045.1). NCBI lineage: Eukaryota > Viridiplantae > Streptophyta > Pinopsida > Cupressales > Cupressaceae > Cupressus > Cupressus sempervirens. The sequence continues at coordinate 78,051,653 of CM053784.1, read as the reverse complement.
GCTATCTTGGAGGAATTTACTTTTTAACAATTGGTATCAGAGCATCAAGTCTTGGAAGGAAAATCTTACAAGCTTTAGGAGATCAATGGTGGGTCACTTCAAAAAACAAAATTCCTATATTTGATGGAGTTAACTATGATAGTTGGAAGGAGAAGATGAAGATGCGCTTTCTATGTAGGGGTATAGGATATTGGATCATGACAAAGAATGGAAAGAACAATGTGGAAGAAATTAAACTTAAGGATTACAGTGAAGCTAAAAGAGATCTATTTATGTGTAATATTCTTTCAAAAGAAACATTATTGTTAGCTCTTCCTGAGAATGAATATAGTCAGGTAAAATTCTTAGAAATATCTCATGGAATTTGGAAAGCCTTAGAAGCTACATGTGAAGGTGATGTGCATGCTAAAAGAATCAGATTATAGAATTGGATATGTTTGTTTCAAAATGTTAAAATGATGGAAGATGAATTTGTAAGAAGCTATATTGGTACAATATCAAAAATTGTTGTAGGAATTAATTCTTGCAGTGAATCTAAAACTAAAGATAAATATATTTGGAAGATCTTGAAATATGACTCCATGATTTAAGAAAATAGTACACATGATTGAGTTAGTGATACCTTGTAGTAAGAAGTTTACTAGAGACAATCTACTTGGAAGATTGGAAGCAACAGAAGTGAGCTTGAAGCAATCTGGAGATTTTCCTAGAGTGGAAACAAATTTTAGTGCATTAAGTGTTAACCCTTCTTTATCACGAAATAAAAGCATTAGTGGTGACTATGGTAGCAGAAATAGATCTAGATCTAAAGAGAATAGAAGAATTTAAGAAAGAATTTACATACTTGTAAAAAGAGAACTAGAAGGTAACAGAATCTTTAAAAGTTGGACTTCCAATGAATTTGGTCATTATGCTTCTATGTGTCCAAAAGGATAGAAAAAATATAAGGAGAATTTCAATTCTAGAATGTCTCAAGATAGTTTGTATGCAAATGAAGATGATGAGTCTAAAAAAAGAGTTCAAAGTGAAATTAATGATGAATTAGGATTTATAGCTATAAAAGAAGAAAATCCTAAAAAAGAAGTCAGAGAAGAGAAAGTCTTGGTCTATCAAGTTGAAAAGAAAATTGATTGGATTATACGTGGTGGTTTTTATTGTCATATAATTGGAGACATGAATAATTTTTTAAAGTTTACCAGTCCTGATGTTGGGATTGTTAGAGTTAGTAACAATGCAGCTTGCAATATCAAGGGAATAGAATCTATTAATCTTAATGGAAAGAATAATATTGATCATGTCTATTTTGTTGATGGATTAAATCATAACCTATTGAGTGTTATATAGTTGGTTGATAAAGGTTATCAATTAAAATTCATAGAAAATACATGCATTATCAAGGATAAAGATGGTAAGTTGATTGGCACTAGTACAAGATCTAGAGGTAATGTTTTTTAATTGAACCCTATAAAGATGAAATTTTTATTTGCAAAGGTGGATAATAGTAGGTTACGACATAGAATATTTTTTCATATACACTTTGATAATATTGTGAAGGCTAGTAGTACATTTTTTTTTAGAGATTTACCTAAACTATGAACCCTACTAACACTATGTTCAAAGAATGTGTTATGGCTAAGCAGAAGAAAGTTTCCTTCCCTAGAAAGAAGTTATCTACCATAGAAAAATTGGAGATTTTTTATATAGATTTGAGTGGTCCTACCAAAACAAGAGGAGTCTAAAATGAAATGTACTTCATGATTTTTGTTGACGATTTCACTAGGATGATGTGGGTAGAATTTTTGAAAGAAAATTCTAAGGTATTTGAAAAGTTTAAGTTGAAGAACAAAGTTGAGAATAAATATGGAGTAAAAATAAAATATTTAAGATCAGATAGAGGTGGAGAGTTTACCTCAAATGATTTTAATAGTTTTTGTGAAGCTAATGGCATTAAGAGATAGTTATTAGCATCTAAGAACCCTAAGAAAAATGGGATTATTGAAAGAAACAAGTCTGTAATAGAAGTAGCGAGAGTCATGATGTTTGAGCATGATGTATCAAAGATATTTTGGAGAGAAGTAGTCAATACAATAGTATACACTATGAACAAAGTGTAGATAAAAAAAGGTACAAACAAGACTCCCCATGAGTTATGATTTGGACATGCACCCTCAGTAAAGTATAATAGAATTTTTTGGAAGTGTTACATTAGGAGAGATGATGATATTGGTAAGTTTGATGCAAGAAGTGATGAAAGTATGTGTTGGATACAATTGTTCAATTGTGTGTTGTCTTCGATGCTACACAAATGTCATATCAATTATCAGATAGATTCTACCAAGCTCATTTGGTCAACAAAGAAAATGATAGAGTTTATTGAGCTCAGATGGTTAGTAAAGTGATTTACAAAGTCTACTAAGCATTTTTGGAAGTTACACTATGATTACAGTTTCTATCGAGCTCACTCAAGTGCTAAAGGATTCTATGGAAAAAGTCAATTTCTACCAAGCTCACAAGGTTAGTGAAGGAAATTTAGTGTTTACTGAGTTCACTCGATCTCTAAAAAGATTTTGTAGATTTCACATTGTTTACCGAGCTTCACTTGGTTAACACTAGAAATCATTTCTGGAGTAGTGTTTACCAAGCAAGGTCGGCCAATGAAGGATTTCACTATTTTGGGAAATAAAGTTTAATTGTTTCATGCAATCATTGTAGCCAACTGATGTATTTTCTATTGGTAAATGTAACTTGTAAATGAGCTGACTTGACAATTTGTAAGGTATAAATAAAAGGTCAAGTTGTCAATTCTAAAGTATGAATGGATGTGTGAATGAGTGAGCATGCAAGTGAGTTGATTGTGTAAAGAGGAAGTGTGAGCGAATTTCAAAGAAGGATCAGATATCCTTGAGGAGTAGAAAAGGTTTATTTGATTAGTAAGGATCTAGTGAAGTAGAATAGAGATTTGTAATAGCAAAGATTAGTTGCATCTCATTCAGGTCACTCATTGTTACTTTCTCACAATTGTAGCAGTGAACTTTAAATCTCTTAATAGAGTTGGTTTAGTAGTCATTTTTTGTAAATCCTCTAACAAGGTGGAAAATTCTACTAAATTTTTCTAAAGTCCTTTATAAATGCCACTTCTAGTAGGGTGATTAAATCCTCTAACAAGGTCACACCTATCAGTGTGTTTTGTAACCTTTAACAGGGTTGGCTCCTAACAAGGCTAACTTCAGAAGAGCAAAAATTTGTAGCTAGTTACTTGGTGGTTTTTCCCATATTGGGTTTCCATGTTAAATATGGTGTCTCTTGTGTTGATGTTATTTCTTTTATGCATGCATGTTAATAATTGTGAATGCTTAAAGATCAGTAATAAGTTAATACAAAGTTCATCTACCAAGTTACAACATTTTTTTGTGTGGCTACCGAGTGACAATAGTAACTAGTTATTTAAGACATCTAAAAGGATTTGTGGATTTTTTTTTGTAGTAACTAATTCACCCCCACCCCCCCTCCTCCCCCCTCTCAGTTACTCCATCTATATTTACAACAATTGGTATCAAAGCTTTTTGGTGCTTACAAGAAAGATTTCAAGGATCTAAGCTAAAGATTAGGATGTCTTACAAGAGGGAAATTCCAAGGCTTAATAGGGATAACTTTTTAGCATGTCAAGGTCTCATGAGACTCTATCTAACTTCCATTGGAGATACAGGATTTAAATATCTAGATGAAGCATATGTAACTCCTTTTGGTACATTATCTACTAATGACATTGTTGAGAAAAAGACTCATAACACCATGATGATAGACATTCCATCTGCCCTAAGCTATGAAGAATTTGATGATGTCAAGGACTGCAAAATTGTCTTTGAAATGTGGAACAATCTAAAAGAAATCTATGGAGGTGATGATAATGTGAGAAGAGCCAAAGCAGAAAGTCTAAGAGGACAATTTGATCAAATGACGATGAGAGAGGATGAAAACATTTCCAAATATGTTGAATGAGTCAAAGTAGTTGTTAGTGCTATCAAGGCTTCTAGAGGAGACATTGAGGAGGAAACAGTTGTAAGTAAAGTTCTCAGAACATTACTTCTCCTTTATGCAATTAGAGTTTCTACAATTCAAGAAGGAAGATGTGAAGCAAATCACAAGATAAATTTAGAAGCCATAGTAGAAAAATTTTGAGCTAGATAACTATGATAACTATGTTCTAGCTTCCAAGAACATTGAATTAGCATTTGATGTCAAGATTTCACTCAAAGATAAAGGAAAGAAAATAAAGGATTCTCAGTCAAAAAGTGAAGAAGAATCATAATAGAGTTTAGATAGTGATCTTGAGGTGGTTGAAGCTCTACTTGTAAGGAAATATTCTAGAGGCAGAGGGAAATTCAAAGAAAGGACTAAAGAAGAAAGAAAAAAGGAACCAAAAGATTACAAGAGATTTGTTTTCATTGAACCTGATACAGTGCCAGATACATCTGTCAATCAAGAATCTTCTACTCTTGAGTCTTTAATAACCAAGTTGTAGGAAGTTCAAACCAAGTTGAAAGAAACTGATTCATAGTCAAACTCTATGGACCTAAGCAACAAACAAAATAGCCAGAACCTAAAGTTGAAGTGCAAGAGGATGATAGTGCAATTTGTTCAAAAGGCAAGGAACCTATTTTAGCAAACTATGTCAGGAGATATCATGCACCAGATCATATCATTGGAGACAAATTTGAATCTACTATGACAAGAAGTAAACTAAAAGGTACTTGTTTACTTGCTGATTTTGAACCTAGAAGTGTCAAAGATGCATTAGAAAATGAAAGTTGGATTGAGGCTATGAATGAAGAGATAGAAAAATTTGAGAAAAATAAAAACATAGACTCTTATACCTAGGCCTAAAGATAAAAATGTGATTGGAACTAAGTGGGTATTTAGAAATAAGTTGAATGAAGATGGTAATGTGTCAAGGAACAAAGCTAGACTGGTATGTAAAGGCTACTCTCAAGAAGAAGGAATAGACTATGTAGAGATTGTTGCTCTTGTTGCAAGATTAGAAGGTGTCAAGACCCTACTTTCATATGCTGCATATAAAGGATTTAAATTTTATCAGATGGATGTAAAGTTAGCATTTCTCAATGGTATACTAGATGAAATAGTCTACATTGAATAGCCTAAAGGTTTTGTTGATCCAGACAAGAAGGATATGGTCTGCAAATTACACAAAGAATTGTATGGTCTAAAACAAGCTCCTAGAGCATGGTATGAAAGATTGCAATACCATCTTATTTAGATTGGTTTTTAGAGAACTAATGATAATAGTAGCTTGTATATCAAGGAGGACCAGATAATAAAATAAATTTGATAGAAATTGTGGATGATACTTTGTTTATAGGAAATGATGATCTTTGCAAAGAATTTTCAGAACAAATAAATAAGGAATTTGAGATGTCTATGTTTGGTGAGATCAAATTCTTTTTTGGTCTTCAAATTCAGCAGAGTGAGAATGGAATCTACATCACTCAATCAAAATACATCAAGGAGATAGTGAAAAGGTTTGGTATGCAAGACTATAAACTAGTTGGATCTCCTATGTGCACTGGTCTAAAGCTTACCAAGGATGATGAATCAAAGGAGGTAGATTAGACATTGTATAGATCTATGATTAGAAAATTATAGTATGTAGTTCATACAAGGCTAGATATTGCCCTTGCAGTTGGTATTGTAGCAAGATTTTTAGCAAAACACATGATGGCAATCAAAAAGATCATGAGATGCCTAAAAGGACTAAAGATTATAGATTATGGTACAAATTTGGAGGTAATCTAGATTTGAAAGTGTTTACTAATGTAGATTGGGCAAGAAATATTGATGATAGAAAAAGTACAAGTGGAGGTGCATTCTTTCTAGGAAAGAGGTCGGTTTCTTGGACAAGTAAAAAGCAAAACTATACATCCCAATCCATGGTAGAAGTAGAGTATGTTGCAGCAATAGTAAACTATTCTAATATTGTTTGGTTCAAAGAATTATTGGAAGGCATGAAGGTGAAAATCAAAGAAACTTTTGTTATGTTTTGTGACAATACAAGTGCAATCAACATATCTAAAAATCCAGTGGTGCACTCAAAAATCAAGCACATTGCAATAAAATATCACTTTGTCAGAGAATTGGTGTAGGATAAGAAGATCAAATTGATGTCCATGCAAAGGAACAAATTGTTGCCATATTCACCAAGCCTTTACCTAAGGGTGCACTCTTGTATCTAAGAGTTAAGTTAGGGGTCATTCCCCTATCTAAAGCTCACTAAAATGAAGTTTTAGTGATGCATCAACATGTATCAAGTTGAAGATCTTTCAGTTGATTTAGAATAATCATCAGAACATTACATATGAATCAGTACATAAGGTACATTATTCTTCATTTGGTTTGTGTTTTCTTTGGCATGTGTTGTCAAAGAGGGAGAGTATACTATCATATCTTTCTAAAATTTGAATTTTTTTTTGAAGAGTTTGATGTTTGAAAAGAAGCTATCTAATTCCTTCATAGAGGGAGATTACTGTACTATGGAATGAAATCTAAGAGGGAGAAACATTCTATTAGAAAAAGACTTGTTTTCAAATTTCATTCTTCTATGACATGTTGTGTTGCCATCAATGCTAAAGAGGGAGATTGTTGGATACAATTGTTCAATTGTGTGTTCTCTTTGATGTTACACAAATGTCATATCAGTTATCAGACAGAGTCTACCAAGCTTAGTTGGTCAGCAAAGAAAAAGACAAAGTTTATCGAGCTCAGATGGTTAGTAAAGTGATTTACAGAGTCTACCAAGCATTTCTGGAATTTACACTATGATTATAGTTTCTACCAAGCTCACTCAGGCACTGAAGGATTCTATGGAAAAAGTCAATCTCTACCAAGCTCACAAGGTCAGTGAAGGAAAGTTAGTGTTTACTAAGTTCACTCAGTCTCTAAAAGGATTTTGCAGATTTCATAGTGTTTACCTAGCTTCACTTGGTTAACACTAGAAATCATTTTTGGAGCAATGTTTACCAAGCAAGGTTGGCCAATGAAGGATTTCACTATTTTGGGAAATAAAGTTTAATTGTTTCATGTAATAACTGCAGCTGACTGATGTATTTTTTATTGGTAAATGTAACTTGTACAAATGAGCCAACCCAACAATTTGTAAGGTATAAATAAAAGGCCAAGTTGTGAATTCTAAAGTATGAGTGGATGTATGAATGAGTGAGCATGCAAGTGAGTTGATTGTGTAAAGAGGAAGTGTGAGCAAATTTTGAAGAAGGATCAGATATCCTTGAGGAGCAGCAAAGGTGTATTCGATTAGTAAGGATCTAGTGAAGCAGAACAAAGATCTGTAATAGCAAAGATCAGTTGCATCTCATTTAGGACACTCATTGTTACTTTTTCACAATTGTAGTAGTGAATTTTAAATCTCTTAATAGAGTCGGTTTAGCAGCCATTTTTTGTAAATCCTCTAAAAAGGTGGACACTTCTACTAAATTGTTCTAAAGTCCTCTAGCAAGGCCACTCCTAGTAGGGTGATTAAATCTTCTAACAAGGTCACACCTAATAGTGTGTTTTTTAACCTTTAATAGGGTTGGCTCCTAACATTGCTCACCTTAGAAGAGTGAAAATTGGTAGCTAGTTACTTGGTGATTTTTCCCATATTAGGTTTCCACGTTAAATTTGGTGTCTCTTGTGTTGATGTTACTCCTTTTATCCATGCATGTTAATAATTATGAATGCTTAAAGATTAGTAATAAGTTAATACATAGTTCATCTACCAAGTTACAGCATTTTTATGTGTGGCTACCAAGTGATAGCAGTAACTAGTTATTTAAGACATCTAAAAGGATCTGTGGATTTGTTTTTTTTGTAACTGATTCACAACCCACCCACCCCCCCCCCCCCCCTCTCAGTTACTCCATCTATATTTCCAATAGTATTCTCCTTGGTTATTCATTAAAAAGAAAAGCTTATTGATATTTTAGTCAAAGAACTAAGTGTTGGAAATCTTTAGAATAACTAAGAGGGGGGGTGAATTAGTTATCCAAGGTCTAGATGTACAAATAAAACTTTTCACAGCTTAGTGAACCCATATCCATAAAAAATATTAATGCATTCATCCATTAGATCATATAATCACCTAAACTTATAGATCATTGTCCTAGGTCAACACAAATTTGTATAAATATAAACATGAAACATAACAAATTCAATAACACATTTAACACTAGGATTTTACGTGGAAACCCAATTTGGAAAAACCACCAATAACATGCTACTCATTCTCACTCTTCTAAAGTGATACCCTATGAAAGGAAAATCATGTTAAAGGTTACAATACACACTATTAAATGTGACCAGGTTAGAGGATTTCATTCACCCTATTAGGAGGGAACCTTGTTAGAGGATTTAGATCATTTTTTTGGACTGTCACTTGGTTATAGGATTTACAAATGACTATTAGGTCAACCTTAATCTAGATGATTTACCCTAGACTAGTACAATGATTAGACAGTAATAGTAAGGCTTGATCTAATTAAAAATTACAACTCACTTGTAGATTACCGATCTCTATTTCAGTCCTCCATTTTGCTTGGCTTTCACACACTTTAGCTCTAGTAGCATGTTTACCCTTCAAGACTTCTTGTTTTTCTTTCCAATAGTAGTCTCTTATGTTTGGTCACTAAATAAAGCAATGCCTTAGAGCTTTTGTCTAGCTTAGGCTCATTGACCAACCTTTCTTGTGACCAGCCATCTCTATAAATAGAAAATTAAGATCTTTCTTGTTCAACCTCTATCATCCATTTTAGAGTTAGGTAGGATTAGGTAGGATTCAATAAATGTACCCATCTTTTTGTTTGAGTCCCTTCTAGAAGCTTCTTGTTTAATCCTCTTTGACTTTGACTCAAAATGGTTTACCATGAGTTTTGTGCCATGAACTCATCATAGTTATCTTCCACACACTTTAAAAAATTTAAACAAAATAGTCAGCTAAGATTTGTCAAATCTATGATTTAACATGAATACTAGCACTCAACATCAATATCTTGTCACTTAGCTTCTAAACTATTCTTCCACTCATCTTCAACTAGACCACTCAGCAAACACTAAATTTTACTAGCGCTCAACATCAACTAAACTTTACTCAGCTTATACTATATCACTAGGCATACACTAAATTTCCACTTTTCTTGGCTATAACTAATTTTTTTCTTGGCTTGCACTAACTTTTCTCATCACCTACTATCCACTCAATCAAGCTTGGTAGACTCAATTCTTATTACTTGTTTTTTTGGACTTATTCAATGTATCCAACCTTTGCAACCTTAAGTAGATAATCAATACACTATAACCTCACTTTCTTAACTAATCTTTGTAGTCCTTTTTCTTACCATAATTCAACCTTTCCTCTAGGTTCTTTTGTTATCTCATTTGATAAAAACATCTTCATCAACCAAACAAATGATACTATTCAAATCAACTAGGCAATTGTCTTACCAGCAAGTAGCAGGTTTGACGTCAGTGACAAAACAATGATTGAAACACATTCTCATAACTATGTCAATATGTTTTCAGAAATCTCTCTCTTTGGCATTGATGGAAAACCATATGAACAAAAATACCAAAAAGAAAATAATTCTTTATTGAAATCTCTCCCTCTATTAGTAGCTTTCATCTTTTGGATAGGCTACAAAACTCTATTTTGATCAATGGACAATCAACACATCCTTATGACTATAGGAGTTGAGAATCCAACTCCAAAAATGCGCCAAGATCACCTACAGTGAAAATAGCTTGCCAAAGAGAAACCTAAGGAGCAAGATCTTGAAGCAAGAACCGCACAAGAAAATATTTCACAATAGGTAACTAGAATTTCTATGTGAATGGATGAATTTACAATGAGAGAGATACCACTTATAAAGGCCCCAAAGAAGCTTGTAGAACAAGCTTGGAAGGTGGTAGAAGATAAGGTTGACAATAAAGAACACTTTCCACAAAAAGGTGGAACATGCTAGAAGGGAACAAACTCCATTGTTGTCAACAACTAATCCCTACAACTATTAACTACATGCATTTACCTAAGCAAGCTTAAGTAATAGAATAATTAATTAATTAATTAATTAATTATTCTAACACCACCCCTTAAGTGCAACTTAGGGGAATTCCTTAAGCTCACAAAAACTAAGATGAAATGCAAGATGGGTCTATGTTAGGTACCCATGTACAATGCAAGAGAATGCAACCTCTAGAAATGAAGAAAGAGGGAAAAGCACATGGAAAAACCCTCCTCCAAAAAGAGGTAAAAAAACATGCTGAAAAAAAACATGAAGTGAAGGAAGGAAGGCCTCAACCAATCCCCCCAAGGACAACTTCCATAACCCCAAGTATAGACCATAGCTAAAGATAGCATGGCAATGCAAAAGGTTTAGTGAAGATCTCTGCAACCTATCCAATGGTAGGAATGTACTCCAATGCAATAACACCATCTTGGATCAAATGATAGATGACATGCATATGCAACTCAATGTGCTTGGTACGCTGATGTTCCACTGGGTTGCAAGAAATGTGGATGGTACTCTAATTATTGCACCACAAAATAGTGGGACAATCAAGAGGAACACCAAACTTAGTCATCAACTAACAAAGCAATAAAGCCTCATGACTAGCAAGAATTGCAGCCCTGTACTTAGCCTCTACAAATGAAACTGCTCGAGCATGTTGCTTCTTGCACGACCATGTGATAGGACCTAAGCCAAGGAAAAAAACAAAGCCAGAAGTAAACTTTCAATCATCGACATCACTAGCCCAATTTGAGTTAGTGTAGCCAACAATGTGTAGAGCCCCTATAGTGTAATGAATGCCATACATGAGCGTGCCCTGAATGTAGCACAGAATATGCCTAGTAGCTTGTCAATGACTCTCATGAGGGTCCTAAGAAAACTAAGAGACAAGGCCAACTGCAAAGGAAAGATCAGGGCGAGTGTGTGCTAGGTACAACAAACTTCCAACCAACTACTAATATAAAGTATCATCCACTAAAGGTGTAGAGTAGGGGGTAGACTAAGTGACACCTGACTGAAAAGGTGTGGGAGCAAGCTTACAATCAAGTATGTCAATGCAATAAAGCATGTCAAGAGCATACTTCTACTGATACACAAAAATCCCAATAGGAGACTAATTAATCTAAAGACCAAGAAAGTAGTGCAGCAAACCAAGATCAGTCATCTCGAACTAGTCCATCAATGCACACTTAACACCTTGGAGCATAGATGATGAGCTACCTGTAAGGATGAGGTCATCAACATACAAGACAAGAATCAAAATCTCATCTCCAAGACACTATATGCATACTATGGGATCAAAATGGTAGTGAGTGAAGCCTATAGATAGCAAAAATGAGTCCATCTTCTCATACCAAGCTCAAGGAGCTTGCTTGAGACCATACAATGAATGTCGAAGCCTAAAAAGCAAGGTGGGATCCTACACAAAACCTAGAGGCTACTTCATATAAATTTCCCTAGTAATGTCACTATGCAGGAAGGCACTCTTCACATCCATTTGATAAATGGGCCATCCCTATGAAGCTACAAGGGATAAGACAAGGCAGATAAAACTTATCTTGGTGATAGGGGAAAAAGTCTTAGAGTAATCAACACCTTTGACTTGTGAAAAACCCTTTGCAACAAGATGAGCCTTATGCTTATCAATAGAACCATTAGTAGCATACTTAGTATGATAAATCCACTTACATCACACTAACTTTCTCCCCTTAGGAAGAGGACAAAGATCCCATGTGTGATTCTTCATCAAATAAGAATATTCCTCCTCCATTGCACTATCCCATTCAAAATGTCTAGTCACTTCTACAAATGTCTGAGGATTAGCACTAATAGCATGACTGAGAAGACTGGAACCTACACTATGAGAATGGGTGCGAGGAGAGGTGGATGGGTCACCAACTAGAGATCCTACAGCCTCAACTATAGCTCAATCCCAAATAGGCATCTTGGGAGGATCCTATGGTGGAGGTAAATGGGGATCACCATCATCATCATCCTCATCATCTATGGAACAATTTGGAAATCAAGAGGGAGTAGTGGGAGCTGAAGAAGGCACTAGAGGTGAGGAAGGAACTATAGGAGGGCTCTCATCAAATTGGACATCCCATCAAAATAGGACCTCTCTAGAATCAGGATCAAATAACCTATAAGCCTTTACATCCTCACAGTAGCCAACAAAAATTAGTGGTCGACTCTTCCATTCCATTTCTTTCCTCTAAGAATAAAGTACAAATGCATATGTTATACTCTCAAAAACTCTAAATGATGATACATCAGGCTTGACATGGGACCAAGCCTCCTCAAGAGTCATATGTCAAAGTGCTTTGTGAGGCATCTAATTTTGAATATAGTTGACACAATTGACTACCTCTACCCAAAAACATAAATCCATGGACCTAGACTGAATCATGCAATTTGCCATCTCCCAAAGGGTTTTTTTCTTCCTCTTGGCCACACCATTCTATTGAGGAGTGTAGGGCACTAAAAGCTGATGCTGAAGACCAATCTCAAAATAGAAATCTCTAAAAGCCTAGTTCACATACTCCCCCCATTGTCCATGTGTATTTTTTGAATAGCAAGCCCAGACTACTTCTCTACAAATGCCTTGAAAACTTGAAATGAGTCAAAGACATCAAACTTGTACTTAAGAAAGTACACTCACATGCATCTAGAGAAGTCATCAATAAATGTAAGCACATATCTGACACCCAAAAAAGGAGTGGGAAATGACATGAGGTCACTATGAATCAACTCCAATGGTGCTAAATCACGAGTAGCTCATCCATGTGGAAAAGAATCCATATGTTGTTTGCTAAGTGCACATCCCTGACAAACACCATCTAAATAAGAAATCTAGGGAAGCCCAAGAACAAGTGCATGTGTGCTCATCTGCTAAAGATATCTCTAATTGACATGCCCAAAACATTCATGGCAAAGTTTTCTTACTAAATCTGCATGTGCAACTAAGCATGAACCTATGTCATCAGAAGACTCAAATCCATCAAATCTATAGAGGTGAGATGCAGAGTCAACACTCCCAATGGCCACAATCATCTCAGAATCATGCAAGTCCCAAATAACCACATGGTGTGGTAAGAACTCAACTATCTTCCTAGATCCAGAGTGGCAAATATGATAGATAGACAAGATGTTCATTGAAATATTAGGAACATAGAGTACATCCTATAGAGAGCCCATGGCCAAAGAAACAGTACCAAAACCCAAAACTGAAAGTTGTGAAGAGTTCCCAATATTAATCTATGTGGTGGCACAAGGAGCAAGTGAAGTAAGAAACTTAGGAGCATTTTTAATGTGGTGAGAAGCCCCAAAATCAAGAATCCATTTAGGCGTTGAAGTCATAGCTCATATAGAAAGAGCATGACCTTTCCCTATAGGTGGGGATGAAGACCGAGGAGCTAAAATTTGATGCTCCTTCATGGATTCATCTAAAGCCTCCAATCATTTCCAACACCTTGAAACTAAATGTCCATCCTTCCCACAAAAACTATAGTTCTCACTAGATTTCTTCTTGGCCTTGGAGGTAGACTTACCCAACTTCGAAGAATCTTTACCCTTGGGAGGGTTTGCTAGAGGATTAGCTAGAGGCTTAGGATCAAATTTTGATGTCTTTCTTTGATTTTCCTTTCTTCTTTGATTTCCCTTTAGAATTTTGAGCAATCGATGGTTGGCTAGAAGAGCCAAAGGCATCCACCTATTGGATCTTTGTCTATTCCCTAGTCAATTGATCATAAAATTTCTAAAATGTAGGCATCCTATGTCTATCACCAAGGGCATCCATGGTGGAGTAGAAAGTAGAACAAAAAATCTGATACTATCCCCTCAGCTTTTAGAGTATCAAAAATATGCACTCATCATCAGTTTTGTTCTTCCCACATCCCTGTAAAACTGTATGCAGAGCTTTGAACTCCATCACAAAGTCCTCAATGGTGAGAAATTTGGCTGATGACAAAGAAGTCAACTCTGCATCCAACTGAAGTGCCTGGACCTCATTCACCTAACCAAATAAAGTTTGAAATTTTTGCCAATGAGCCTGTAGAGTAGTCAAACCATCCAAGTGAAATAGCAGACTGTCTGAAATTTTGAGTGCAATCAATCCCATGGCTTCATCCATTTTGTTCCTATGTTGTAGAACCTCAAAAAGGCATGTAAGAATAGGTTGGTGCTTATCTAGACAAGACCATAGACCTCTTGACATGAGAAGCCTAGTCATTTTTGCCTTCCAAGTGTGGTAGTTGTGTGGTGTGAGACGGGTCATAGATGGATCTACCATTGAGAGAAAGAAAAAGATGAAAGTAGAAGGGTCTTATCTGAAATAAATTATAAAAAAGAAAAAATACGTGCCCCCCTCCAAAAAAAAATGATAATATCTCTCAAATACTACAAAAAAAACTATGGAAAGCAAAAAAATTGGAAAAGAACCTGGATTGTTGATGCAGAGAAGGAGAAAACAAAAGGCTCTACTTTGACACCAAAAATGGGAGCTCAAATGTACTTTGAATCTGATGAAACTAAAGCATTGTATCCATCTGTTAGTCAAATTTCTGGTGCTTCTTTCAAATCATAAAAAGACCTCCATATGCTCAAGTTATGGCCAAAAAACTTATTGCTACTCCAAAAACCCACCTTGCTAGGAAATTACATACACTGTGTTAAATTTGATGCCCATATGGCCGTCACCAGGCTATCGCTAGAAAAAATCTAGTGGCTAGATTGCTAACATTAGTAGTCAGATTAATGATGTCATCTTGCCAAAAAAATGATGTCAGCAAAAGGTCCAATAGTGATGATGTCACTCACTAAAAAGATGACATGGTAGTCTAAAAAATGACATCAACATCATACTATGTCAAGAAAGTGATGTCACTGTGCCAAGAAATTATGCTAGATAGTCGTCAATAGGTCTGAGTGACTGGAGAGCAGTGACGAAGCAAAATCCACCAGTGATGGTGGCACCTAGGATGAAAACTAGCAGCACCGCTCTAGTGGCGAGTCGGGGTCAGAGGTGTTGTAGCGAGGAGCTGGTGGTGAAGCAGCTAGATGGTGGTCGGTGGGTGGTCCCATGGTGGTGCTTGTGCGTAGCAGTGGTGATCGCCCAAATTTTATTTTTTTATTTTTTGAATTTGCATTCGTACGACCGTACCAGGGGGCCAAAAAAATTTCCAAAATTGTTCTGTAGCTGAAAATAAAATTTTTTATATGAATCTTGATTGTAAATGGCCTTCCAAATCCAATGGCAGTGTCCTTTGACCCCAAAGTGCTCCAAAAAATTGCTCTACCCCCAAATTGAAGAAAAATGAACAAACAAACTAGGGTTTGTGTCTCCAAATTATGACTTCAAAAATCCTTTGAACAAGAAGTAGTAGGAAGGCTTTGATACCATGTAGGAGTTGAGAATCTAACTTTGGAAATGTGCCAAGATCACTTGCAGTGCAAATAGCTTGCCAAAGAGAAACCTAAGGAGCAAGAGCTTGAAGCAAGAACCGCACAAGAAAAATATTTCACAATAGAAAATTAGAATTTCTATGTGAATGGATGAATTTACAATGAGAGAGAGACTAGTTATAAAGGCCTCAAAGAATCTTGTAGAACAAGCTTGGAAGGTGGTAGAAGATAAGGTTGACAACAAAGCACTCTTTCCACAAAAAGGTGGAACATTCTAGAAGGGAACAAACTCCTGTGTTGTCAACAACTTATCTGTAAAACTATTAACTGCATGCATTTACCTAAGTAAGCTTAAGTAATAGAATAAATAATTAATTAATTAATTAATTATTTACTTTAACAATGACTCCCTCTTTCTCGTATTCAAGTATCTTTGTACTATTTTGTTCTGATATCTCCCTCAGCACTATCTCTCTCTTACTAGGTAGATGTATGTCTTTAGTCATTTCTCCCTCTATAGTAATCATCAGGTACATTGTCTCCGTCTAAGAAAATATTCCATGTTTCTCCCTTATTCTCACTATGTTTGGTATTTTGTGTTTCTCTCTTTCTTTATTTCTCTATTTCTCTTGTTCTCACTACTTCTCCCTCTTTGACAAAAATACCAAAGACTTTTCATCTCAACATATAGATATGAACATTTTTAGTTTCTCCCTCTATCACCTTACTTGTGACTAATCAATTATTCAAGTACTTTGATTACTTTAGGCAGCTCTTAAAGTAAGATCCATTACATCAATGTGTAATAAATGTCAATCATCTCAATTGATGCAAGGAACTACTCATACTTCTTAAATAGACTTGGATAGGGGTATCACCCCTAGTTTACCTATTAGATATTCATGAGCATCCTTAGGTAATTCTTTTGTGAAGATATCAACTATTTTCTCTTTTGTATTCACATATTCTATCTTCTCCTCTTTGTCTTGAACTAACTCTCTCAAGAAATGATTCTTGATGGCAATATGATTAGTATTTGTATGCATCACAAGATTCTTTGATACATTTATAGCACTTGTATTATCACAATAAAGTATCATAGGTTCAATGATTTCCTCCTTCATACCTTGGAGTAGTTATTTGATCCACACAATGTTTGTACAATTTATTGTAGCAGCAATATATTCAACTTCAATAGTAGATTGAGATATATATTTTTATTTCTTGCTTGTCCAAGTAACCAACCTCTTTCCTAATAAAAATTCTCCTCCACTAGTGCTCTTTCTATCATCAATATTTCTAGCCCAATTAGCATTAGTGTAGGCTCTCGACTCAAACTTCTCATTTTTCTTGTAGTATAGACCATAGTCTTCTATTCCTTTTAGATATCTCATTATTCCCTTAACAACCATCAAATTATTCTCCCTCATATTAGTAGAGAATCATGTAACTATCCTAATAGATAATTCAATATCAAGTTTGTTGTGCACTACATATTGCAATTTACTAATCATAGACCTGTACAATATTTGATTCACCTCAGCTAAATTATTATTCTTTAACAACTTCTATCATGTCACAATAGGTGTGCTTACTAGCTTGGAATCTTCTAATCAAAAAAAATATTAGTATCTCCTTTACATAATTATATTGAGTAATGTATATACCATATCTCATCTGATGTACTTGTAAACCGACCAAAAACTTTATCTCTCCAAACATAGACATCTTAAATTTTTTATTCAATTCATTTACAAAATCTTTACATAAAGTATCTTGACCTCCAAATATGATATCATCAACAAAAATTTCAAATATTAGAATGTCATTGCCTTTTTTTGTCTTCAAGTATAAATTGTTGTTATCATCAATCCTCTCAAATCCAATTTTCACAAGATAATTTTGAAGCCTCTCATGCTATGCTCTTGGTGCTTGTTTTAAACCATATAAAGCTTTGTGTAGTCTAAAAACTATGTTCTTATGGTTAGCATCAACAAATCTTTCTAGTTGTTCTATATATAGACCTCTTCTTCCAATATACCATTCAAAAATGCAGATTTCACATCCATTTAATAAACTTTGAAACTTTTGTATGCAAAGCAAGCAAAGTTCTTACTCCTTCCAATCTTGCAACAAGAGTGAATGTTTCTCCATACTCTATCCCTTCTTCTTGTGCATACCATTTGCAAACTAATCTTTCCTTATTCTTTGTGACTTTGTTATTTTCATCTAACTTGTTTCTATACACCCACTTGGTGCCAATCACATTTTTATCTTCTGGTCTAGGAACTAGACTCCATGTCTTGTTGTTCTCAATCTATTCAATCTCTTCTTTCATGGCTTTACTCCAGTCCACATCTTCTAAGGAATCCCTCACTATTTTAGGTTCATACATGTTAAACAAACATGTATCACTTATCATCTTGTTTCTTTTCATTGGTCTTGCATCTTTAGCTCTAACTATTAATGCAGTAGGGTGATGTCTTTTGACATACTTTGACAATCTTGGTTCTACTCCATTTTTCTCATTAGGTATGTCAACTTCTAAATCACTATGTACTTCTCTATCAGGTAATTCAACATCTCTTTCATGTACACTCATCTCAAAATTAGAATGTACCTTAGCTTTAGTTTGCAACTCGGTGCCTGACTGTAGCTTGATTCCTAAATGCAACTTAGCATTCATTGTATGTGACTCGACAGTCACTAAAGCTTGATGTTGATTCGCAACTTAATTTATATTCATCAAATTTCACATTTTCACTTTCCATAACTTTTTTAGTGTTAGCATTTAAATATTTATAAGCTTTACTTCTTGTGGAAGAGCCAAGGAATATACCTTCTTCACTTTTTGTATCTAATTTACCATTCCTAAAATCTTTGAAAATATAACTCTTGCTTCCAAATACCTTAAAATATTTTGCATTGGGTGAGTATCCATACCATAGTTAAAAAGGTGTTGAATGAGTACCTTTCTTGACTTGAAGATAGTTCAAAGTATAGAGACTTATACTTACAGCCTCTCTCTAGTATTTCAAAGAAATATTCTTCTCCATCATGAGTGTCCTAGCACAGTCCATTATTGATCTATTCCTCCTTTTAGAAATTCCATTTTGTGGACGGGTCCTAGGTGTAGATATATGTCTTTTGATTCCTCTATCATTACAAAACATCTCAAATGCATTTGATGTAAATTCTACTCCTCTGTCATCCTTCGCAACTCTTGCTAAGTACCATTTAAACATTTAAAAAGTATCAAATTTCTATTTCAGAAACATAAATGTCATCATCCTAGAATAATCATCAACAAATAGCATAATGTACTTGTCACCTTTGTAGCTTTACACTTCAATTGTTCCACACAAGTTAGTATGAACAATCTCCAAAATTCCTTTAGAGGTGTGAGTCTTACTCTTAAAACTAGACTTTGTCATTTTTCCTAACTAACATTATTTGCAAATTATATTGTCAAGTTTCTTCAACTTAGGCAAACCTCTGACTCTTCTCATGTTACTGATACTAACTAAGTTATCAAAATTAACATGACATAACCTCTTGTGCCATAACAACACATCATCAAATTCCACAACTAGGCAAGTAGCATCATCCATATCAAGGTGGAATAGATTACCTCTAGTTTTATCACCTTTTCCAATTAGTTTTCCATCAGTATCATATATCTTAGTTATCTTTTTCTCAAACTTAACCTTGCAACTTGAACTATTTGGTTGTGAAATGATGTAGAGCCACACCTTGGAAAACTCAAGAGGAATCAGTCACTCAACTGAGTTGCTTCAAGGGGCATCTATAACCTTCAGGATCACACACAAAAATTAGATTCAATAAACAAAACTTTGAAAATAAATTTCCCAAAATATCTTCTTGCTGCCTTCGGATAGACCCGCACTCAGACATGAATAACTTCTAAACTAGATAATATTTACTCAATCCAACCATTGATATTTTACATAACTAGATTTTAAAAAACATATAAAAATTTGAGAGAAATCCAACAGTTCAAACTTGAGATATTGACCACGCATCAGAGTACATTTTTTTGCAAAATATTACTTCTTGCTATCTCTAGATAGACCCATGAACAGACATGTATAACTTTTGAACCAGATCAAAACTATTTGATCTCTCTAGTGAAGATGGGTGTAAATAGGCCTATAATAATATATCCAAAGCTCATGAAAATCTAATGGTGCATTTGGGAGATATTAGCCACGCACTGAGACTAATTTTTGCAAACATACCAAATTCGACCCAAAACTAACACTTGTCTATTTCCCTTTCTTCCTCTCTAAAAATTGACTCCCTATATAAGGAATATGAAATGTCCCTATCCAAGAATAGGAGACTGTTTCAAAAATTATGAATATTCCTGCTGCCAACTATCTGTCATTTTTCACGATATGATTGGATTCTTAAATCATTGCACACTACTAACTCCACTAAAACAAACACACATGGTCCTAAGTGGCTATAATTGGAGAGTTTATCATTTCACTCCTCCATTTATGCCACCACATCATAGGACATTATTACAACATTTAAATTTACAAAATGCAAAACATTACTTATCATATTTTCTGCTCTGCTACTGCAGCATACTCCCCTGTAGAATGAATCTCAAGTCCTCTTGAGATGATGTGTTGTAGAAATGAATCTCATTCTTCTTTCGAAATTTCCAATTTCTTTGAACTAGGATGAGCATATCTACAAGAAAAACAAAGATAATATCCAACTTCTCCACATTGTAGCTTTGATTCTTTAATGTTGTAAATGTCACAGAAAATTCTCCAGCATGATTCACTATACATGAAATCTGCATCCTTGCATAAACATTATTAGAAGAAAACATATCATCAGCATTAAGATTATTTGAGTTCTCTTTTTGAATATGAGCTTCCTTATACACCATGTAATGTGCATCATATCTATCTTCATCAATAGTAACCATAAACTTATCTGCTTCTTGACTATCAACCAGTTTCACATCTTGAATCTTAAGAATCGTATTTATCTCTTCTTCCTTTATTAAACATTTATTATCATCTTGATCTTCTGTAGTAATCTCACTTTCAAATATCTCTTTCTTATTACAACTTTTCTCAAGAACAATAACAGTATTGCACTCTTTCCTTTCTTCTTCAAGTTGAGTTTCCATACTACCGCCATGCCTTTTCCATTCTCCCACAATGGCTGCAAATTTTTCTCACAAATCAGATTCTTCTTCAGAACTTGCTGTTACACATTCCTTAGCTTCATCTTCATGCCATTCCTCTTGACATTTTTCTTCATTATGCATATTTAAGGCTTCAACAGTTGCCTCCAAAATCTTTTCCATAGGAGTACCTTCCAACATTGTACTCTTCTCTATTTTCAAAGGAAATGTTACTGTTCCAACCACAAATTGTTCACACTCAAATCCCATAGGACTTGTCTCATTACTGCTCTCACCAATAGTTACTTGCTGCACTTCTTCTTTCTGCATTTTATTTTCTCTCAACTTAGTTTCATTCTCTTCAAGTTTCCTTCTCAAACTTTTTATTTCCTCTTCTATCTTGCTTAGCTCTTCTCTTTGTTTTCTCCTATCTTCTTTCTCTCTTTTCTTCTTTTCCTCTATATCCTTCTGTTTAGAATCCTTTCTCTGCCGATACCTTCTAAAAAGATATAATAAAGCTACTTCTTCTTGTCCCATCATTCCTCAACTAGGTTATTTTCTTCTTATCTAGTCTCCTAGACTTCTTCTCAGACTATTTCTCTCAATCTTTCACAATCACACAAACATATACACAACTACTTTTTCCCAAACCTTTTGCTGAGCTCTGATACCAAAAATGATGCAGAGCCACACTTTGGAAAACTTGGGAGGAATCAGTCACTCAACTGAGTTGCTTCAAGGGGCATCTATAACCTTCAGGATCACACACAAAAATTAGATTCAATAAACAAAACTTTGAAAATAAATTTCCCAAAATATCTTCTTGCTGCCTTCAGATAGACCCGCACTCAGACATGAATAACTTCTAAACCAGATAATATTTACTCAATCCAACAATTGATATTTTTCATAACTAGATTTTAAACAACATATAAAAATTTGAGAGAAATCCAATAGTTCAAACTTGAGATATTGACCACGCATCAGAGTACATTTTTCTGCAAAATATTGCTGCTTGTTGTCTCTAGATAGATCTGTGAACAGACATGTATAACTTTTGAACCAAATCAAAACTCTTCGATCCCTCTAGTGAAGATGGGCATAATTAGGCCTATAATAACATATCCAAAGGTCATGAAAATCCAATGGTGCGTTTGGGAGATATTAGCCATGCACTGAGACTAATTTTTGCAAACATACTGAATTCAACCCAAAACTAACACTTGTCTCTTTCCCTTTCTTCCTCTCTAAAAATTGACTCCCTATATAAGGAATATGAAACGTCCCTATCCAAGAATAGGAGACTGTTTCAAAAATTATGAATATTCTTGCTGCCAACTATCTGTCATTTTTCAGGATATGATTGGATTCTTAAATCATTGCACACTACTAACTCCACTAAAACAAACACACATGGTCCTAAGTGGCTATAATTGGAGAGTTTATCATTTCACTCCTCCATTTATGCCACCACATCATAGGACATTATTACAACATTTAAATTTATAAAACGTAAAACATTACTTATCATATTTTCTGCTCTGCTACTGCAGCATGAAACACTCAAAAAATTATAGTTAACTCCTTCAACATAATAAGCATTATCACATAAAATATTTTCTATGAGTTTGATAGATCCTTTTCCTTTTATCAATCAAGTGCATCTTTACCAAACCTTACACTATTTCCATCATAATAATTCAGGGTAATGAACTTACTTTTATCTCAAGTCATGTGATGTGAACACCCACTATCAATGATCCATTTGACATTTTTGTTCACAAAAGACACTAGTGCAATTGCCTCACCCTCATTAGAATCATCCTTCTTTGCAACATACACTACTTCATCATCATGATCGTCAAATCCATATTTAGTTTGCTCTTCTATAATGTCACAAGACTTCTTGTCTTTGTCTTTGTAATCTTCATTTTCCTCATCTCTTCTACTTTTGTATTTGTCTCCACTTCTATTATTCTTCTTCTCTGGACATCTAGCAATAATATGACCAACCTCATTGCAATTAAAAAACATGGTAGGTAACTTACCTTTGAATTTTTCATTACCTCTATGAAATATCCTTACTAGTATTGCTTCAAGCTATCCTACATCCTCCTTATTTGTATCACTATCACTAGTAATGTATTTTACCTTCTTCTTCTTCTTCTCAGTAGGTTCCTTCAATGACAACTTAGCTTTGAAAGCAAATTCAACATTGTTGGATTTGAAGTTGTCAAAATTAGATAGCTTATAGTAGTCATCCTACCTACCAAACCTTCAAGAGTCAAATTAAAACCTGATATACATCTTAGTTCTTGTATTACAAAAACTCTAATAACATGGATGGGAAGCAATGTTCTCAAAACATTTCTTGATATAGTATCATCATCTATCTTAATAGTAGCTCCTTGTATAGAATTAACAACATCTTTTATTCTAGAGTGATATTTAACAACATTCTCACTTTCTTGCATCCTCATATCATCAAACTTACCTCTAAGACTTTTATATTTGGTTCTCAAAACATTTGTATCTCCTTTGTAGATGGTATGAAGAGCATCCCACATCTTCTTTGCACTATCACAACTCTTGATGTCATCAAACTCGGCATAACTTAGGGTAGAGGCAATCTCCAACATTGCTTGATTTTTTTCTTTCTTTATTTTTAGATCTTTAGCTATTAGAGCTCTAGCAGGATCAACATGCTTAGTGATGATGGTAGATTGCATGGTCTCTAAGACCTCCTGTATGCACCCTAAAATGGTCACCTAGACTATGGACCCCCATTATTAATTTATCAAATTTTGTGAATCAATGATTTTTTATATTTTATTAAATCAATTTAAATCAATTTCCTTGATCAAATTCGATTTTATTTTATTTTTAAGGTTGATCATTTTATCCTAAGTCTTATTTAATTAAAATAAAATCTCTCTTCTAATTAAATAAAATAAGTCCCCATTTAAATAAAAGAAAACCTCTCTTTTAATTAAATAATTCAACCACATTTAATTAATTAGGAAAGAACCCCTCTTTTAATTAAATTAAATATTTCTTATTTAATTAAAAGAACTTGCTCCCTTTTAATTAAATAAAAATCCCACCTAAATATCTCTTTTTGATGAAAAAGGAAATAAAACAAATAAAAAATCAAATAAATCTATTTTTTGTTTACTTAACACTTAATGTGGGAGTTATCTTTTCCTCTTTCCACTTTCTTCTCCAGCACTCTTCTTTTCTCATTGGTGGAATTTTGTCTCACATGAATCAAACTCTATTACCCCATATTGGTTGTGAGAAGCCTTTCACCTCCATTTTTTCCTTTATAAGGGAGAGCCCTCTCCTCATTTTGGACATCCATTATTATGTTATTGTTGTGTTGCTGGTTTGAAGAGCAATTTTTGAAGAAGGAGTTTGAATACTAAAGCTTTCTATGGAGAACTTCTATCTTCTTGTCTTCTTCTCTCATGCACCCATGGCTTCCATCATGAGTTTCCATCTTTTCATTTGCATATTAGCCTAGGTCTATATTTGTTTTCATAGATTAGTATTGCAATTTTATTACATTTCTTTTCTTGCATTGCTTTGCATTGTTGTCATTTAGATTAGTTTTTATCTCTATTTGGATGCATATTTAATCCTTGAATCTCTTGTTTCATGGTGTACTTGCATGGGTAAAAACTAGGTCAAATTGAGGGCTTCCATTACAAACCCTTGCACTCCATGAATAAAGAGCTATGAGCCACCATTCAAGACCTCATTCTTGAGTAATCTTGGATATAATGACTCATAGAAGTGTGCACACATTTTAGGCATACATTTTTAGCACCCACTTTGGGGCAACCCACCTTTACTTACTGGTTTTGGACAATTTTAGATCCAACCCCCTTGTACGAATTTGTTGGAGACAAAAAAATCATGAATCTAAAAGATTTGATCATATCTTCCAAACAGTTGGGTATTTTTATCTAAATTTTTTTGCAAGGTGGTGACACATCAAGGAAGCTTCAATCTAATTTTCATATTTTTTTGAGGTATTTTTTATTTTTTATGATTTTTCCTTGATTTTTCATGAAAAAACATTTTTGGGAGAAAATTAGTACATTTTTTAGAACAACTTGCATTTTTGGAAAGGTCTCTGAATTCTACATAGATTTTTTTCTTTTTTCTTTTGATTTTAGAGATCATATTACGGATCAATAATTTGATTTACAAAAACTGGTCTATTTTGATAAGATGGCTCCCTAAGGCACAAATTAAAAGATCTTTTCAAAATTCTGACATTTTTAGAAAGCTCTTTGATTTTATATAGAGGTCTAGTTTTTTCATTTAGGGTTTTTGATCTAAATTCATATCATATAGGTCAAATCTTTATGACTAGCTCAAAAATCAATTTTAAAAAAGCCATTTAATGAATAGCTTGCATTTAATTTTTACAATGGATCAATGCATAATGTGAGATTTCATTTGGGCTATTTTTTTATTATTATCACTCTTAAAAATTAGATTTTTAGATCTAACCCTAGTTTTGCATAAGTTAGATATATATTGCATATCTTGTATTTGTTTGTTTTGCTTGTTGCGAACAAGTGTTCAAGCATAAATGAAAGGTACAACAAGGAAAAGATGCATTGCAAGGACTACCAGGTATTTTTTTTGATCTCTATAACATTTGGATTTGGAACTAAAATGAATACCTCATGTGTTTGGCTTGAGTGCTTTTACATACTTTCATATATTCACACTTCATTTGGTACTCTAAAATTGGATCTAGATTTTCTTTCATGCATCTATGTTTCACATAGTAATTAGGCCCTATGAACAATATTTTGGAGATCTTATGAGACTAAGCTTCATTCACTTGCTTTACATGTGAAGCTCCTCTTGACGAAGGATCCCCTTGTAGGTAGGGAAGTATATTTGTTATTATCTTGCTATTCTGCTTGGATTTGTCCTCAACATCCATTAGTCCTTTCTCTTTTGAGATTGTTATGTTTGTTGTTGGATTTTCTAAATAGTTGGTGAGGTGATTTTAAATTAGCATGTCAAAGAATCTTGTTTGCTATATTTAGATAAGGTGAAGAGGCTAGAGGAATATACTTTGTTCCCTTTTGGGTACATTAGAAACTTAGAACCCTTGAATCCAAACCAAGTCTCCATGTGATACAACTTTGTGAGTCTTCCTTGAATAGAGAGGGTTAACCATAGTGGACATTTTCTTTGTTGGATCAACCACATGGACAGAACCTCAAGCAGTAATACCCATTTTTGATGTGGTAGTAGCAACTGCTATATAAATGTCCTTGTAGGGGAAATTCTCATGGGTGTAGTCTTTTCTTGGGCTGTCAGATCTCCTCAGTATCTCTGATTGATTAAATTCTCAGAATATTTCAAAACCCTGGTGCACTAGGATTGGATTTTTCCCACTCTAGATTGCAAAGGCTACAAAGTTGAACATTACTATGAACCCTAGTGCTGCCAAATTTTCTTTTCTAGGACTATGTGTGTGATTAGAAAACATTTTGAGAATATACACAGTAGTGGTTCTAGGGATTAGATTGATACTATGACACTATTCTTGTTCATGTGCAAGGTTTCTTTTTCCTTTGCTCATATTTTGAAGACATTTTCTTGAAATTTCTAATTGCCATCTTGCGTGCCAGATTCATGATTAAAAATCTATTAATACACCTAGTTGGATATTTTTTAATGAACAAAATCTAAGTTACTGAGTCAAGACTTTACAATCAAATTGCTTTGTTGTCCTGTTATTTTTAATCTACCTAGGTTGATCTAGTTTAGATTAGGCTACTTACCCTATTGTTAGAAGTTTGTTTGTACCTTGAGTTATTTTGCTTTGACCTCTTGAATTGGTAATCATTGATTTCACAAGAGACCTTGTTTTGAGTTGGTGAGTTAGAGACCATCCTTGTTAAGAAAGATATACCTTGGATTATTTGATATTAAGCTTAGAGAGTCTTAGTAATTTCTTGTCCATCCACTTTCATAAAAGTTCAATTTTAATTATATATAATTTGGGTAAAATCATCCTCCTAGTCCATATGTGCTGGGGTATTTACCCAAAGTTGTGGGCACCTCTGTGGTAGTTTTGGTTTACACCTATTGCAAAATTTTATCTTATCACATCTCTTTTGGACTAGTGAGTGCTTTTACTATCCTAGTTTGGTACCAACGTTTCTTAGAGTTATCTTATCAACTAGTACATTTTCTTTCATGTTGCTTACAAGTGCTATTATATGTTACTAAACATTTAAATGAACTCAAATGGTATCAAATTTCACAAAATGACTCTTTGTCTTCTTTCTTCTTCATCTTTCATGTCTTTCTAATCTCCTATTTCCATTCTTCCTCTTCTTCATGTCTTCTTGATTCTTTTCCTCCTATTATCATATAGTCTACCTTCTTCTATTCATCCTTTCTCTTCTTCCATGCTTGATTCTTCTTCTTTTAGAACCATGGATCTTGAATATCTTGTTAGGCATCCTCATTTGAGCACAAATGAACTTGATCTCCTTCTTAAATTTGAATAGTGTTGTTACTACAATAGATATATAGATGCTAACCTTTTGGAAAAAATGATTGAAAAAGGGAAGAAATCAAATGTTCTTGCTAGGAACATAAACAAGATCATATCACAATATCATTCTTCCAAATATTCCTTATCTTCCAAGTCTTATCATGATTTTTCTAAATATTGTTTAGATTCTTCATCTTCTAAGTCTTATCATAATTCTTCTAAATATCATTCACATTCTTCATCTTCTAAGTCTTATCATGATTCTTCTAAATATCATTCACATTCTTCATCTTCTAAGTCTTATGATGATTCTTCTAAATATCATTCACATTCTTCATATTCCAAGTCTTACCATGATTCTTCTAAATATCATTCATCTACATCTTCACCTACCTCTTCTTCACAATATCATTCTTCTTCTACTTCTACCAAGAGTCTTATTCCTCTTATTGAGACATACCATAATGAACAACATGAAAAGTTTTATGATATGCCTATCTATAATTCATATAGTGACAATGATTATGATGATGACGACTATTATATTCCTATGCATCGTAAAAGTCCTCCTAGTCCTATGCTTGTGCTTAAAGGGGATGAGTCACAGATAGATATTGATGATAATCCATATGACTCAAATCTTGAAAACAATATTGATAAATTTTGTGAAAAATACCTAAAATCTACATTTTTTGAGCAAGAGAAAGTATTTTTTCAGCTGAAATAAACCATCAATGCCATAAAAGTTTTTCTTCTCAAAACCTTCATGCTGAAAATAAAGATTACACACATGAGAAATATCATTTTAATGTTGAACCTTTGTCTTCTAATGCTCCCCTTCCATTTTCTACTTCCTCCACTATCCATACATCTTCTAAAGATTTTGAATCGCTCAAATCTTCTACCCATCCTTCATCCAACAAAGATCCTAATGCTTTTCATGCAGTTTCCTATAGTTATCCTCACAGGCTACCTCTTAAAGAAACTCAAGCTAACCTTCACTTGGATGCAAATACTTTTGATAATGTTAAACCTAAAGAGCCTATGCTTTCATGCATTATAATGCCTACTTCAGCTAGTCCTTCATCATCTATTCCAAAGTCGTCCATACAATTCCAACATGCTTCCTCCTCCTTAGGAGTGGCTTCATTTCAAAAGGACTCTAAAAATTATAAAGAAAAGAATATAAAGAAAGATCAAGATCAAGAACCCACCATGTCATCCAATTATTTTCACGATGTCTCTAATCCAATTCATGGTCTTTTTTATCCTTCGTTCCCTTCCTCATTCATTCCACCATGTATTAAGTCTTCTCCTAAGAAAGATCAAGCTACTACTTACATCGTTGATCTTATTAACAATCAAAATGACCTTAATACAGTTGTGCCTTTCAAAGATAATACTTCCATTCAGGTGATTTAAAATAGTGTTGTTACTTCCAATGTTGAGCCTATTGAAAACCAAGAGAAAAACTCTACACTTATGTTATCCAAATATCCTTGTCAAGATCAAAGTCTTCCATCTTTTTGTTCCACCACTCCATGTTTGCTTCCACTTTCTACTCTTCCTAAGTCTTCCCAAGCTTCAAATACTCCTACCAAAGAAGTTTCTCCTATTCAAGATATTCATGATCCTATTGAAAATCCTAATGCTCACTCTAAAGATGTTGATGTCCTTGATTTTCATATAGATGTTGATGAACTTATTGATTACCCTTTTGCATCTTCCACATCCATCCTAGGACCTCCCCTGCCAATACTAAGTGCTTCATATCTTCCTTCCATCTTGGGTCCTTATGTCCCTTCACTTTTGTCTCACAAATCTCCTAATTCATCATCCATCTTGGGTCCTTACATCCCTTTCTTTCTTATCTTTCCTCAAGATCAATGTAGATGCATATCCTTGAATACTTTTCATCCACCCACTTACCTAAACCAGTCATATCATCATTCTTCTTCAACAAGTCCCAAGTCTTTTGGAAGCAACCTAAATGTTCAAATCAAGAAAAAGAAGCAATTCAAGAATCCATATAAAAAAGAAGACCACCATGTCCTCTAATTGACATGGGAGCATAAAGTCAAAAGAGATATCTAAAAAAAAAAATTATAAGACAAGTATGGGTTCCAAAATCTATCATTAAAGATATTATCTCTACATCATCTAAAAAAAATGAAAAGAGGCCTATGGCTATATGGATTCCAAAGTCTCTCTTAAGAGAGTCTAATGTTGAACAACAATTGAAGTTGACATTCAAGCTTCCAAAGAATTCTACTTCATCTTCTTCCAAAAGCATTCTTCCATTTCATGCACCTAAACCACAACCTCTTCTATCCACTCACCATATTCCTTCATGTCTTCTTTCATTCATGTTTTCTTCATCCTCTCACCACCCTTCAAGGTGTGTGTTGATGTTGATATTGCCTTCATTTCCATCTTCCAATCTCACTCGCTTTGCATAAAGCCATATCCTCCATCTTTGTCTTCCACCTTGCTTTCCCTATTAGTATCTATGAGCATGTCATTTAAAATCCTTTGCATGTCATTGTTTAAACTTTCAAGGAGTATTATCCAAAAATCTTGACTTCTTCCAAAAAAAATCGAAAAGGAAATTTTTGAAAAAATTTGAAAAAAAATGAAAATTTTGAAAATGTGCCTTGATGAAAACTTGGTAATCAAGCACCTTGGTAGCAAAACTAAAGATAAATAAATTCATCCTATGGTAAAAACCACTCACTTGTGGGGCCTTAGATAAGTATGATGATGAAAACCTGACAATCAAGCATCATGCGTAGTTCTTCTACATCTTTCATCCATTTTGTCTTCTCTCTTTGATCTCAACAATGTTGACCTATAAGCAAACATTTGGCTATCTTGTGAGCTATCTTATGATGATCATGTTTTCATTCCTTTAATTTTTAGCCTTCATATCTATTTTCCTCCATTTATTCTAGTCTTTTGCTATCATTTTTCCATTTATCCTTTTGGTCTTGATCTAATAAAAAAGCATAAAATACGATGCTATGAAGCCCCTCGACATGTCTACTCCTTTGGATTGCCTCTTTCCAACTTTTGCATTATGCTTTCATGAATTATCTTATGTTGGCCTTTCATTTATTGTCTAAATGTGCTTTACATGAAAATCTTTCCCTAGCTTGGGTACTCTTGAGGAGTCAGTCCTTGAAGATCACTTCCACTTACTTCATACACTCCTTTCTTATCCATCATATCCACTAGCTTGTTACCCCATCATTTCCTCTACCTTGTTAGACTTTGGGACTCCATGATGTGATCTTGTTTGAGAGTTTGGTCCTTGTTTCTATTTGGAGGCATCTTTGTACATATTTATTGATCCTAAAAAAATCCTAAAAAATGATATATTGTGAAAATTCTAAAAATTGAAAAATGTCCTGAAAAAAATGATCATCTTAGTGACAACCTAGAAATAGGCACTTTGATGTATCTCCAAAAAAATTATATATTCCAAAAATACAAAAAAAAATCAAAAATTCAAAAATTCAAAAAAAATAGAAAAAGTGCCTTGGTAAAAACTTGGAAAGAGGCGCCTTGGTAGCAAAAAAACAAAAAAATTATAAAAAATCGTAAAGAAAAAAAAAATCCAAGTGGTGAAAACCTAGAAACAAGTGCTACTTAAGGCCTTTGCACCCCTATTTGTTAGTGCGTGTCCTTGACACTTAGCCTTTCTCCATCATGCCTTGTCCTTGTTGCTTTGGTTTGGAATTGGCCTTTGTCTAGGGGGCATAACTGTGTTCACTTTGGTCTCTTGGCTGTATTAGTCTTTAGGACACTTCGCAAATGGTGTTTTTCAACACTACCCTAATTGTATTTTTCAATACCACCGTTGACATCAAGTAATTTTCAACACTTATCGATTTGGTCTTACCTAGTTTTGTTGTGATCTTTCCTTCTTGAAAATATTTAATCCTTATCCTCAGAACTCAGTATCAGTTAACACACTTAATTTTTAAATGTAACTCTTAATGCTTGACTTATATCATGATCTTTTCTTTGTGTGCTAATTGTTATTGATTTTCACTGAGTGCCCTTGTCTAATAATTCTCTCCAGGACGCATAGCTAGAGGACTTGGGGCATGGGGCATGTTTTTATTTGTTTTCTTCTTCTGGGTGTGGTCTTGAACTCTAGAGTATCTCTTGTTGTCCCCTCGAAACACTTAGGATATTTGAGGCATCATCCTTGACTATTTTTGTTCAATCATTCTTATGGTCATCCTAGCATCTATGCCTTGATGCGAGCATGGCTTTTCTACATTAAATTGGGTAAGCTAACATTGAATTCATCTTGACCTCTATGTCTTTGATGCTTATGTTAGAATCTTTTCACATTCCAATATGATATAAATCACATTCATATCTTCATAGTTGCACTTGTAACTAGTGATGATTGTGTGATTTTTTGATGTCTATTAATAATGGCCAAATAATGAAAATAAGTTCTTTTACATTCTCTGATGAATGATGAACACAAAAATCCTATGTTATAGTTGCTCTTTTTCAAGTACACCTTTGCATTTTCATGTAGCTTGCATTATTAGACTTCATGTTAGTTTGCATTTTTAGGCTGCATTATGAGTTTGAGAGGGTTCTCCCTTCATCTTTCTTGTGGACTTTTAATCAACTGTGGTCATGTTTTGATCTTCATTTCCTTATTTTCTTTCATGATCTCAATCAAAATTTCTATCTTAAATAGTTGATTGATTTTGGGACATTTTCTTTTCTTCTTTCTATTTCTTTCCATATCTTCCTAATTTCTATCTTCCATTTTCTTTGACCCCACTTATTTTCCTCTAAATCACCTTTGGGGCATAATATTTCATGCTTGATAATCTACCTTGGTTAAGTGATTCTTATATCTTTCATTCTTACATCAAGAACTTTATCTTTTGTTTGATTTGATCAAATTTATCAATTTGTTGTTTCTCCTCTATCTCATTTCGATCTCAATCATGAGGTGGCATTAATTATCAAATTCAATCTTTGATTCAATTTTATCAATTTTATCCTTGACTTTTTTAAGTAAAAATTTATTTGTATTCTTTGTCCTGATGTGTTCTCGATTTGACCACACATTTGGGTTGTTTTGTGATCCCAAATTGATCTCACACTTCAATTTCTTTCTTTGACTACATGTGTGCCCAAATCGATCACACATTAGTCAAAGAGGGGCAAATGTATGCACTCTAAAATGGTCATCTAGACTATGGGCCCCAATTATTCAATTTATCAAATTTCTTGAATCAATGGTTTGTACTATTTTATTAAATCAATTTAAATCAATTTCCTTGATCAAATTTGATTTTATTTTATATTTAAGGTTGATCATTTTATGCTAATTCTTATTTAATTAAAAAAAAATCTCCCTTCTAATTAAATAAAATAAGTTGGGGCCAATAGTGGCATGTTGTGATGGTTAAGTTGTTGAGTTGTTATCCTTGCCATCAAGGTTCAAATCTAATAGGGATGAGGTCCCCTGTTTGTGGCCTCACTGGTTCATAACTCCAGGTCAAAGCGTTTACCCCTATAAAAAAAAATTTTAAAAAAAAAAAAAAAAGTCCCCATTTAATTAAAAGGAAACCTCTCTTTTAATTAAATAATCCATCCACATTTAATTAATTAAGAGAAAAACCCTTTTTTAATTTAATTAAATATTCACTATGTAATTAAAAGAAATTGCTCCCTTTTAATTAAATAAAAATCCCACTTAAATATCTCTTTTTGATGAAAAAGGAAATAAAACAAATAAAAAATTAAATAAATCTATTTTTTGTTTACTTTACACTTAATGTGGGAGTTATCTTTTTCCCATTTCCACTTTCTTCTCCAACACTCCTCTTTTCTCATTGGTGAAATTTTGTCTCGCATGAATCAAACTCTATTATCCCATATTGGTTGTGAGAAGTCTTTCACCTCCATATTTTTCTTTATAAGGGAGAGCCCTCTCCTCATTTTGGACATCCATTATTATGCTATTGTTGTGTTGTAGGTTTGGAGAGCAATTTTTGAAGAAAGAGTTTGAATACCAAAGCTTATTTTGGAGAACTTCTATCTTCTTGTCTTCTTCTCTCATGCATCCATGGCTTCCATCATGAGTTTTCATCGTTGCATTTGCATATTAGCCTAGGTCCATATTTGTTTTCATAGATTAGTATTGCATTATTTTTACATGTCCTTTCTTGCATTGTTTTGCACCGTTGTCATTTAGATTAGTTTTCATCTCCATTTGCATGCATATTGAATCTTTGAATCTCTTGTTTCATGGTGTACTTGCATGGGTAAAAATTATGTCAAATTGAGGGCTTCCACTACAAACCCTTGCACTGCATGAATAGAGAGCTATGGGTCCCCATTCAAGACCTGATTCTTGAGAAATCTTAGATATAATGACTCGTAGAAGTCTACACACATTTTAGGCATACACCTCCTAGGTATAGCTTCATCAAATTTTTCCATGTAGGGAATGTTTCCTTGCTAAACTTGGGTACCTCTTTTTTTGACATCTTGATCTTTTGCTTCTAGTACCTTTAAACTAGTCCTCTTAAGTAGATGGCTCTGATACCAATTGTTGAAATTATTCAGAACAACTAAGAAGGAGGTGAATTAGTTATCCAAGGTCTAGATGTACAAATAAAACTTTTCATTTCTTAGTGAACCCATATCCATAAAAGATATTCATGCATGCATCTATTAAATCATACAATCACTTAAACTTGTGGATTGTTGTCCTACATCAAAACAACTTTGTAGAAATGTAAACATGAAACATAATAGATTCAATAACATATTTGACACTAGGATTTGATGTGGAAACCCAATTTGGAAAAAACCATTAGTAACATGCTACTCATTTTTACTCTTCTAAAGTGATTCCCTGTGAAAGGTCAGCCCTATTAAAGGTTACAATACACAATGTTAAATGTGACTTGGTTAGAGGATTTCATTCACCCTATTAGGAGTGAACCTTGTTAGAGAAATTTAGATCATTCACTTGGAACATCACCCAGTTAAAGGATTTACAAATGATTGTTAGGTCAACCTTAATCCAAAGGATTTACCCTAGACTAGTGTTAGTTTGTGGTGACTAATTAGGGAACTACTGTACATAATTCATTAATTATAACCCTAAAGCAAAAAAACTACTCCTATAAAAGGGCTTAGGGTTATGGATTGTTTCATTGTGGGTGATTTAAAAATTGGTTCTTGCAATGGTATTGATTTGTAAGGGATTATAGATTGTAATCAAGTCAAAATCATTAGATCGCAATAATATTGGACTTGCTGTTTAGTGGACATAGCCCAAGAATTTGGTGAACCATGTCAAATCTTGGTGTCTTGTTTATTTCTTGTTTGATCTATTATTTCTGATATTGTTTATATTTTTATGTAATTTTTTTCTATCCATGGTTTAATCCTAACAAGTAGTATTAGAGAATGTTTTTTTCAATTATCCTCTACAGGAAAGTCTCACAGTTGAGTGGGACTGATGGTAAACGAGGGTAAGCTAAGGGTTGACAACTTTAATGGGTAGAACTTTTAGTTATGGAAGATGCAAAGGGAGGAATATCTTTATTAGAAAGATTTATGGAAATTGTTGGAAGGAAAAACCAAGAACCATGGAACTATGTCAAATGACAATTGGGATCTTTCAGATAGAAAGGCACCTGAAATCATTTGATTATGTCTAGCACCATCGGTGGCATTTAATATTACAAAAGTGAAGACAATGGAAGAGTTGATGGAAACCCTAAAGAAATTGTATGAAAAGTCCTCCACTTTAAACAAGGTATTTTTCATGAAACATTTATTTAGTATGAAAATGACAGAAGGTGGATCTATTGCAAATCATTTAAATGAGTTTAATACTATTACTAGTTAGTTATCTTCTATGGGTGTTAATTTTGATGGATAAATTAGAGCTCTCTTGATTTTTTGTTCTTTGCCTGAAAGTTGGAATGGCTTGGTAATGGTTGTGAGTAATTTTATTTCTAGATCTAGTACCCAAAAATATGATGATGTCATCAGTGTTATTTTGAGTGAGGAAACTCATAGAAAAATCTCAAGTGGATCTACATCAGGAAGTTCTTTCAATGTACAAATTCAAGGTAGAATGACTGAGAGAAGAAATAATTTCCGAAATCATAGAAAATCAAGAGGACAGTCAAAGGGGAGGAGGTATCAATCGAGAGGACCAAATAACTACTGGTACTATAGTAAAACAACACATAAAAAGAAAGATTATTGGACTCAAAAGAAAAATGAAGGAGATAAATTAGATGGAGACAAGGAGGCAAATGTGGTAAGTAACAAATCTAAAGAGGATGTTTTGCTTCTATCTTTAGAAAGTGTTGATGATTCGTGAGTTTTAGATTCTGGTGCTTCATTTTATGCTACACCTCATAGAGGTTATTTTATTGATTATGTTTAAGGAGATTTTGGACTTGTTTATTTTGGGGATAATGAACTTTGTCAGGTTGTTAGAAAGGGAAAAGTTAAGATTAAGTTGCAAAATGGGAATCATTGACTACTACATGAGGTAAGACATGTTTCAAGGCTAAGTAGGAATTTAATTTTAGAAGGGTAACTTGGTGATGAGGGTTGTGTAGTTACTTTTAATGATAAAAATTGGAAGGTTTCAAAATGTTGCCATGTAGTAGAAAAAGGTGTGAAAGTAGGCACCTTATATCTTTGTATAGGTCATATTGTTCATTCTACTTTAATTGTTTCAGAGAAAAATGAATGTTCAAGAACAATTGATGCAATTGAGTAGGGAGAACAAATAGCTATAGTAAATTTTGATATAGCACTATGGCACAACAGACTTGGGCACATGAGTGAGAAAGGTATGAAAGTACTTCATTCAAATAAATTTTTACCAAGTTTGAAATGTGTTAATATGGATTTCTGTGAAAGTTATGTCTATGGAAAACAAAAGAGAGTGAGTTTTGTGAAGACTAGGAAGGAAAATAAAAGAGAGAAATTAGAGCTTGTGCATACAAATGTATGGAGACCAGCTTAGATATCTTCCCTTGCTGGCTCTCATTATTATGTTACATTTATTAATGATGAAACTAGAAAAGTATGGGTTTATTTCCTTATAAAGAAATCTGATGTATTTCAAACTCTTAAAAAATGGAAATGCTTGGTTGAAAATAAGACTGGTAAGAAATTAAAATGTCTCAGATCTGATAATGGTGGTGAGTATTACAGTCATGAATTTGAAGATTATTGCTCCACTTATGGTATTTGTAGATAGAAAACTATTCCATGAAGTCCATAGGAAAATAGAGTGGCTAAACACATGAACAGGACTATAATGGAGCATGCAAGGAGCATGAAGTTGCATGTTGGATTTCTCTTACACATGTGGGAAGAGGTTGTCACTACTAACATATATTTAATTAATAGGGGTCCCTCTACTCCTTTGGATTGTGGTATTCTAGAGGAAGCATGGATTGGTAAGAAGGTGAATTATTTTTCTCAAAAGCTTTAGTAGTGAAGCATTTGCTCATATAGATTATGAAAATAGAACCAAGCTAGAAACTAAGTCAAAGAAAGTGTATTTGTTGGATATGGCATTAATGAATTTGGTTATAGGCTTTGGGATTTTGAAAATTGTAAAATTATAAGAAGAAGGGATGTCATAGTCAATGAGAAAGTGTTGTACAAAGACTTGTTGCAACAACATGAGAAGAAAGAATATGATTATGTAGTGCTAGATAATACTCCAAAAGATGATGTTCTAGAAATTCATCATGATGTACAAAAACTTTTTAAAAAAATATCACACACCAGTGAATGTTAGATGGTCAACAAGGCTAATTAGACCTCGAGAAAGATTTTATCGTTCTTTGTATTATATTTTACTAGTAGATGCTGGTGAACTTGAATGTTATGATGAAGCTATGCAGGTGGATACTAAGAGTCAATGGGAGTTTTCAATGAAAAAAAAAATGGACTCTTTATTGAAAAATAAACATGGGATTTATGCAAGTTGCCTATAGGTAAAAGGGCTTTATAGAATAAGTGGGTTTGCAAGTTGAAAGTGGGTTTGCAAGTTGAAAGAAAAGGAAGGAGGTAAAAAAAGATTTAAAGCCAGGTTAGTTGTAAAAGGATTTGAACATAAAAAGGCATCAATTTTGATGATATATTCTCTCATGTTGTTAAAATAACTTCTATCTATACTGTTTTAAGTATTGTGGCTACTGAAGATTTATTTAGAGAAGCTTGTGTTAAAAAAACTTTCCTTCATGGTGATTTGGATGAAGAGATATATATGACAGAGCCACAAGGATTTAAAGTCAAGGGTAAGGATAACTTAGTGTACAAATTGAAGAAAAGTTTATATGGCTTGAAGTAGGCACCTCTACAATGGTATCTAAGATTTCACAATTTTATGCATGAGCATGGATATAGTAGGTTTCATTATGATCACTAAGAGGTTAGATGATGATAGCTACATCATTTTATGTTTATATATTGATGATATGCTTGTAGTTGGGTCTAATATGGATCATACTAAGGGGATAAAACACTAGTTAGCACATGCATTTTCTATAAAGGATTTGGGGAAGAAAAAAATCCTTGGTATGAAGATTTTCAAAGATAGGAAGAATAAGAAATTGATGCTATCTCAAGCTGATTAAGTTGAGAAGGTGTTGCAATGTTTCTCTATGGAGAATTCTAAAGCTAGTACCACACCTTTACTTGGTCATTTGAAGTTGAGTAAGGAGATGTGACCTAAAACATGAGAAGAGGAGGATAAGATGTCCAAGGTTTCTTATGATTCAGCCATAGGAAGCTTGATGTATGCTATAGTATATACAAGTCTAGATATTGTACATGTAATGGGAGTCATTAGCCTAAAGTTTTATTAAAGTAACGTCTAATTTAATTGTAAAATATTAAAGTGTTACTTTAATATTTATTTTATGGTGATGTGTACCCAAAAGAGACATAAGGGGTATTTTAATATATGTTTTATATTACACATCTTTTATCCCACATTGCCCATATGAGTTGAGCAGACCCTTGGGAATAGAATAAAAGGAAGCATTTGTGGCTTCATTAGATAGGTTGAATATGAGAAGAAATTGGTGTGTGAGTTGCAGCTCTGTTCTTGGCATTTGAGGATGTCTATCCTCTCTTGTAACATTCTAGACGTCATTCCCTTGGGGTTTGGCCTTTGGAATTCTTTGTTATTGGCTTCATTATCAGGCAGTTTAGTTGCATTTTCGACTATAGGAAAATTTGATATTTTGCTCATATCTTCTTCACTACTTGTCTGATGCTTATGCCGCTTGGAGGGAATGGTATTATGAAGGTAGTGGACTGATTGGAGGACAAAGTATTGTAGCAGCAAGTTCATAAGCATGGGCTGGAGTATTATGTCAATACTGCTGAAGTAATTAGTGAGTTGATAAATCTGCCATGTATTTGGTTTTATGAATTCTGAAAATAACATTTTATTAGCAGCAGTTCATTTCCATTTTGCATATCATTGTAGTTTCTTTCTTGTTTATGTTGTATGATACCAATTCCATGCATGAAACACAACAAATAATAAAAGTTTGATTTTTGGAGTTATAACGGGTTTAAAACATTAAACGGAGAAATAAGAAGTTGAATGCAAACTGTTTGACATAATTCCTTTCAGCAATTTGGTTTAGTTTTTTGGGACATCCAGGGGTGTCCATTTCAGTGGTATCAGAGCTATAAGTCCTGTCATCCTGTGGAGGTCTTATAGGGAATTTGGAACAGTTGGATAGAGGGAAAAATGTTTGACGAAATGTCAAAACACTAAAATTAGAAATTAAAAAAGAAAAAACATAGGCTAAGCATTTATCTTTGAGCATGCGACAGGGGTCTTATAATTTCCGCGATACCAGAGCAAGACAAAATAGGATTTTAGACTTGCAAAGCAAATAGTCTAGTACATCCGTGCAGGTGGACATTGAACCCAACCATACAGACACAGAGGAGATATTCTTTGATCAAGACAATAATATGGGTGATCAAGATGATAGGAATATAAGATTAGTCAGAGTCAGAAATGCTAGTCCAGATTAGGGGGAGGTACTACTCTGACAGTTACTGGATACATTAGAGCAGGGGCAGCGTATGCAGCAGGAGCAGAATAGGCAAATGGACATGATGTTGTAGCTCATGGCTAGACAGATGGGTGTCAATATTAATCTAGGTGATGCCAACAACAGAAACAATAACAATGAGGGAAACAATAACAACGGGGGAAACAATAACCATGGAGGCCAAGGCAACAACAATGGTCCTGAGAATAACATTAATGGTAATAATGGACACGATAACAATGGGAATGAGGCTGATAACTTTAGACACGTTGTACGCCCAGCATGGACTGCGAGCTCGAGACCTCTTCTACCCACTTTCCCACCTAGAGATCTAGTTCAACCAATAAATGAACCATAGATTACCAAGTTATAGGATCAATTCAAGAGGTACTGGGAGGCTAGTGGACCAGAGTTTCAGGCGGATATTTCTCTTAGAGATTATATGGACTTGAGGATGAGACACATGCCTAAAGTAGGAGGGAGCAATCAAAACTTTGAGCTGAGGAAGAAAGTTGCAAAACTTTCTCTACCTTATTATGATGCTTCAGGGAAGATGACTGCATGAGCTTGGGTGCATAAGGTAGATACATACTTGTAGCAAAATCCTATGCCTGAGCAGGAGGCTATCAAGTATGCAGCTATGCACTTGGATGGCATTGTACGTGAATGGTGGCATCATGGCATGGTGACTTTGGGGCATAATCAGATTACATCCTATGAGGAATTCACTGAAACATTGATTGGGAGATTTGACACTAAGGATCCCAAGTTACATTTCAAGGAGCTAGCACAGTTAAAACAGTCAGGTTCTGTGGATGCTTACATTGTCGAGTTTCAGCGCTTGTCTGTACTTGTTACTGATATCTCTCCTAGGAGATTGGTGGTGTTATTTTGTGATGGTCTTGCTGATCCATTACAAGGTTGGGTGAAGGGACATGATCCACTCACATTAGCTGAAGCAACTAAAAAGGCATGAGATTTAGCCCCTTCAGTATACAAAGGAAAAAAACTTTCAACAGATTCTTCCTACCACAAGGACAAAGACAAAAAATTGTTTCAAAAAGAGTATAGCAAACCCAAAGAAGGATCAAAAGGACTAGACAATGAAACCTTGAATGAACTTCGAAAGAAGAAGCTGTGCTTCCATTGTAGAGAGCCTTGGGACTTATCTCATAAATGTTCTCTCAAGGCTAAGGCAAATCAAATGGAGTATTTTTCAGCAGAAGAGTCAAAGTCAGAAGGGGAGGATCAGCACTCTGATTCAGATGAGGGTAACACTATAGAGGAGAGCAACATTCCTAAGGATGATAGATCATTGGCATGCTTGACAGGGTCCCAAAAGGCAATCACATTCAAGGTCAGGGGTACTATCCAGGGGCAAAAAGTGATATCTCTTATTGACACTGGGGTTACACATAACTTCATAGATGCACAGTTGGTAGCTAGGAGAGGGTTACAAACAGAGGAGCATGATGGGTTTAGAGTCATGGTGGCTAACGGTGATAAGTTATTATGCACTCAGAAGATATCTAATCTTTGCATCAGGTTTGGAGATGGCTACGAGTTGGAGGATGAGTTCTATGTTGTGGACATGGGAGATTATGATGTCATCCTCGGCATGACATGGATGGCTTCACTAGTTGAGTTCACACTCAATCTAGCAAAATTGGAGATGAGATTCCAACATGAGGTCAGAACTGTGGTACTTAGAGTACTTTCAGATGGAGGTTGCAAAGTAGTGTCCTTGAGGAGAATGCAGAGACTTTTTCATCATGATGACATAGAGTGGGCGGCAGAGTACTACATTATGCCAACTTCACCAGAGCCACAAGAAAAGAGTCATCCACTAGATATCCAGAAGATACTTGATAGACATGCTAAAGTATTTAGCAGTATTCCTCATGGGGTTCCTCCTGACAGAGGGATGGAACATGTTATTGAGCTCGAGGAGGGAGCCAAACAAGTTATGATTACTCCTTATCGTCATCCTAAGAAACACAAGGATGAGATAGAGAAGACGATTAAAGATTTGTTGGAGATGGGGCATATTAGGCCCAGTAAGAGCCCCTTTGCTTCAGCAGTAATATTGGTAAAGAAGAAGGATGGGACAATGTGCATGTGCATTGATTATAGGGCACTGAATAAGAAAACAATTAAAAAAAGGTATCCCATTCCTAGGATTGATGAGTTGATTGATGAGTTGCATGGGGCATGCTTCTTCACCAAAATTGATTTGTGATCCAGATACCATCAGATCAAGATGAGAGAAAAGGACATTGAGAAAATAGCCTTCCGATGTCACTATGGCCACTTTGAGTTCATGGTTATGCCATTTGGTCTAACCAATGCACCTGTTACATTTCAAAGTTGTATGAACCAGGTATTCAGGAAGCAGCTGAGGAGATTTGTCTTGATCTTCTTTGATGACATCTTGGTCTTCAGTAAGACCTGGGAGGAGCACTTACATCATCTGGAGGAGGTGTTATCTATTCTAGAGAGAGAGTCATTGTATGCCAAGGAATCTAAATGTGAGTTTGGCATGACTGAGTTCCTTTACCTTGGGCATATCATTAGTGCAGATGGCATTTGGGTTGATCCTGAAAAGATTAGAGCTATTATAGAGTGGCCTACTCCCACAAACCTTACACAGCTTAAGGGATTCTTTGGTTTATGTTTTTTTTATAGGAGGTTTGTTAAGGGATTCTCACAGATTTCTACACCCTTGAAAGATCTTACCAGGAAAGGAGCCTTCATGTGGACAGGGGTAGCATAGAGGTGTTTTGAGAATTTCAAGTAGGTAATGTCTTCATGTCCAATTCTAGCTCTACCAAATTTCACAAAGCCTTTTGAGCTTCAGTGTGATGCATCAGGTGATGGGATTGGAGTAGTATTGATGCAGGAGAACCATCCCATTGCATTCGAGAGTAGGAAGCTTCGGGGAGTTGAGAAAAGTTATTCTGTCTATGACCGGGAGATGTTGGCCATAATGCATACATTGGCCAAATTTTGATCATATTTGGTAGGTGGACATTTTGTGATCAAGACTGATCACAACAGTATTAAATAATTCATGAGCCAGCATGATCTTAATGACCGGCAACAAAAATGCGTGACTAAATTGCAGGCTTATGACTTTGACATAGAGTTTTTCAAAGGTAAGAAAAATGTGGTGGCTGGTGCCTTATCTCAGAGACCTCATTTATGTACTCTGGAAAAAAATTTAGGAGATTGGAGAGATCGGATTATAG
Organism: Cupressus sempervirens; assembly: GCA_028749045.1. NCBI lineage: Eukaryota > Viridiplantae > Streptophyta > Pinopsida > Cupressales > Cupressaceae > Cupressus > Cupressus sempervirens. Next base: position 78,009,105 of record CM053784.1, on the reverse strand, counting down.
CAGAGTATGTGGGAGATGCTTGGGCTTTTGGATTGATTTCAGGTACCATACAGGATGATCGCTATGAGGTAATAGATGGATTGATCAGAGTTCGGGACAGGGTTTATTTGATTCCATCATCACATTTGAGAGAGGCAATACTGAAGGCATTTCATGATGCACCCACAGCTAGACATCCGGGGGTTTTCAAGACCTACAGGCAGATCCAAGAGTGGTTTTCATGGAAAGGGCTCAAGGATGATCTTCAGAGGTATGTCAAGGAGTGTGTGGTTTGTCAACAGAATAAGGGAGAGCACACATTTCCTGCAGGTTTATTACAGCCCTTGCCCATTCTTGATAAGAAATGAGAAATTATTTCTATGGACTTCATCACTAGTTTACCATGAGTGCAGGGAAGGGATTGCATCTATGTGGTGGTAGACCACTTGAAAAAATTTGCTCACTTCTTTTCTATTTCGTCCACTTACATAGCAGCACAGGTGGTAGATCTTTTCTTTAAAGAGATATTCAGGTTAGATGGGTTGCCGAGATTCATTTTCAGCGATCGGGATAGTAAGTTTATGAGTATTTTTTGGCAAGAGTTGTTTAGGTTGTGTGGTACAGATCTTACACCTAGCACTAGTTATCATCCGCAAACAGATGGGAAAACAGAGATTGTGAATAAATGGGCGGAAGGATATTTGAGGAACTATGTAACTACACAACAAAAGGCTTGGATCAGATGGTTGCATATGGGAGAGTATTGTTATAACACCACTTATCATATGTCCATCAAGATGACTCCTTTCATGGCACTCTATGGTTATGAAGCACCTAGCTTCATGGATTTAGTTTTGGGGGACAGTAGAGTGCCCAAAGCCAAAAACTTATTGCAGGATAGTCAGGACATCCTGAAAGTGCTCAAAGAGAATATACAATAGGCCTAGAATCAATATAAATTGTATGCTAATCAGCACCGAATAGAGCATAGCTTTGAGGTAGGGGATATGGTTTACTTGAGGCTACAACCATATAGATAGTCATCGCTTAAGAAGAACAGAGCTAAAAAGTTGAAACCTAGATTTTCTGGTCCCTACAGGGTGATTCGCAAACTGGGCAAAGTCACCTATGAGCTTGAGCTTCCAGAGGGCAATCAAGTGCACAATGTGTTTCATGTGTCTAGGCTTAAGAAAGCCATTAGTCAGAGTGTAGTGCCTTCTGCAGATTTACCCCCTTTGGATGAGGAGGGGAAGCTTCTGTTAGTACTCGAGGCTATTCTGGACACTAGAGAGAGGAAGCTTAGAAACAGGATAGTGAAGGAGTATTTGGTCAAATGGAAAGACCTTCTGGAGGAAGATTCTACATGGGAGAGTGAGCAGGTTATTCAGTAGGCTAGATTGAGATTTCTTGAGGACAAGCAATTTCAAGGGGGGCAGACTGTAATGTCCCCATTTTAGTAGTTGACCAAGTGTGTGTGTTAGCCTTGTTCTACATGGTCCCGAGGGCTAATGAAGGGTTTAATGGGATCTTGGAGTGTTTTGGCCTAGTCATTTCCAGTTTGGGCCAAAATGAAGTTGATTTACTCAGTTTTAGGCATACTTACTATTTTTAGTAAGTTGGCAGGACACAGTGCAGGTCAATTTTGGTGATTGGATTTGATAATCCTCGGTGAGAGCTTTTTGATGAGCTATCACTTGCATTATTTGGAGTCCGATTGCTAATACATTTTAATGCCTGAAGTTTTATTAAAGTAACGTCTAATTTAATTGTAAAATATTAAAGTGTTACTTTAATATTTATTTTATGGTGATGTGTACCCAAGGGAGACATAATGGGTATTTTAATATATGTTTTATATTACACATCTTTTATCCCACATTGCCCATATGAGTTGAGCAGACCCTTGGGAATAGAATAAAAGGAAGCATTTGTGGCTTCATTAGATAGGTTGAATATGAGAAGAAATTGGTGTGTGAGTTGCAGCTCTATTCTTGGCATTTGAGGACGTCTATCCTCTCTTGTAACATTCTAGACATCATTCCCTTGGGGTTTGGCCTTTGGAATTCTTTTTTATTGGCTTCATTATCAGGCAGTTTAGTTGCATTTCCGGCTATAGGCAGATTTGATATTTTGCTCATATCTTCTTCACTACTTGTCTGACGCTTATGCCGCTTGGAGGGAATGGTATTATGAAGGTAGTGGACTGATTGGAGGACAAAGTATTGTAGCAGAAAGTTTGTAAGCATGGGCTGAAGTATTATGTCAATACTGCTGAAGTAATTAGTGAGTTGATAAATCTGCCATGTATTTGGTTTTATGAATTCTGAAAATAACATTTTATTAGCAGCAGTTCATTTCCACTTTGCATATCATTGTAGTTTCTTTCTTATTTATGGTGTATGATACTAATTCCATGCACGAAACACAACAAATAATAAATGTTTTATTTTCGGAGTTATAAGGGGTTTAAAACATTAAACGAAGAAATAAGAAGTTGAATGCAAACTGTTTGACATAATTCCTTTCAACAATTTGGTTTAGTTTTTTGGGACATCCAGGGGTGTCCATTTCATTTGGTTGGTCTTCTAGACTGAATAGGAATAAATGAATAGCACAGTCTAGGGTGGTTTGATCCAATGAGAGCCCCATGTGATAGTGGTATTGCTATAGGATTAGTCTCCAAGTGAGAGCTTTTTGTCTAGTGTGGAGTCTGATCATTCCCCAGGTGGGACATTATTAGTTTGTGGTGACTAATCAAGGAAGTATTATACATACTTCATAAAAAAATTTAAGAAAATTGGGCCCTATTTTATCGAGATTTTGGGATGACATGTAATTATTAATTATAACCCTAAAGTGAAGAAAACTACTTGTATAAAAGGGCTTAGGGTTAGGGACCGTTTCATTGTGGGTGATGCAAAAATTGGTTCTTGTAGTGGGTATTGAGCTATAAGGGATTGAGAACATAATAGTAAATTATTATATGACCACATTAAGAACATGTTACACTTAGTGATAAGACTAATATTCTGCCTTGCAACTTGAATAAATTTTTGTATACTTAATATTATGATGAACAGGCTTTGCAACATCATTACTAGCATGTCTTCTTCATGTCCTCAACCTTGATTCTTAGAATAACAACTCTGTAAAGAGATATAACAAGTTTACCAGAATATGCCTCTATAAACTCTATCTTAGAATAGACATCACCGAAACTCTCATAACTTCTTCTATACTTATCCTTTCTTCTTTTGATATTAACTACATATACTAGATACTAAGAAGTATCTTCTATCAGATACCACAGAAATTTGCTTTATTGACATCAATGAAAAACTCAGTCATGAATGTAACATATCATCATAGTAACAAATCTACAATACTCCCCCATAAGAATATCATTAGCATGTACATCTAAAACATGAAAGCAAGTAAACATTCACACATGCATGACACCAGATATGATTACCCAGAAACCCTCCAATGAGAAGGTAAAATTGGGGTGGGGATGACACCCACAAATCTTCACTACTACATTAATAAGTGTATCTAGTGAAGGTTATAATGTTTGATCATGAGACATGATCTACCCTATGAAAGGTCTACCCTATTAAAAGCTTACAAAGACTATTAGTTCTTACCATGTTAAAGGATTTCAACACCTTGTTAGAAGTGTGCTTGGTTAAAGGACTTCAACTCAAAATAAGTGCCTTGTTAAAGGATTTCAGTATAGCCTGCTAGGACTATTCTATTAAGAGATTTAACTAATTCACCTACTATAATGATTCAACAAAGATCATATAGTTAGCACTTGATTTCCTGATGACAGATCACCTCTATACAAATGTATTCTTGATCATTCTGATCAGATCTCTTGCCATTGTATCTTTTTTCTTTCCTCTATTCTCCTTTAACTAATTCTACAATTTAGTCCATGTTCATAACTCCTTACCCACCATGAATACTCTATTTGCACATGAAAACTTCTCTCTTCAGAACATTCACTGACTTAGAAAGTTTAGGATTTTTCCTCCTTAAGAAGACTAGTGACTTAGAGTTAGGTATGAATCAACAACTGTGATTCATCCATTTTTCCTCTTAAACCTTCCCTTTTTTCTAATTGGCTGCATGCAATGCATTGGAAATTTAAATTAAGATTTGTCCTTATCTTCAAATATTGTAATTCAATTCTTAAGTTGGCTCAAAAATGGTTTACATAGTTCTTTGTGCCATTACAAACAACTATGAAAAAACTGTCTTACTCAGCATCTGATGCTCGACATATGTTGTTCTTTATACTCTGGCTTAGTATCTGTATCACTCAAAATCCACTATTTGTTCGGCTCCTGAATCATTCAACATACATTTTCTTCTTGGCACTTGAGTGACTCAGCACATGAGTGGCTCAAGACTCACTATAGACTCGATATACTCCATTTTATACATGTGTTTGACATGTACTACTTATTCAGCATGAACTAAGTGACTAAAGTGTGTGGATAGCCACTTTTCAAAAAAAATCTGAGACCAACAATCTCCCCCTTTGACATGAGTGTCAAAAACACTTTGTCATGTAGTAACATCCTTTATTCTTAGAAGCATAACATATCTCTCGTTTGGCTTATATACAAAACTTCAAAATTTCAAATTTTGGTAACAACTTGTACCTCAAAATCTAATAACTCCCTCTGAGTTGATAGGTCTATTCTATATTCAAAATTCTATACTCTTGTTGAGTAAATGTGTCTCTACTGATGCTCTTTAACTTCATGTTGTGTGTGCTTGCTCCCCCTTAGCTTATTCTATCTTTTCTTTGTCCTTTTTCTTACCCTCTACTATGTATCTCCCTCTTTCTATTTCTCCCCATTGCTCATTTTCCCCTTTCCTCTCTTATACTTTCTTTGTCTATTTCTCCAAAATCTATATATCTCCCTTGTTTATTTCTGTAATGCCTACCCCTACTTAACTTTTTTGTTGTATTGTTGGATTCTTTTAGGCCAGTTTATGATTGTGTTTTATGATTATTAGTACTTGGTTACTAGATTAGATTAAATTTATTTCATATTTAGTTGATATATGTGTTGAATTACTTAGTTATTTTAGGTGTTTATGATTGTTTTGATGATGATATATGTATGTTCAGTTAGTGATTTTAGTTATTTCATGATGGATTATTTATATGTGTTTTCTATAGATAATTACCCCGTACTTGCATGTGTATGGTGTGTGTGTGTGTGTGTGTGTGTGTTTTTTTTTATGTTTGATGTTTCTAATGTGGTTGAGGAAGGGAGTCTTAGTCACCTACTAGTCAAGATCTACATGATGTACCACTTTTCACCATTGCATGTTTAGTTTAGAATATGTGTTGTACATGTATGAATTTTATGCAGATTGTAGGCACTGAGTATCGACTTCCCTGAATTGCCAAGATGAGCATACCCTATCATAGTATTTCAATGGTATAAGTGGGGAGATAATTCTTGAGTTCAAATCCTAAACCCTAAGCCAATTGTCCTAGAAAGTAAGACAAGTATCTAAGTTAGTTTACCCATCCAAATTCATCAAGTGACATGAATTTGTGATTTTGACCCTAGAATTTTATATTATCCATTATTTTTAGTTGAGTTGTCATTTTTGGTTTTGTAGGTCTATTGTGATTCTTTGTTATAATTAAATAAAATTAAAAAATAATATAATAATTTAATTTAATCAAAATTTTATAAAGAAATTCAATATTTAATTATATTTGATTAATTGAGAAATTAATTAAATAAAAGAATTAAATTTAAAAATTATATTAAAATTTTATTTTTTGATATATTTATATTTATTTAATTTAATGATAATTATTGAGGAGTTTTATTTTAATGATAAACTCTAAATATTGTTATTAATTAAGTTAATAAATATATTATTAAAAACGTCTCGTGAATTAATTAAATAAAAAAATTCATTTAAAGATAAAATTATTGTCTAATTTTGGGCGTGATAATATTTATTTAGTTTAATAATAATATATTTAGGAGTTCATTTTTAAATAAATGGTAAATATTATTATTACTTAAGTTAATAAATATTATATTAAAAATGATTCAAAAATTAATAAGAGAAAGCAATTATTTAATAAAATTTATTTTAATTAAATTGCACAAAGCATATACATGAAATTAAAATATAATAAATTAAATAAAAAGAGAAATAAATTATTAAATATCTAAAAGTTGTGCATGAAAAGGTAAAAGGTAATAAAGTAATAAACAGTAATTGATAAGCAAGTTCCCTCTTGTGATTGCATAATCAGAGTCTCAAATTTAGGGGAGAACTCTTTATCAAAGATCATGTGATTGCACAATCAAAGCCCCAAATTAAAGGAGAACTCTTTATCAGAGATCTAGAACTCATTCTGCAATTACATAGGTTTTGGAAGAGCAATTTCGAAGAAGGAAGATTTCAGAGAAAGAGTATTATTTTGTGTGTTTCGTGTGATTGTTGCTTTAGTATCAAATCTAGGTAGGATCCTGTGGTCTATTTGTACAATGGGTTTTTGTCCTTTGAATTCTTGTCTTCTTTGTATCTGTTGTGTTTTTATTTTTAGAATTCTTCTAGGTTGAGATCCTTGTTTTGCATATTTATTGTTCTTCATTTTTAGAAATTTTTGTAAGCAATTTAATGATTGAAAACCTTGTGTGTGGATTTGGTTCTTCATTGTTCTTAGGAAACATATGTATACAAATTGGAAACTAGAAAACCTTCATGTTAAGATTTACTATTCTCTGTTCTTGAATACATTTGTGAAAGAGTTAAATTGAAAACCCTTGTTTGATTATTTTGGTATTTCATAATTAGATGTTGAAATCAGGATTTGGGTTTTGAAAAGAAAATGAATTTTATTTTATAGATTTTAACTATTTGATCTAGATTTCTCTATCTGATTCCTATTGGAAAGTTTCCATTTTTAGTGAGTTTTCATTTTTGGAAAGTTTCCATTTTTAGTAAATTTCTATTTGTTGAAAGTTTCATTTTTAGTAAGTTTTCATTTTTAGAAAATTTCTATTTTTTAGCAAGTTTTTGTTTTAGGAAGTTTCTATTTTTAGCAAATTTCTATTTTTGGAAAGTTTCTATTTTTAATAGGTTTCTATTTTTTGAAAGTTTTTATTTTTAGTAGGTTTCCATTTTTTAAAAGTTTCTATTTTTGGTAGTTTTGCTTTTTGGGAAAAATTTCCCAAAGTTTAATAAATTTAAAATTATTATGGTAATAATTGATAATAATAATAATAAATAATTTTAATAAGTATTGTTAAAATTTAAAATCAAAGAAATTAATTGGGAGAATTAATGATTGTCTTTAGTAAACTTGGGTTATGCTTGATGATTCAATTTTATATGAGAATCATTTATATTGGTAGGGAAATTTTCTTATTCGAAAACCTTAGTAATTAACATACTCTGAAAAGACAAAAACTATGATGTGTATGTTCACTAAACTGTTATGTTTTGATAATGAATTGAACTATGAAACTATGTTTAAACAACTTTATATGATTTCTTGAATTGTCTAGAATTCTAGTGAACTTGGAAACCTTAGTAAATCTGGTAACTAGAGAAATGGAAACTGAAACCCTGATTGAGATCAAAAACATTATGAACTATAATATTTGAAAAATGAAAATGAAAACTTGAAAACCTTTAATGAAAATTAAATCATTGTGTTTTCTAAACCTAATATTTTATGAAAGTTCCTTCTGTGTGTACTCTTTTTATGATGTGTGATTTTACTGTTGGGTGTCGGGTTGACTTAGTACTTTTACCAAATCAGGATGTTTACTAGAGGCTCGAGAGTTTTGTTTTGTGATGTAATTATGATATGTTGATCATAATCTTTTATACTCAACCATGGTAATGTGGCTTGTATGTTCTATGAGGTGTTTTGATCTATTGATTGCTATTGCTTTCCAGTGTTCTTGTGTGAAATTAAGGTGAATGGTGTGACCTATCTAATATAACCTATGAGTCTTCGATCAATTGTATTTGGATTGCTTTCCAGTTTCTTGTATAGGACTGAGGTGTTTGTATGTTTTTTTCTTGATGATTTCATGTTATGACGTGGATTATTTTATGTTTACTTGATTTTTGGATTAGTCATGTTAGGGTGATCATATTGGTAGAATCTGTGATGATGACTAGTCTTTTTGATACTTTCCATTCGCTTATTTAAGAACTAATGTATGGTATGTCATCTTTTGTGATTTTGTTGATTTTACTAAGCTTAGGGTAGGTTATACGTGTGTCATGTTAGGAAGTGGCTTGCAATGGAGGCTAAGGGCCTAAAGAGGCTAACGGCATTGTAGGTTATTTAATAAGTGATAACATATCATTAAATGAGTTCAAAATAAATTAATAAGAGTCACTATTTTCCTCACCCATGTCTTGAGTGCTAGTATAGGCTAGGATGGGAGTAGAGAGGATGCTTGGTTGCGACCATGCTTCATTAGTATGCCTTGTCACTACAAAAGGATACTAGTGTCACATAGAGTCACTAGGGGGCCAGAGGATTAAAAGACTAGTCAACTAACCCTAGAGTTGGTTCATGCAATGACACTTGCCCACGTGCATAATAAATTTTCTACATGTTTGTGTTGCCACTGGGATTAGTTGATACTTGTGTCTTGGTACCCTTTGAGATAGTTTTCCTTCAAGTGGTTCCTTGAACCTAGATATTTGTTTTGACTTTTGAGTTTGTTATACTATTTGAGAATTGAGTTTATCTCCTTTCTGCAATGGGATTGGACCTTTTTGGATTTTATGAGGTCAGGTGGTAGTGCTTTTTCTTATACCATTGAGATCCGACTGTCAAATGCCACTGCTAGATGTGTTAGCACAGATATTTCTTTTTATCTAATTTTGTATTTCTATGATGGATGGTTATACTTAGTGTATTGTATTTGGTTTCATAGATCTTACAAGATGATGTAATCTATTTTTATGATGTATATTATTTCAGCCTTTCATACCCTATAACCTGTATAGTGGATGATTGTGCATTCTATTTATTGCCAAGTGGCATCATATATAATTGTATTTTATTTAAATTGAATTTGTACTTGAGTTATTCTTTAATGTGGATGTATTATATATTAGAGTTAGTATTAATTAAAACTTAAATGTGATTCATGTCATGGGACCCTTAAGACTTGTAACCTATTTATGTATTATTGATGTATGAGTGTATGTTAATTGTTTCCACTATTCTATTATTGTTGTGTATGTTATCTTATTCTTATATATATATATTTATATATATATATATATGTATATATATATATATATATATATATATATATATATATATATATATGTTTGGAAAACTTAGTGAAACTTTAGGTTAATTTCTTTTGGGTCACATGGCAAGGTATTAAAATTTTTCCCCCTTTTTGACACTTGTGTCAAATGGGCTATACACTAATTGTGTGTTTGTCCAAAAAGGATTTATGGACCTCTAATATAATTTTAAGAGCTGCATCCCATTTTTCACATGCTACATCCAAGGATTTGATTTGGATAGCTAGTTCGGCAGCAAGGTGGACTAAACCATCTAAAGTTGAAAGATTTGGACCTTTCTTCATGAGAGCTTTAGCATAGCCTAATTCCTTGTCCACATCTCCATATGTGGAGTCAAAGTTGCTTGGATGCTAGTTAGTTTAGCCCTTATATTGGCTTCTTCTACTAACAATGTAGCTAACTGGCTCTGGGTTTGTAGCAATGTTCTGAAGTGCTTTTCACTTTGAGCTAGTGTTATAGGCAATTTTGCACCTGATGCACTATTCTGAATTTCCAAGTTCAAAATGTGACTTCTAGTCTCTTGTGTAAAGAGTGTTGGATTGCACAATTTTGTGTATAGTGAAAAAACATTTTCAAGTACCTTCTTCACACTTTCTACTTTAGTTGCCCATGCAACTTGTGTGAGTGCTATCACCTAATATTTTCTCATTAACTTTGCTTTAAAGTCTCTTTTCTGACCATTCTAGAAATTTATCAGTTTTGTCTAGGTCTGTATCACTAACCTTCTCCACTATATGTGTCAGTTGTTTAATTAGTGGCTTGATCTAATCTAGAGTCGACAGACTAAATGCATCTAAAAATATGTCTTTGATTTCCTACAATGCTTTCTTCTACCTATGCTCCTTTTTGGAGTAGTTCTCGTCTTCTCTTTCTTGCTAAGGCTTCTTGCAATATGTCGATCTGGTGACCTTGATATCTTCTTTTTCGTTCAAAGTGTTCCCTTTCTATTCCCTAAAATTCTATGGCACAGTCCCTTTCACTCAAATAAATAGGTTCAAAAGTGGTTCCCTACTATTCCATGTAGCATGTAATTTATAAAATCTCTGCTAACTCAGCCCTTGCTTGTTTGCATCAAAACAGAGATATCCCCTTCGCAAAATTGTAATTGTATCATAATCATATTTTGGAAAAATAATTTCTTCATCAAGGCTCACATCTCCATATTGTATCACTTCTTTAGCCTTTGATGAACTTGGGCTTGGCTTTGAGATCTAAAATGATGTTGCATCCATGCTTGGCTTCTGAAGAGTGTGAGTAGAAGGGGTGCCAGATTATGGTAGTGTTACTAGGGCTTGAATGGAAACTTGATCCTTCATATTAGGTGTCAATTTTTTCTTCTTAGTCTTATCCTTGACTTCTATAATGTCTTGTGATGCACCTTGTACTTGTTTTATGGGTACAGATAAGTCTATCTGACATGTGCCTTATCCAAAGGTTGTACATTAGTGACTTGAGGGGTAATAGTAGGAGGTTCTTGTGTATTCACCTCTTCCCTTGCTTTAGTCACTATTTTTGTATATCATTCACACTCACCAATACTAGATTATCATATAGTTTTTCCTATAATGTGGATTGATCAAGTATCTTCTTGAGATCTTCCTCTATAAGGGGATTGATGTTCTAAGCTATGACATCAAATACATCCTTAACTATAATTGTTTCAGTAATTGCATTTGTTTCACGTTGGGGGCTGACATTAGGTAATTGTGTATCATGTACACTCTATTCCTCTTGTTGCTCTGCCTCAGTTGTTGCCTTGTCATTTTCTTTCATTTCTATTTCACCCTTAATAGTTTCTTCATTATCATCATCTTCATTATCATCCTTCACCTCAATAGGCTCTTGTTCACCTTTCTTTACTATAGCAAGTCCATAAGTTACCTTTCACATCTATGTGGACTTCTTAACTACATCTTCAATATAGTTTTGCAGAATGCTAAAGGCTCTATATTTAGGTACAAACCTGACTACATATTTCTTCATGGCTTTAGCAATCTATGCCTTGTTGATTTTAGGCATCACTTGTGCAAGTGAAGTCTCTCTTATTTGTCTTTCCAAGTTTAAGAAATAGTGTCATTTCTACTCAACTCTCTCATATAAGCTCTTTGGCATTGAATTGGAAATTTCTAATGGGGCTTTCTTGAAATTTTCCATCATGGCATAAATAGCCTCCTCAACTTGATTTTTCTCAACTTTGCCAAGATTATCAAAATCAACATGAGAAACTGCTAATAAATCTACATTATTCTTGATATTTTCATATAGATTTTCAAAGTCTGATAGAGTATTATGACTCACCACTTTGAATTGGCTATTATCATCTAATTATGTTTTCTCCTCATCAGATTCTACTTGTGTAATGTACTTCCTTCTTGGTCTTTTCTACACTTCACCACCCTGTTCTACTAGTTTTTTCTTTTCTTTTGCCTTTTGTGTAGTAGCACATGCACTAGACCTTGTAGTAGGTGCAGAAGGTTTGGGCTAACTTGGCTTAGCTACCTTCTTTTCTTTTTTCATTGGTCAGGCCTTAGCCTTTCTCTTCTTTTGGTCTAAGGGGGTAGGTGCTTCCTTGGCTTCTTCTCCCTCAATACCTTTAGTGTCCTCCTCTAGTTGGTCTTCACCCATTCCTTGAGTTAAAGCTAGAGGTGCTTGTGCTTGGGTGTCTTCTTCCTCTTTGTCCTCTTCTTATTCTTCTTCTTCCTGCTCATCACCTTCACTAAATTTAGATTTTAATTTCTTCACCAATTTCTCTTTCTTCTTGATAACAAAAGCAATTTTCAATTACATGGTGATTTTGGATTTGGCTATTTCATAGTTTCCAAATGCTTTTGCATTTTTTCAACTTCTTCTACTAGTAAAGTTATTATAGCTATAGAGGCCTCACCTACATTGATCTCATATCCAAGTGGGCTTAGCCATCTCACCCTTGGTGTTGCTACTTGGACTAATGTATAGTCAGCATCCACTACTATATAGATCATCATAATTATTTTCTATTGGTGACACTAGAATTCACAATCTCTTTTTCATTAATTTCTTGAAATCCTCAAAATAACTAGTCATAACTAATTCAAAGTTCTCTCCCAATTGTTCAATGAATTCACCAATCTGTACTACCACTGATCTATTGGTTTTCCATGCAACTATGCCAAATTTGGGAAAAGTGTTTTGAACATAAAAGAAAATGCATATCAGAATAGAACCAAATTTACATTGTGCACTCTTTATCTTCCTTATTGCTCCTAGGTTTTCAGTCAATTGTTATAGTTATAGCTCTACTAGATCATATGTGGGATCTTTCTTGACAATTTTGTATCCAACATCTACTGCAATATAGGGCACATTGTTCAATCCATTGAATTGATAAAACTTATGTGAAATAACCCTTACTACAAACTCTATGAAGGGATCTATAATGGTATCAATATTCATTCCTCTCGTGTTCCATACATCTCCATTTTTTTCTTAATAACTTCTTTTGAGTCACTTCTTAGGGTCTTAGTCCAATCTAGGGTTAGATATCCTATAACCCTATGGATTATTCTTTTAGTTATCTTGATAGGGTTATTATCTAATCAAAGTGAGTTGTCATGAATTATGCTCATTACTAACCTAATCTATTATGTGAAATGTCCCTTTCTCTAATTTTATATGATATTTCCAACCTCTAATCAGATCTTTAAGATCAAACAACTAATATCACAAAGATCCACCAAATTTCTCAAGAAACTCCAAATCAGGTATGCTAAAAATAGTGCCAAAAGCTTCACAACTTCACAAATTATTAATAAATCTGAAAATGGAAATTTTTACAGAAATTTCAGCAGCATAAAAGCCTACAAAATGACATTTCTAGTTCCGTATAGCCTTTACACAATATTTCACAAATGTAGGACAAAAACTATGCTCATTGGGCTCCCGAAATTAACACAAAAATGCCTAGAAATACCACAAAAACACTAATAATCTATCTTGAAAGTTTAATCACGTCCTAATACATATATTTAGCTCTATTTTAACACCTTAAAGTCTGAAATATAGCATCAAACCAAACTGATATGAAATACTCAACTAAAAACACCAAACTCATACAAAAAACAGACCCGAAAACTCACAAATCTGCCCTGTTCAGCACAAAGGCAAACTCTGTATGAGCATGCACATGGAATGGATTCAAACTCTCATCCTTAGCCTTCCTAGAAACCTACAAACTCTCATTCTTGGGTCTCCCTGGAAACCTATAAACTCCCGTTCTTGGGTCTCCTTCTCCACAGGTTTGGCAGCCTCTGAAGAATAACAAAGAAATGAGCAAAATCAAGTTTTGGAATCAGCCCAAAATGCCTCCAAACACCTTAAAAGAGGGCATAACCATAACTCATGTCCAAGAGAGGTTAATGAAACTTATTTTAATAATAATTTTCATTTATTAGTCCAACGGTTTCCAAAGATTAACCCCCTTTTTCTGAAACTTCACTTTCTTGGGCCTGCCTGCCTTAGCAAAGATTATTATTTTTTTTAATTATTTGAAAAGGGGACATGACAAGTCCTCCCCTTCCAAACATTGCTTGTCCTCAAGCAATGGCTGAACAATGAACCAATCAATCCACCTGGATCCCAAATGTAGTCATGAACTATACTATTACCAATTAACACAGGCTCCTACAATATCCTCTGCAATATGACCAAGAGGAATCCATAATAAAACTAACAATTATAGCTCAACCAAACTCCAAAATCACCACTACCATAGTCAAAAACCCATGAGACACAAACTCTTAGAACATCAGAACCCAAGTAAAGTGGACAAATCAAACTACCAACACAGTAAATACCATCAACGCATCCCACTGGCCTATACAGAATGTACAATCCAACTCTACAACAATGGTGAATGCTCTCGAATGAAAGTATACCAAGTATGGAGAATCCACACACTGTACAACTCCTGCAATCAACACAACTCTGCAAATCACCGGCCACTATCTCATAACCATAACTCCCATGCAATGTTGATGGTGAAAAGACATTACAAGATAAACAGTAAGAAATGGAACCCAAACCAAATTTGCCATGAACAAGTGATATAGCCCACTATGATTGACTACCAACTATGTTAGGAGATGTCATAGCCAAAGGAGTAGAATCAGTAACAACAACTGCTTAAGCATCACTCCCAAACTCCTACTCTAAGTCATGTATTATCAAGCTGTCAACTGTAGAACCTATCACCATGTCATGCCCATCACAACTCTCATCCCGAGGTGTCAAACTGTCCCATAACTAATGACAAGCACTAGGAACCAAAGTACATCTTTGTATCATCATCTCATCAACATGGTCATCAAAGGTAAATTGATGAGTGTACCTCATAGTGTAATGCCGATAGAATGCGCCAATCTTAGTCAGTGGCTCAGACTGTAATCTAAATGAAACTAACTGCAATTGATCATTAACCATGTTGGAACTGACTACTACCTCTAAAGATATCACCAAGGGAGTAGTATTACTAGCAGGAACCATGCCAATTGCCGACTCACCATGATCTTTGATAAATCTCTAGTCTCTATGCCATCAGTACTAGAGGCCACCACCATGTCAAGCATACAAAAATTTGCTACAACACCCAATTTAATTGAACTTGACTCTAGTGGGAATGAACGTGATATGCCAATGTTAGAATCAAGAATGGATGCATCCCCATCTCCACTATCTCTGACAATCTCGGCCATGAACATCCTCGAATCACCAAACACCACAGCTTGTGACTGTATAGAATCAGGTAAAGACTGTAGTCACTCTAA
Organism: Cupressus sempervirens; assembly: GCA_028749045.1. Lineage (NCBI taxonomy): Eukaryota > Viridiplantae > Streptophyta > Pinopsida > Cupressales > Cupressaceae > Cupressus > Cupressus sempervirens. Next base: position 77,993,983 of record CM053784.1, on the reverse strand, counting down.
CTCCATGGTCACCTTAGCCAAATGAAATTGTGACTCCTTGAAAGCCAACTGTGTACTCTCAAGAATCTCAAAAGTCACCTCAAGCTGCTCAGTAAGCTCACTCACCTCATCTTCCTTGGCCAACAATGCATCATATGTTGTACTGCCCCACTCCATAAGATAATCTTTGTCAGCTACCAACTGCATATAATCCTATCTCAGAATCTGGATAGCCTCCCATAAAGAGTGGAACTCTATCAAGGAAAGATAACTACCTCCCTGCTCATCACTAGTAGGAGAACCCCATCCATAAACTGCTAACAACTAACGAGCAGCATCGAAATGCTGGCAAGTGATAGCAATGTCTCGGTCACTAACTCTCAACTAATTAGACACATGATGGCATTGGCTTGATTGTCTCCTATAAACCTCCTCTGATGCACTGTCTAAAGGAGTATCCTCAAAGTTACTAGTCTCTAGAGTATTACCATCCATATCCTGTGAATCAAATCTAAAGCTCATATCAACATACGGAGTATCAAAAACATTAGCATTGCTTGCCAACTCTTCTATACCCAAGGAAACTAAGTCTTCAAAACTACCCACTGCATCCTCCTGGATGTCATCAATGCCAATATGATCCTGGGACTCATCTATACACACTGCCAAATATGAAATATCATCAACACATTCCACCAAGTATGGTCGATTGGATATATGAACAAAGCCCAACATTGGTGTATAAAAACTAATACAAACATTAGACAAGATACTGGCACAAGAAAAGACAACACTGTGTAATCTGCTAATCAAATCCATGATAGCACCCAAACAAACACTGCTACCAAAAAGTGTTAAAGATCTCCAGTCAACTGAATCCCAAACACCAATATAACAATCTCGAGTCCATATCTGTAAACTAGAATCAATTGGTAACTCAAGCAAACTCCTCACCTAAGTAATATGACCAATACCAACAAACTCCACATACCTGTCATGATGAGATAATGAAGTCACAATACTATCTTTGTTCATCATCAGCTAGCTGGAAAAATCATGTGAAGTACTACCAGCCTCAACCTCATGTGATGAAGCATCTAACTGTGTTTGGTACTCTTTCTCAGCAAAGTCATGAATGCTCAATGTCTACTCATCTCTACTAGGTATCTCACCATCCTGCACAACAACATCCTCATAATCATCATCTAAACCCACTACACTGTAGTCACTTCCTGTTGTAACTATACCATCCTGAATACCTGTGGCATCACCCTTTGATGACCTATAAACAATTGTCTCAATTTGAGTATCAAGTTGACCGTTACTATAAATTTGTGTAATATCCTTTCCCACCACCTCCTGTGGCAAAGTAGAATCTGAGACCTCTACCTGGCTATCAGCTAGTTTCTCAAACTTCTCATGCAAGTTCTTGGGAATTATGTCATCTGTCCTGTGAGAAAATCTGCCAAATAGAAATCCAGTCAACTTATTCACCTTAGCTGGGTCGGACAACATGTCATTCATTATACAGTGGTGCTCAACCAACTGTTCAGACATGTCATGGCTTATTTTCATAAGTTTATCTCGATTGTCTAAATAACCATCCTTTCTACTGTTTTGACTCTGGATATCAATTGTCCAAGATCGTGTCCTCTGAGACTCTATACTATACCTGTCCATTCTAGATAAAGTAGAGTGTAACCCCAATAGGATATAACTTCTTCAAACACCAAGAACTAACATGCAAATGATTAGAAGTAGCATGCAACCATAGATTTTGACATGCAACTGATTAGAAGCAACATGCAACCACCAAATTCACCAAGAACTAACATGCAAATGATTATAAGTAGCATGCAACCATAAATTTTGACATGCAGCTGATTAGAAGCAACATGCAATCATAAATTATGATATGCAAGATCTAGGTAGTTGTCAAAACTAACATGCAAGATCTGGGTAGTTGTCAAAATTGACATGCAAACTTCTACAACCACCAAATTCACTAAGAACTAACATGAAAATTATTAGAAGTAGCATGCAACCATAAATTTTGACATTCAGCTGATTAGAAGCAACATGCAATCATAAATTATGACATGCAAGATCTGGGTAGTTGTCAAAACTGACATGCAAGATCTGGGTAGTTGTCAAAATTGACATGCAAGCTTCTACAAACCCTCAGGCTGGCAAGATCATGGCTCTGATACCACTAAAATGTCCCTTTCTTTGATTTTATATGATAATTCCAACCTCTAATCAGATCTTTAAGATCAAACAACTAATATCACAAAGATCCACCAAATTTCTCAAGAAACCCAAATCAGGTATGCTGAAAATAGTGCCAAAAGCTTCACAACTTCACAAATTATTAATAAATCTGAAAATGGAAATTTTTATAAAAATTTCAGCAGCATAAAATCATGCAAAATGACATTTCTAGTTCTATATAGCCTTTACACAACAGTTCACAAATGTAGGACAAAAACTATGCTCATTGGGCTCCCGAAATTAACACAAAAATGCCCGAAAATACCACAAAAACACTAATAATCTATCTCAAAAGTTTAATCACGTCCTAATACATATATTTAGCTCTATTTTAACACCTTAAAGTCTGAAATACAGCAGCAACCCAAACTGATATGAAATACTCAACTAAAAACACCAAACTCATACAAAAAACACACCCGAAAACTCACAAATCTGCACTGTTCAGCACAAAGGAAAACTCTGTATGAGCATGCACATGGAATGGATTCAAACTCTCATCCTTAGCCTTCCTAGAAACCTACAAACTCTCATTCTTGGGTCTCCCTGGAAACCTGTAAACTCCCGTTCTTGGGTCTCCTTCTCCACAGGTTTGGCAGCCTCTAAAGAATAACAAAGAAATGAGCAAAATCAAGTTTTGGAATCAGCCCAAAATGCCTCCAAACCCCTTAAAAGAGGGCATAACCATAACTCATGTCCAAGAGAGGTTAATGAAACTTATTTTAATAATAATTTTCATTTATTAGTCCAACGGTTTCCAAAGATTAACCCCCTTTTTTTGAAACTTCACTTTCTTGGGCCTGCCTGCCTTAGCAAAGATTTTTTTTTTTTAATTATTTGAAAAGGGGACATGACATTATGTTTTAAATACATTTGGGAAATATAGGGCTCGTGTTAACCCTTTCTTTTCTACAATTTTGTACTCTTCCTTCAATACACCATTCTCACATAGTTTTTCATATGCTTGCTTGATTTCCATATCACCTATGCTTCCAATTTTACATTTATATCATTTCCTAACATCTTGCACCATTAAGACTTTTAGTGGTATCATGGATAATGCACTGGAGAGGTCTTGTTTGTAAGAAATATCAAGTATGGCTCGGATATTGGTTGCTTGACCTCATTACTAACCAATTGAACATTCAAAACTTCCTTTCCCTCTATATTCTTTGAACTTGATTCCATTTTTCAAAACTAGGGTTTACAAAAATATAAATCGCATAACTTGGCACTTGATAAATACCTTGTAAGATCTGATGAAATAATATAGAAATTCTGCTAAAATCTTCTGCAACTACTTTGGATGAGTTTTCTTATTGCCTTCAGTTCTTCTTTCTCTTTCTTGATTTTGAAATGATGTGAAATGCGTTGAAAACTAATCAACTACCCTTTAAAACCCTACAATAAATGTTGAGTGTTTACACAACTATAAGCTTAGTATAAACTAATTTCAATCTTACTCAACATCCGTTACCATTCCATTTGTTCAACAATCATTGTGAGCTCAGCATCAACTAGCCAGTTTGTTAGCTCAGCATCTTCTAGCATTCCACTTGGTAGTCATAAGAAACATTCCATGCTTGGAAATAACATGAAAAACTTAGAGATTTTCTTGGATTCCAAATAACATTTTACATCTTTATTCATTCTTATATAGTCTTTTTTAGTGCTAAGTCCTTTTGGAACTGATGTATGATATAACTTTTGAATATCAGTCTCACATACCTCTTAATTTCTTAGTTTGATGAGATGTGATCACCTAACCCATTGGGTGAAGTGATCTCTTCTCCATTTGATGTGCTACAACCATCCTTTTTCTTCCATGTCTTGTTCATCCCATCTTTGACATTTTCAACATTTGCCTTGCCTTTGCTTTTATCAAATTCATAACTTGGTGTCTTTGACTTTGTTGGATAGTAGCAACTAATGTGAACAATCTTTAAGTAGCTAAAACATGTGGTTTGACTCAACCACCTTTTGTAGTCACCTTTGAAGTGTGTCCTAATGCAATTTTTAGGAACATGTCCATATTCTTGACAATAATGAAAATGATATCTTCTATTATAATCCTAGTTATAAGAGTTTCCGTTATTCCTTAACTTTGTTTTCCTGATCGATGACCACATTAGTTTGGATTTGCACTCAAGAGCTCTATGTCCATACTTCTAATAGTTATAATAATATCCTTCAAATTTTTCTAGGTGCATGGTCTTAGTTCTGCATTCATTTACTTGATGTCCTTATTTGTTGCATTTATGGTAGTGAGCCATGCTTTTATGCTTGACATTCTAACTTACAGTCTTGCTCTGCACACATTAGTAGTATGTCATTTCTTACCATAATTATGAGAAGTAAGTTTATATTTCTTAACTTTTTTGTTCCTTTCTTCAACATTTTTAGATAACTCTCATTCTTCAGTGCTTGTGTTGCGTAGTCTAGATGATTCATTATTTGATCTAAGAGATCTCAATAATTACCCAAAGTATTTGATGGCTTCATTAGGCTTATTGAAAATTTCAATAGATTCCTTTTCCCTTTTTAGGTTACTTTGAAATTTCTCATTTTGTGGCTTTAATTTTTTTATCTCAATGTCCTTAACATTTAATTCATAGTTGGTATTCATCATTTGACTTAGAGTATCCAATTGCATGTTGGAAATCTTGGTTAGCTCTGATGACTTTTCTTCCAATCTGTTTGTCAAAATTATTTTCTCATCTTCAATCATGGCTTTGTCTTCCATAGCTCTCATTTTCTATTCACTCACTTCAAATATTAGTATGGCTTGTGATTCTTGCTCTAACTTAAGATTTATGATTTCCTCAGCTTGGGCTCAATTCTTTTCCATTAGATCTATAATTGTTGCATCAAATTCATTGGAGTCTCCATTAGCAAATAGCTTAGTAGTGTCTATCTCTCTATATTGTGTTCCATTCTCCTCAATAGAAATTTCTTTCCTTCTCTTCAAAGATTTCTATAGTTCTTCTCTTGCTTCATCCAGTTGATGTAGAATGTGTTGTATTTAAATTTCTTGATTCTAATTAATCTTTCCCAACATGTAGACTTCCATTTTCAAGATCTTTCCTCAAAGCTGCAAAGCTTTTTTTTTTAGAACTAGACTCTAATACCAATTTTTAGAATTTACAATAGAAAAGTAAACTTTTGAGGTGGGGTGGTGAATCAATACTTTAAACTTTGTCCCTTAAAACATTCACCATACATCTATCTCATACATTCACTAAGTAAATTGATATACCATGTAAAAGAATGTACATCTAAAACATGAAAGCAAGTAAACATTCACACATGCATGACACCAACTATGATTACTCAAAAACCCTTTAATGAGAAGGTAAAACTGGGGTGGGGATGACACCCACAAATCTTCACTACTGTAGTAATAAATTGTATCCAATGAATGTTACAATGTTTGATCATGAGACATGATCTATCTTGTGAAATGTCTACCCCATTAAAGGCTTATAAAGATTGTTAGGTCTTACCATGTTAAATGATTTCAACACCCTATTAGAAGTGTGCTTGGTTAAAGGAATTCAACTCACAATTAAGTAAGTACCTTATTAAAGGATTTTAGTAGAATTTTCTAGGACTACTCTAGTAAGAGATTTAACTAATTTGCCTGTTAGAATGATTTATGAATGATCATGTGGTTAGCACTTGATTTCCTAATGATAGATCACCTCTATAAGTATATATTCTAGATCCTTCTGATCAAATCTCTCACTACTATATCATTTTTTCTTTCCTCTATTCTCCTTTAACTAATTATGTAATTTAGTCTCTATTTATAACTCCTTAGCCACCATGAATGCTCTATTTGTGCATGCAAACTTCTCTCTTTGCAACATTCACTGACTTAGAAAGTTTAGGGTTTGTCCTCCTTAAGAAGACTTTGGTGACCTTCCCTTTTTCTAATTGGCTACATGAAATGCATTGGGAATTCAAATTAAGATTTATCCTTATCTTCAAATATCATAATTCAATCCTTAAGTTGGCTCAAAAAATTTACATTTTTTTTTGTGTCATTACAAAAAACTATGACAAAAATTTCTTACTCAGCATTTGATGCTTGGCATATGCTATTCTTTATACTCTAGCTCGACATCTATATCACTCAGCATCCACTATTTGCTTGGCTCCTAAATCACTCAGCATACACTATCTTCTCAGTACTTGAGTGATTTGGCACATGAGTGGCTCAATACTCACTATAGACTCGACATGCTCCTTTTTACGCATGTTGTTCTCAACATGTACTACTTATTCGGCATGAACTAAGTAAAAGACTAAAGTGTGTGGACACTCACTTGTCAAAACCATTCTTAGACCAACATTCTTTAGAAAAAAAATTACTTTCTTCATCATTTCCTCAGAATATGATATCATCAAAAAATATTACCAAAATCATTAAACCATCATCAATTTCTTTCCAATATAGATCACTATCTTTCATACCTTTTTTATATCCAAGTTTTGTCAAATGTCTATCCAACCTTCTATACTAGGTTTTTGGTGTTTTTTTTTAATCCATACGATGCTTTCCTTAGTCTGCATACTATATCCTTGTCATTTCCCAAAGGACATCCTTCAAGTTGTTCAATGTATACCTCTTCTTCAAGTTCTCCCTTTAGAAATGTTCACTTGACATCCATCTAATATACTTTTAATTTCTTTTTTGTTTCATAGGCTAAGAATAATCTAACTACTTCTATTCTAGAAATGGGAGCATAGGTCACCTCATAATATATTCCTTCTTGTTGTAACTTTTACATACCAATATTGCTTTATTCCTTACAACTTCTCCTTTCTCATTCATCTTGTTTCTAAATACCCATCTAGTTTCTATCACAGTCTTGTCTTTTGGTCTAGGGACCAATTCCCATGTCTCATTCTTTATGATCTGATTCAATTCCTCTTTCATAGCTTGTTTCTAGTAATCATCTTTACATGCTTCATCTGCATTCTTAGGCTCAACTTGAGATATCAAGCATAGTTCTTCATTGACTCTACTTCTTGTCATCGCTCCTTTACCCTTGATTCTGATGATCTACTTAGATGGATTATTATTTATCATATTCTTTCCTAAATTAGGAGTTGTTATCTCAACTCTTGGCTCTACCGAAGGTTCTAAGATTTGTTCCTACCTTGATCCTCCTTCATTCTGCAAACTAGTGTTATTCTCAAAAAGTACTTCATCATTCCTTGGCTTAGTAAAAACATCATCATCTAAATTGTAATCAACTATTCTCTCTTGTATTCTAAATTTCTCATCAATTCTCACATTTGCACTTTCCATAACAGTCTTAGTTCTCTAATTATAACATTTACAAGCCTTGCTTTTCAATAAATAACCAAGAAACATACCTTCATCACTTCTAGCATCAAACTTACCAATATCATCATCTCTTTTGATATAACACTTACTCCCAAAAATTTTGAAATACCTAACTTTAGGTGAGTGACCAAACCACAATTTATAAGTGTCTTTTTTGTGTCTTTCCTGAGTTGCACTTTGTTCATAGTGTAGATTTTTGTATTCACAGCTTCTCTCCATAATGTCTTGGATATATAATTCTCTTCTAACATGGCTCTTGCAACTTCTATAACTTGTTCCTTCTCTCTATAATGCCATTCTATTTAGGGGTTTTTGGAGCTAATAACTATCTTTTGATTCCATTTTCTTCACAAAACATGTTAAACTCATTTGAAGTGAATTCTCCTCCTCTATCTGATCTTAAACATTTAATCTTTATACTAGATTCATTTTCAACTCTATTCTTGAATATCTTAAACTTGTCAAATGCCTCAAATTTCTATTTAAGAAATCCAACCCACGTCATTATAGAAAAATCATTAACTAAAATCATAAAATACCTTTCACCATAGAATCGTTTAGTCTTTGTAGGACCATTGAGATCTATGTGTACAATCTCCAACTTGTTGTAGTGGTAAATTTATTTTTGAGAAAAGAAGCTCTACTATGCTTTTCCAAAACACACTCCTTGCAAATTGTGTTAGTAGGCTTTACAATCTTTGGCAAATCTCTAATGACAAACATTCTACTAGTCTTCACAATACTATCAAAGTTTATATGACAAAACCTCTTATGCCATAACCAACTATTATCTACCTTTGCAACCAAACATGTCATTTTAGTAGGACTCAACTGAAATACATTACCTCTAGATTTGGTTCCTGTTCTAATTACCTTTCTATCTTTGTCTTTAATCATGCATGTTTTTTCTATGAACTATAACTGATAGCCTTTGTCTACTAATTATCCAACACTCAAAAGATTGTTCTTTAAACCATGAACAATGTATACATCTTCAGTATTAGTCTTACCATCAAGATTTATAGACCCAGTACCTTTAACTTAGCATGCTGCATTATTTCCAACTCTAACAATTCCTCCATCCTAATTTTTGAGGTCAACAAGCTTGTTCATGTCAATAGTCATATGATGTGAATAACCACTATCAATTATCCAGTTAGATTTATTAATCAACCTATGATACCAAAGCTACCTTCTCTGGACTTTCTTCTTTAATTTCCACAAATCTAATTTTATCATCACTAGCACTTAATGCTTGTTCATCAGAATCATTATCTTCATTTGCATACAAACACTCTCTACCCTTTCTAGGTTTTTGATTTCCCTTATACTTTTTCTCTCTTTTAGGACACTTAGATGCAAAATGACCATATTCATCACAAGTCCAACATTTAAAATTTTTCTTACCTCCTATATCTCTTCTTACCAGGAGGGTTACTCCTTCAATCTTTCTATCCTCCTTGGATCTGTTACTACTAAAAAAATCTCCTCTAGCACTTGTGTTCCTTGAGAAATTAGGTTGAATATTCAAGGCACTAAAAGTTGTCTCTATTATAGTTAATTCTTTGGACTATCTAAGTTCATTCTCAATTTCTTCAAGTCTTCCAAGCAATGTCTCCTTTTTGAAATTTTTGATACAAGATATCAACAACTATATCATATGAACTGCTGAATTAAATGGTTGTGTTAGAGTTTTTAGTATCTTCCATTTAACCTCATCATCTTCTTTGGTTCCTCCTTGAGCTTTGATACCTGTAGTAATTTCTAATGTCCTGCCTATATATGTTCTTACAAATTTATCTCCCATCATTTTAGCATCTTGAAACATACAAATTGAACTTTGTAGCCTTAACTTCTTAGAATGTGCATCATCTTCAAAACTATTTTCCAAAGCTTTCCAAATCAAATGTGAAGTAGCAACTGATTTTACTTGATTGTACTCAATTTCAGGAAGTTTAGTCAATAGTGCTTCTCTAGCTCTCATGTTGCACATAAAAAGATCTCTTTTAGCCTCGATACAAGTTTCCAAATCCTTTTCAGTAATGATTGTCTTCTCTAATTTTGTTAAGATCCAATATCCTAAATCCATACACAACAAATGTATCTTCATCTTTTCTTTACATCTATCATAATTTGTTCCATCAAACTTCATACTATCTTTCCTGAACATATTTTCCATGGATCTCCCAAAGTTGTTAAACTTTATCTTCAAGGACTTGATGCTCTAATACCAATTGCTAGAAATAATAGTCCACCAAGATGACTAAGAGGGGGGTGAATCAATTATCCAACAACTAAAACATTTATCTTCCTTAAATAAACTTAACCATTTAATCAAAGTAAACAATAACCATAATAAAATGCACATAGACAATTAAACCAAATATGTTGACTAGAGAAATCCTTGATCAGAGGGAAAACCCTATTGGGAGTGATGCCCACAAGATGATGTACTAATATAAATATTCCTTGATAGAGGATGGATCCTATTAGGTGTCTATTACAAAATTTAGTACAATGAGACACTGTTAGGAGACTTTGAATCTGTGTTAGGAGATTCCAAGCCTATTAGGAGTTGTAATACAAAGGATGCAAGATGAGCCCACTACCCAAACATGCAATTTCAACTACAAGAAGAGCTCACTACTCAAAAAATTAATTTATTGTTATGTCCTCCTTTCCTTTGTTCTATCAACTAAACCAGACACTTTCAAACCTTGTAGACTAGGTCACGAACCTTGAATCCAAATATCAAACCTTAGATCACTCAGAAAAACCTCGACAATGAAGTTTCCTTCACTTACGCACTGCTCTACTCAACTTCACATTTCGTACTCATTGCTACTTATAAAAAACATATCATTTCATCCATGATAAAGGAAAATGTCCTTCCTTTATACCAAGTCCTCAAGATAATTCCCTGAGTCAATTGTTAGACCACCTCAATAATTATTATAAGACCACATTAAGAACACATTCTACTTAGTAATAACACTAATCTTCCACCTTGCAACTTGAATAAATTTTTGTAAACTCAATATTATGAGGAGTGAGCTTAGCCATGTCATAACCAAAATGTCCTCAACCTTGATTCTTAGAATAACAACTCTACTAAGAGATATAACAAGTTTACCACAACATGCCTCTATAAACTCTATCTCAGAACAAAAATCACCAAAACTCTCATAACTTCTTCTATACTTATTCTTTCTTCTTTGGACATTAATTGCATACACTAGATACTTAGAAGCACCTCCCATAACCTCAAATGGTTAGAGTGCTCAACTATCCATCCATACCAACTTTGATCTTTCCATTGTTCTTTTGTCAGATGCCATAGAAAACTGTTATGTTGACATCAATGACAAAATCAGCCATGAATGTAACATATCATCATAGTAACATATCTACAATACTCCCCCATAGGAATATCATCAGAATTCATGCTTCCAACCAATCTTCTAAAAATTCTAATGTTGCATAGTGTTGTGTCAAAATCTACAATAATTGATTCATGTTCTTTCTACTTAACTATAGTAATTGTTCATGAACACTAATTTTTCTCTAAAATAATTAAGGAAGAAGTAACAATGTAACCTAGACAAAAATATAGTGTACTTAATTTCACACTTTTTGTTACTACTAAGGAACCTTTTAAAACCTTCTGAATTCAATCATTATAAGTAACTATGCATCTCTCATCACCCAATTACCCTATTGAAATTAAATTCCTACTTAACCTTGGAAAATGTCTTACCTCTTGTAGTAGAAAATGATTCTCATTCTACAAATCAATCTTAATTATTCTCTTTCCAAACAATTTACAAGGTTCATCATCTCCCAAATAAACAAGCCCAATATTCTTTTGGACATAATCAAGAAAATGACCTCTATGGGTTGTAGCACGAATTGAAGCCCATGAATCTAAAACCCATGAATCATCAACATTTTTTATGGAAAGAAGAAAAGAATCCTCATTGGGTTTATTACTTACCACATTTGTGTTAATATTTTAGTGTCCTTTGAAATGATAGGTTCACAATTTATTATTTTTGATATTAATATTTATATTTATGTGTAAGTTATATATATATATATACTTATATTTATATTGTCATCTTAAGATACATATATGGTAAATTTGATTTAATATTGAAATGATATTGATTATCAAATGGTTACATTGAAATGATATTGGTTATCGAATGTATTTTGTAAAGTCATCATTCAATGATTAAGAGTTGTGAAGAGTCAAGTCACAAAGAGTCATGACTCTTCATGGCATATGCCACAGGAGAGTCATGTCTCTCTATGGACATTGACTCCCATCATAAGTATTTATCCATCATTGATGACTACTATAGGAAACAATGAATAACTAGGGCATTATCAACTAATTGCAGTCTCATAAACAAATCAGATTAAACATGATTAAGTTCTTGAAAAACTCGTTCAATTTCCACTCATAATATATATTCTAAATCTAAACCAATATATTTGATAGTCTTATCAATATCAAACTGATATAAATAAATCTCTTGTTTCCTCTAAAAACTTTGTATATATAATTAACATGGTATCAGAGCCTTATTAGAGGGATATTATTAGAATTAAATTGAAATAAAGTTACTTTTTATATTAGTCTAATTAAATTCAAGGCTATAATGGTGAATGGGATCAAAGTAGAAGACAAATTGGAAGGGGCTGGAAATTTCTCTTCATGGAAGATATGAATTAAAGCCTTGAAGAACTTGAATTAGAAACCTTTGTAGAAGAAGATCAAAAAATCCCTGAGGAAGAACCTAAAAGGACAACTTGGAATAGACGAAATAGAAAGGCCAAGAAGATTAGAATTGATGTCGTTAGAGATCATATTATTCCTTCAATAGAAAGATTAAAAATAGCTTTTGAAGTATTTAAAACCATAAAGGATATGTTTGAAATAAACAATGCAAGAAGAATACTTACATTAAAGCAACAACTCATGAACATGAAAATAAAAAAAGGAGAGGCAATAACATCTTACTTCCTCAGAATTTTTGAAATAAAAGATCAACTTACCACCATTGGAAACAATATAGATGACTCTGAACTTACTCTAATTTCTCTAATAGAACTTCCTATATCATGGGAATCATTCATCCAATGATTAAGTCATCCTACACTTCAAAATTTTGATCAACTAAAGAATGAATTCACTCAAGAGTAGTCATGATTAATATCAAGAGGAATTTGTACAAACAAAGAAGGAGAGATTCAAGCACAACATAAAAACTCTAGAAAAAATGGAAAGAAGAAGAACTTCAAATCAAATAGAAGAAACAATTCTCAAAATCACAAGGAGAGAGATATATGCAATGTATAGTGCTATCGATGTGAAAAGTTTGGTCACATTCAAAGATTTTGTCCATGAAAGAAAGAAAATCAAGCTACCTTGTTTGAATCCCATGAAGTGGAAAATCCTATATTCTATTTAGCTTTTTCAAGTGAATTAAATTCAAGTACTAATTCTTAGATAATAGATAGTGGAGCTTCAAGACATATAATTAGATTTAGAAATCGGTTTGAAACATTCAAAGAGTATTGTACAGAAGAAGTCACAACTAGAGATAATTCTACTTACCCAGTAAAAGGATTTGCGACTTTTTCCTTACAAAAAAAAAAGGACAAACCCTTTCATTAAAAGATGTGTTATTTGTACCTAGGATAAAAAAATATAAAATCTCAATTTCAGGACTAGTTGATTAAGGATATCGTGTCACCTTCAATGAGGACAAAGTATTACTATGGCCTAAAAACTCCAACATAAAGAATGCCATTAATATAGGATCAAGAGATGGAAGCCTATACAAATTAAGTACTAGAGCAAAACAACAAGCCCTAAATCATTAAGTGCACTAATTAATTGAATTTTGGTATAGAATATTAGAACACCTTGGATTTAGTACCCTTTCTACTATAGGAAAAATCACTATAGGTATACCTAATCTCAAATCTTATCATAATATTATTTGTAAAGGGTGTGAATTAGGAAAAAAATAAAAAGGGGAATTTTCCTTAAGTAAACACAAGTCTAAAATGGTACTAGAACTTGCTCACACTAATTTGTGTAGATCCATGTTGACACATTCTCTAGGGGGATTGTTGTACTATGTGACCTTTAATGATGATTACTCTAGACAAACTTGGATATACTTCCTAAAATTTAAAGAATATAATGAAGTTTTACAAAAGTTCAAACTATTTAAAGCTCTAGTGGAAAATCATACTGGAAAGAAAATAAAAATTGTAATATTAGATAATGTGTTGGAATTAACAATGGAAAAGTAAACTCTAAGAGGGGGGTGAATTAGTACGTCAAAACTTTAACCATAAAACATTCACCACACATCCATCTCACAATTTAAAATGAAAATTGAAATAGCTAACTACACGTGTTTAGCCATACTATGAAACAAATAACACATAACATAATAAGTTTGTTACCCAAAAACCCTCCAATGAGAAGGTAAAACTAGAGTGGGGATGACACCCACAAATCTTCACTATTGCAGTTCTAAAGTGCATCCAATTAAGGTTATGATTATTTGATCATAAAACTATGATCTACCCTATGAAAGGTTTGCCTAGATAAAAGTTGACAAAGACTATTAAATCTTACCCTGTTAAAGGATTTCAACACCCTGTTAAAAGTGTGCCTTGGTAGAGGACTTAAACTTGAAATAAAAAAAGCACCTTGTTAAAGAATTTACAAAATCATGTTAAGACTACTTGGTTAAGATATTTTCATTGATTCAACTGTTAGAATGTTTTAGCCTTGATCCTTTGGTTAACACCTCTCTACTAGATATCATATCTCCTCTTTCCTTATGTGTAGTTGATCTCCTTATCAAATGCATCTCTTATGTCCTTTAATTGCTTTGCTCTAGTCTCTCTAAATGATTCTATAATTCATCTCTGTCATAAACTCCATAGTCACCATGAATGATATCTCTACATTTAGCATTCAGCCTTCTCTTCTCATTTGCACACTACAAACTCTTTAGGGTTTTCCCTCCTTAAGAAGACTTAGGTAAGCTAGGGTTAGGTAGGTGATGCAAGAGCATCCAGTGGTGTAAGGGCAATCATGTTCACCCAAAAATATGCTTATTTTTATTTTTTTTTTAATGTGTTTTTATTTTTAGATACCCAATTGGGTCAAAGAGAGATTCCAACTCTCATAGTTTCACTATTGTTTTTCTAGGTTAGTATTTTTAATTACCTTGGGATATGTGCCAATGTAAAAAATAGGTTGTTTTTTAACTGAATTATAATTATGATGAATTAGAGGGTGTTACTTGGAGGGATGATTATGCTTGTAATTTAAAGCACTCTAGAAAAATAATTAGGTGAAAAGGCTTTATAGTTTGAAAGTTATTACAGTTTTAATTTTCCTAGAGACCCCCTAAGAGTGCTTCAAAGTCAGATTTGAGGCACTAAATAGCCTCATATGGGCCCAAAAAATGGGGGACAAGAAAATTTGTCCATGGAGCTATAGAGTGCTTGGAGATCTTTCCAAAAATGTAAATCATTCATCAATTGGAGTCCCAGATCAAAAGTTATGCCTCCTGGAAGTTGGACTACCATTTTTGGATTCTTCTAATTTTGCATCGACTTCTTATGTGTTTTCTAGAACCTTCTATTTTGGAGATTGATTCCAAATGGCATATTGTAAAATTTATTCCTAACCCTAAACCTAATTCAGGTTATTTAAGGTCATTTCTAGCATTGTAAATGTAGTTTTTGTGCAGTTTGGGAGAAGGTATTGTGAGGAGTGTTTTTCTCTAGAATCATACAACATTAAGGTATTGTGAGGAGTGTTTTTCTCTAGAATTAGACAACATTTTAAGCCCCTAGGGGACATCATTGAGTTTTTTTTTATTTTATTAATGTAATATCATATCACTTCTGATAATAATATTACCCTTTTCCTATTGTGTTCATTTTTTCTTGGGTTGTGCCCTCATCAAGTGGTATCAGAGCCAGGTTTTCTTGAGTGTATAGCTAGAGCACTAACTATGAAGCAATTTTCACTAGGAATGTGTGGTTGTGGATTTTCATATAGTGAGAAGATGTCTCCATGAAGGGAGCATGCTGGAAGGGTCATAGTTGTTTCCCCTAAGGTTAGAACCCTCCAAAGACAAGTTCAAGCATTGCAAGAGGAGATTTGTAGAGGGATGAATATTGTCATAGGTGATGAAAGTGAGTAGGAAAATGAAGAAGAAGGAAATATTTTGCAAGAAGGGGAAGGAGATGGAGAAGTCATAAACTATGTAGAGGAGAAGCTTTTAAGGGCCATTGCCAAGCTAAAATTGATGTTGTCATGTTTTCAAGTAATCTAAACCTAGATGAGTTGATTGACTGGATTAATAAGCTAGAGGAATATTTTCAGTATGAGGATATTGAGGACCCTAATATGGTTAAGTTTGCAAAGGCCAAAATGAAAGGCCTTGCCAAAATCTGGTGGCAAGAGATTCAGTTGGAAAGAAATAGAAGACGAAAGGAGAAAATCACAAGATGGGATCGCATGGTCGACAAACTAAAGTAGTTCATTCTTGTTGACTACAAGATTGATTTGTTCAAGAAGATGCAAGGGTTAAATAAAGTGGAAAAATCTATCTAGGAATACAAAAAGGATTTTTACCATGTCCTTATTAGGGTGGGGCATGCAGAAGCAAACAAGGAGAAGGTTGCCTATTACCTTAATCGGTTAAGACCTAGCATTCAGGAGGAGTTAAATCTAGTTAAATGACTAACATTGAAGAGGCATATTATTTTGCCTTGCGAGTTGAGGAGAAGTTAAAGAAAAAGTTTGATGGAAGGCAAAGAGGGCATAGTTAAGGAGGAAAGGGTAGTGGCAAGTCATTTGGAGGTGGAAATGAGAACCAGAAGAAAAATGAAGATCTAGATATGAGCCAAAACTAGAGAAATCAGGGTTTTAACTACTCCCATAATCAAAACTTTGGAGATTAGAGTGGAAGAGGTAGAGGATGTGGACAAGGTTTAGGAAGAGGAAGCTTCCATGGTACCTTTCTTCATTGTAATGAAGATGGTCACTGTGCCTATGAATTCCCTAAACACTAAGGAGGGATAGATAGGAAAGCTAATGGTCAAGAAAGGGTTGCTCATGTGGATGATGATGCATAGTCATTGCATTTAGAGCATGCAAAAAGAGGAAAGGTTCTTGTTAATGAAAGGTTCTTGCTAAGTGGTGAGACTAAACCTTGAGAAAGGAGGAGTTTGTTTCATACTAGGTGCAAGTCTGAGAGTAAATGATGTGATGTGATTGTTGATGGTGGGAGCACTGAAAACTTTGTGTTAGAGGAAATGTTCTCAAAACTAAAGCTCAAGAGGGAGAAACACCCCCATCCCTATTTGATTTCTTAGGTGCAGGATGATCATAAGGTCCTGGTTAGTGAGCAATGTTTGGTAAAGTTCAAGATTTGGAGTTACCATGATGAGGCTCTCTATGACATCATCCCAATGGATGTCTACCATTTTGTAATGCCTCTCATATTTGCAGTCTATACCTTGCCTATTTTGATTTGAGAGATCCCTATTACTCTTATTGTTATTTGTATTTTGAGATGACCTAAAGGTCGTATGTTATACTTTGATTCAGTACCATAGATGCTATACTACTATGATGTTTAGTTTATCATATTTACATGTTGATTCTATTTTGAGATGATAGTAGATCTATGATGATATCTAATTATCTAGTAATTGGACATACTTTATGATTATGTTATGTGATGGATTTCATGCTATGGTTATTTACTTCATTCTTGTATTGTATTCTTTATGAGTGATGTAAATAGATTAATTAGTTATTTAAGGCATTGATTACTTCGGCTATGATATTATTATGCAATTCACTTGATTGTTAGTTTTAGTGTGCAGAAATTATATCCCTGGCAGTGGTACATGGAGTTAGTGATTCAACTATTCATATTTTACAAATGTTGTCCCTATATAGTTGATGTATCCTTATTTCAATTTTTTAAATTAAAACCTTTTAGTGATTAGTAGATCTAAACTCATATGTATTATGTGATTAGGCTTTTGGAATTTTCCAAATGGGAAGAGTACTTCTGAGAGGGGGGGTGAATCAGAAGTACAAAAATTTTATCCTTTCAAACCCTTAATAACATATAACTGAAAAAAAATTTACATGCATGTAAACATATAAACAAACATGCATCAAAACATAATACAAAGATTTGGTAACCCAAAAACCCTCCAATAATAAGAAGGTAAAACTAGGGTGGGGATGACACCCACAAAAATCACTGTAGCAATGAGTTCAACCACTTCTGATGGTTTGCCCTATTAAAGGCTACAACACACTATTAAATGTGACCTATTGAAAGGATTTACAAACACTTTACATGAGTTATCATCCTTTTAAAGGATTTACACAAGGTTGTTAAACCCACCTAATAAATAGGATTTTCTTGACCTTTTCCAAAGGCTCCCCTCCTAGCTGTTAAGCTAACCTATCACCATAGGGTTTCAACCTCTAATAAAATTGTGAGAGAGTATTAGAAATTTTAACCTGATTGAATACAATTTCAAATTTTTGGGTTCAAGCACTTGATCTTCTTGTCCTCTTCTGATCCTTGCTTGATCTAATCTCTAAATATGTCCCCTATTCTGTTCTAATCAACTGGATGTATAAATGTTTTCCTTACCACTAAGTCTTTTCTCTTCACACCAAAATTTCACTATAATCTCCCCCTTATACTATTTTCTTCCACCACTCAATGGTGCATTGGTTCTCCTTATAAAGAGTGTGAAGACTTAGGGTTAGGTATGGATCTATGATCCATATTGAATCTCAAATTCCCACTCAAACTTTGTATTTTTTCTTATAGGTTGTATGCCTTCACCATTTTTATGATTGGTTGAATGCAGATTGCATAGAGAATGTGAATGATTTTTCCTTATCCTTTTTCTTTTTCAAAATTTCTCTAAGTCAGCTCCAAAAAAAATGGTTTACATCTTAGTTTGTGCAAATACAAACTCTTATGCTGATCTTGTATTACTTAGCACATGAAGTATTACTGATGCTTGGCACATACTATTTCTAAATTGCTAGGCATCAACTACATTTTCTGGTTTTCTCAGCACCTATTATATCCTATATTGCTCAGCATATGTTGTTCTGAATTTCTCAGCATCTGAATGATTTTGTTACTCGGTACATGAACAATTCTGGATCACTCAACACATATTATATTGTAATCTGCTCGGCACTAACTATGACTCGGCACCTATTGAAATTTTGGCTTGGCATCTATTGTGTACTCGGCATACATAGTGAAAATGGTTAAGTGCATTGACACTCATTTTTCAATACTATTTATTTGACCAAAAATCTCCCCCTTTGACATGAGTGTAAAAAACACTTAACTAAGCATTAGCGATCCTATCCTTATCGAGTACATTCTTCACTTACTCAACTTATATGAAAAATTTCAAAAATTGTGAGTAGCAATATACCTTATGACTCCCCCTGAGTTGATTATGCCTTTGAAATTGAAATTCTTTGCCAATGTGCCTGATCCTCCCTATCCTTTGACCTGTTTCTACATTCTGAGCTTATATGTTGTATCTAATCTATGTGATGTCCCTATATTCCATATGATTACAAAAAATTTACATCTCTACTTCACTTCTTTATTCCTTGTCTCCCTTTTGGCTAATTACAATCATTCCACTTTATTCTCAAAATGAATGAAAGAATGGAGTGAAAGAATGTAATCAAAATGATCAAAATTTGTCAAAATGTGGTAATTACCCATAGTATTTACATATCTCCTCCTTTACTTATTACTCCCCCTATAGTATATATCTCCCCCTTTTTTACACTAATATCAAAGGGTTCTATGGAGTAATACGATGTTTAGCCATTAACCTCTAGGAGTATCTTCAGAGCTGCATCACAGTTGTTTAATGCAATATCCAATGACTTGTGTTGAAGTGAAAGCTTTGCTACTAGGTCTACAAGTCCTTCATGTGTTGAAAGATTGGGATCTTTCTTCAAGATTGTCTTAACATACATATGCTCCTTGTAAAGTACCTCCAAGTGAGGGGTGATGGAGGATTGAATTTGCATTAACTTGGCTTTTACATTAGCCTCCTCTACTGTTAATATAGCTAGTTCCCTTTGAGTGTGAAGCATCTAAGCAAAATGCTTCTCACTTTGAGCTAGATTGGTAGGAAGTTGCATGCTAGAAATCTTTAGATTTCTCTCCAAGCTCAATATCTTTTGGCTGATCTCTTGTGTGAAATAGGAAAAATCACACATTTTATTGTAAAGGGAGAATATATTTCCAAGTACAATTTTGACTCTATCTAATTTCTTAGCTAGGTTAACTTGTCCCAAAATGATATCATTTGATATCTTCTTATTGACCTTACCTTAGAATTCCTTCTCTAACCATTCCATTAGTTTAGCATTGGTTTCATGGTCCTCATTTCTTACTTGATCAACTATTTTTGATAGTTGCTCTATAATTGGCCTTGACTCATCTAGAGACTGTAGGCTAAAGGCATCCATGAATATGTCCTTGATTTCATTTAATGCTTGCTTGTACTTATAATCCTTTCTAAGTGCCTCTTGTCTCCTTCTTCTATCCAATGTACTTTGTATGTCATTCATCTTTTCTTCTGTGAGACTGTTGGATTCATAATAGTGTATCTTTATTTCTTCATCAAGCTCAAGAATTCCATAATGAATTGTCCTAGCTACCCTAGTTGAGTTTGAGCCTAGTGTTCTAATTTGCAATTCTAGCATTCTAGTGCTCAGATGCTGAAGATTTTTTGTAGGAGTTCATGTTTTGGGTAGTTCAACCGAAGTTTATATTGTAGATTCCTCCTTATCTTCTGTCTCTTCTTTCTCTTCAGTTTGTTTCTCTTCTGTTGTCATTCTGGCTGGGGGTGTACCTAATGATTGTACTAATTTTCCTTTTTTATCCCCTGCTATTGCACTCAGCTCCTAAAATGGTTGTGTGGTTGCTTTTGGTGGAGATGGAGGTGGAAGGAGTAGAAGTCTAGTAGATTGTGTTGTCATAGGTGGTTCTTTTGTTTGCACCTTGACTTCCTTTGATTTTACTACTACCTTTTGCAGCTCATCAACACTGACCAATATTGGGCTTGAACATAGTCTAGCTACTTGTGTTGATTGGTCAAGGATCTTTGCTAGATCTTCTACAGTTAATTGATTAATGTTTTAACTAGAAGTGTCAACAACATCCTTTATCTTGATAATCTCTGTAGGTGTGATGGTAGAATGAGGAAGGCTAGGAGGTGGTAGTTGTCTGTCCTACACACTCTATTCTTGTTGCTCATCTATCCCCTTTTCCTCTTCTTTACTCATTTCCTCCTCCTTCTCTTCTTCATCCTTCTTTTCTTCCTCCACTTTCTTCTCTTCTAGCTTCTTCTCCTCTACCTTCTTTCTTCTTGCTTCTTTTATTTCCTTTATTTTGGCATTTTCTTATGCTTTGTACTCTTCATCAAATACATCAATTTTCTTGTAAATAATCTTCCATACTTTTGTGGTTTTTCTCACAACCTCTTCAATTTTATTTTGTAAAATGCTAAATGCCCTATATTTGGGAGTAATTCTACTGTTGTTCCCTTTTGACTGCATTTTTTATTTGACTTTTAGTCAAATTAGGCAACATCCTTGCTAAGACACACACCCTTATTTCCTTCTCAGTTTGCAGAAAAAAATGCCATTTATCCTCTACAATCTTATATGATTCCTTTGGCAATGAGCTATCCAATTCAAGAGGTGTATGTTTATATTCTACCATCATATTATAGATAGATTTCTCTATTTTATTCTACTCATCCTTTGTGAGCTTATTAAAATCTACATTCTTCAAGTCATTCATGTCACCATTCCTAATCTTAGCACATAATTTGTCAATTGGAGACTTAGGTGGATGACTCACCACTTTAAACTAACTGTGGTCTTCTAATTTTGTCCTATCTTCATCTGAATCAGGTTCAGCCACAAATTTTCTTCTTTTCTTTGGCTCTTCTTCAGTCTTCTTAGTGGATTCCTTCCTCTTTGTTGCCTCTTCCTTTGCCTTTTGTGCAGTAGCTCTTGTAGTAGCTCTATTAGTAGGCTTCTTAGGTGTAGGATTTGCCACTTTATTTGGCTTGGGCTGAGGAGTAGGTGGTACTTTTTCCTTTCTTTTGGTGACCTTAGTTTGGATGGATTTTTCCTTGGCTTTTTCTTCCTTGTCACTCTCATCCTCATCTTCACCTATGCCTTGAGTTAACTAAAGTGGCCCTTGCTCTGGCTCATCCTCATCTTTCTCATTTTCATCCTCTTCTTCATCATCACTTATTTCCTTTACTTATTCTGTAGTACTTGTCTCTCCAATATCTACCCCAAATTTCTTCTTAAGTTTCTTTACAATCTTGTCCTTCTTCTTGACTATTATTGTTGTCTTGAGGTCTATAACTGCCTTTGATTTGACAACATCATATGTCCCAAAGTGCTTTGTAGTTTTATTAGTTTCCTCTACAAGCAATACTGTAATAGTTGTTGAAGCCCGATCCACATCAAGTTCATTACCTAGTGGTCTAAGCCATCTAACTCTAGGGATTACTGCTTGTATGTAAGTATAGTCAATATCCACTAGAAAGAAAATGTCCTTTTCATGTTGCTCCACCAATGAAACTAGAATTCCCATTCTCTATTTCATGGATTTTTTGATGTCCTCAAAATAACTGGTCATTTGGGCATCAAAGTTTTCACCCATTTGATCAATGAAACCATTTATTTGGTCAACAATAGTCTTATCTAGATCTCATCTCATCTTGCCTATTGAGGGGAATTCTTTCATAATGTAGAAAAACATGCATATCAAAACTAAACCAAATTTGCATTGAGCCCCTTTTGATTTCCTTTTGGCTCCCAAGTTTTCATTTATTTACTGCACCATCAACTCTGCAGGATCATAAGTATGATCCTTTTTCACTAGCTTGTAAGCAACATCCACTACTATGCAGGGTACACTGTTTAACCTATTGGATTGGTAAAATTTGTGAGATATAATCCTTACAGAAAAATCTAGTAGGGGGTCTTTGATGGTGTCAATTTTCATACCTCTATTGTTCCACTTAGCACTAGTGTTTTTCTCAATTGCCTCCCTCTTATCACTCCTTAGGGTTTTGGGCTGATCTAGGGTTGGAATACCAATAACCCTATGTACATTTTTCTTTGTGAACTTTACTGGCCCTGTTTCTAACCAAAAAGATCCATCATGGATTCTACTCAACACAATGCATATCCATTCCATTTTAAAGACAATAGGGAAAACTAGGGTTTTGGTCAGACCCTTCTTCTCAACTATGGAGAATTCATCTTTAAGCTTCCCATTTTCATAGAGTTTATCAAATACATTGAAAATCTCTAAATCTCCTATTGCTCCTATCTTATAGTTATAGCATTTGTGTGCATCTTGAATCATTAGTACCTTATTAGGAATCATGGATAGGGCACCAGCAGTATCATTTCTGTAGGCAACCTCTGGGATTGGCTTGAACTTAGGTTGTTTGACTTCATTGCTAACTAATTGAACTTCCAAATCTTCCTTTCCCTTTGTAGACATAGAACTAGATGTCATTTTTAATCGAACTAGGGTTTACTATTTAAAAAAACTTTTCAAACTGCATAACTTGGCACTTGAATGAAATACCTGGTAAATCGATGAAACGGAGTTAGATTGTTGTTGAATCACTGTAAATTTCCTTTTGATCACTATGAAATTGCTCAATTGCTCTGCTCATCTTTGCTCTTTGTTTGAATAATTAAAAAATGATTGATTTTCACTTTTATTAGGCTTGAAACCTAGCATTTATTGCATTCATGCTTTACAATTGTCACTCAACTTCCAAAGGACTTTCCAACTCGGCATCAATTCTATTCCATTCACTCGGCAGTTACTATCTCATTTCACTTGGCATCTACTAATCTTGTTAATTGCTAGGCAGCCATTATCAAGTCTTACTCGGTAGCTACTAGATTTTTCAACTCAGCATGCACTAGATTTTTACTAGGCAACCAAAGGTAGCTCGACATCACCTTCCAACTTTTATCTTGACATCTTAACTTATGCTAATCTCTTCTTTGCAATGCTCCTATGTTCTTTTTGGCTGATGTATGATACATCTTTATATGTATCATCCCCATGTGCCTTTCTAATGCTTAATTTGATGAGGTGTGATCACTTGACCTCTTGGGTGAAGTGATCTCTCCATTTAATGTATTGCATTCACTTTTGTTCTACCATGTCTTCTTCATATCTCCCCTGATGTGTTCCATGTTAACTTTTTCTTTTCCCTTGTTACCTTTAGTCTTGGGTGCTTTGACCTTTGTTGGATAATTCCTGCTAATATGACCAGTCTTCAAGCAACTAAAACATGTGGTTTTGTTCAACCATCTGCTATGGTTTCTCTTAAAATGTGTCCTTATGTAATTCTAAGGTACATGAACATATTCCTGATAGTAGTGACAACTCTTCCTTGTATTGTAGTCCCAATTGTAGTGATGTGCATGATTGATTCCTCTTGCAGGCTAATTAGGTGTCCATATAGGCTTTGATCTACATTCAAATGCTCTATGTCCATATTTTTTGGAGTTGTAGTAGTGACCCTCAAATCCTAGTGTCCTCATGGTCTTGGTTCTGTAGTCTTGTGTTAAATGTCCTTGCTTTTTGCAATTGTGACAAAAATTTGCATTTGTAGGCTTATCATGTTGATGATTGTTCTTGCTTCTTCACACATTAGAGGTATGTCCCTTTTTATAATAGAAATGGCAAGTAGGTTTAGTGTTCTTACCTTTGTTGCTTCTTTCTTTTGTAGCCTTGGATGATTCTCCTTGTTCAATGCTGATGTAGCCAAGTCCTGTAGTGTCATTACTAGCCCTTGGTGATTTCAACAATTGCTCAAAGTACTTGATGGCCTCATTTGGTTTGTTGTAACTTTTTGCTATTTCTTTTTCTCTCTTGAATTCATTCTGCAATTGTTCATTTTGTATCTTCAAGGTGGAGATCTCAATATCCTTCATGTTTAGCTCATGATGAGCATTCATCATCTAGCTTAAGGTTTCTAACTGCATGTTTGAAATCTTTTCAAATTCAGTTGTCTTCTCTTCCAGCTTATTGATGAGATTCCTCTTGTCATCTTCTACCATGGCCTTGTCTTCAATAGGTCTTTTCTTTTGTTCAGTCACTTCACAAAGCATTATGGCTTGTGATTCTTGTTCAAGTTTGAGTAATCTAATTTCTTTAGCTTGTACTCTATTTTTCTCCATTAATTCTACTATTTTTGTAGTAAATTCCTTGGATTCTCCATTGGAAAACACTTGTGAGGTGTCAATCTCCTTGTAGTGTATGTCATTTTCAGCTATGGCTATATCCTTTCTTCTTTTCAAAGATTTTCCCAGTTCCTCCCTGGCTTCCTTTACTTTGTGTAGAGCTAGTTGCACATCAATCACCTGATTGTCAATGATCTTCCTAAGTTTGAAAACTTCCATCTTCTAATATTTTCCTCCAAGTTGTTAGGCTTCTTCTTGAGAGAACTTAGCTCTGATACCAATTGTTCGAATGTTCCAAATCAAAAGAGTACTTCTGAGAGTGGGGGTGAATCAGAAGTACACAATTTTTATCCTTTCAAACCCTTAATAACATATAACTAAAAAAAAGTTTGCATGCATGTAAACATATAAAAAAACATGAAATGAAAACATGCATCAACATATAACACAATGATTTGGTAACCCAAAAACCCTCCAGGAATAAGAAGGTAAAATTGGGGTGTGGATGAAACCCATAAAAATCACTGTAGCAATGAGTTCAATCACTTTTGATGGTTTTCCCTGTTAAAGGCTACAACACACTATTAAATGTGACCTATTGAAAGGATTTACAAACACTTTACATGAAGTGTCATCATGTTAAAGGATTTACTTAAGGCTATTAAAACCACCTAATACATAGGATTTTCTTGACCTTTTCCAAAGGCTCTCCTCCTAGTTGTTAAGCTAACCTATCACCATAGGATTTCAACCTCTAATACAATTGTAAGAGAGTATTAGAACTTTTAACTTGATTGAATACAATCTCAAATTATTGAATTTAGGCACTTGATCTGCTTGTCCTCTTTTGATCCTTACTTGATCTAATCTCTGAATATGTCCCATGTTCTGTTTTGATCAACTAGATGTATAAATGTTGTCCGTACCACTAAGTCTTTTCTCTTCACACTGCAATTTTGCTATAATCTCCCCCTTATACTATTTTCTTCCACCACTCAATGGTGCATTGATTCTCCTTATAAAGAGTGTGAAGACTTAGGGTTAGGTATGGATCTATGATCCATATTGAATCTCAAATTCTCGCTCATACTTTGCATTTTTCTTATAGGTTGCATGCCTTCACCATTTTTTTGATTGGTTGCATGCAGATTACATAGGGAATGTGAATGATTTGTCCTTATCCTTTTTCTTTTTCAAACTTTATCAAAGTCGGCTCCAAAAAAAATGGTTTACATCTTAGTTTGTGCAAATAAAAACTCTTATGTTGATCCTGCATTGCTCGGCACATGAAGTATTATTGATGCTTGGCACATACTATTACTGGATTGCTTGACATCAACTACATTTTTTGGTCTTCTCAGCACCTATTATATCATGTATTGCTTTGCATATTCTATTCTAAATTGCTCAGCATTTGAATTATTCTGTTACTCGGCACATGAACAATTCTGGATCACTCGGCACATACTATATTGTGATCTAGTCAACACTAACTATGACTCGGCACCTATTGAAATTTTGGCTCAGCATCTATTGTGAACTCGACATACATAGTGAAAATAGTTAAGTGTGTTGACACTCATTTTTCAATACTATTTATTTGACCAACATAGACTAGTGAGCATGTCTCTACATTTAGAGGTTTGCTCTATCATGAAAGTGTTAAGTGATTTTATGTGATTTTGGGTTTTTGGGTTTTAAATCTTTTTGGATTTAATTTTTGGCAACTTTACCTTAGGTGAATTCCCATTATGAAGAATAACCTATTTTTGTTTGGGTCAATTCGGAGTATTTATGTTTGTTGGTTCTGCCCAGTTGGTCAAGTATGAACATTTTCCCTATTTTCGAGATGAGGATTTGGGGTTTTGAGCTGTTATGCTAGTTTTTTTTGCATACGACATCTGAACACATTTATTTTTGGATTTTTGGGGTTTTTACAACCAAAGGCCAAATGGGTTTTAATTTCAAAAATTTTCCAATTTTTGGGGTTTTTACCTCGTTTTGTGTGCCACCCTATTTTCTCAAGTTTTTTTGGCACGAGTTGGGTTTTGGACCTAGATTATCCATTTGGATGTCAGTCAAAACTTTATTGTATTTTTATGTTGCATTGGGATGCGTGTTGTGTCTGTCCTCTTGAGTCTATTTTCAATTGAGTGACTTTCTGCTTGTGTTCTTATCTAGTCCTTGTGTTATGATCTTCATGATGGTGGTGCACCACACATGATTACATGTGTGTACATTTTTTGGGTGACCTATGGGGCTCAATCTTTCATGGTACTTCCAAAAGTTATGATCATTAGGGTTGGGTTGGGAATTTGCATGCCTATGGGCACTCATTGTTGGATGAGCATGGGTAGGGTAGGGTAGCATATGAAAGGGGCTTCTATCTTGTAGCCTGAAAATCATGGAGCCATGGGTTGGTAGAGGGAGCTTTATATAAGTGATAACTAAATAAAACATTGGGTGGTAATAAAACTTAAGATAATGAAAAATGTTCTATGCTTGAGCCTTCTGTTGAGGGAGTTGTATTTGCATGATCCAAGCTTGGGCTAGTTGATGCCAAGTGACTCTCCATGATGTTAACCCCTACTTAGTTTTCCATTGAGTGTCTAACCAAGACCTATAGTTTATGCATTGTCTATGTCTTAGATTCAGTCATCATACTGCCTAGTGTGTGTGTTAGCCATGGACATTTTTCTTGCGTGTATTTGTGGTTGGATCATTATCTCCATCAACATGGTAGGTGTGGACCTATGGGTGCCACGTAGTTGGGAGACATAGCTACCTATACCATTGCTAGGGACTAGTGTACAAAGATGGTCTATTATTCTAGCATGACCATTGCTAGATGTTTTCACTTGGTACTTCGGGTTTTGGAGTATGCTTTCTCGTAATTTATGCTTTCTTTGGGATGCATGTATATCATTTTTAGATGATGTTATATTTGACACATTTCCTTATTATGATGATTAGCATGTGATAGGTGATGTTATCTACTTGTAGGATTATCTCATGCTTTACTTCTAGCATGTTAGATTTCTTTATATTTTTTGTAGCATGTGTTAGTAGTGACATCCTTATTATGATAGTACTAACAATATGATCGGTGGTTTGGGATGTTATGTGCAGGGAATGGCTAGGGCCCATGATGTTCTTATGATGCTATTGACAGTTGGGAGGATCCTTGTACTTAGTTTTTTTGTATTACTCATTGTGGTGTTAATTATGTTCATTGCGATGTTATTTCTATTTACTGTGATGTTGTTTTTAGTACTCTGCAATGTTTCCCTTTTCTTTTATTTTTCCTTCACTGTATGTTAATATGGTTAGATTTTATTTCTAGCTTTTTGTCCTTAAGATATGGTTTGAGTGTTCTTGACTTGAAATGTGGATCTGGTACTCCTCGATGTAGAGGAACTTTGTTACTGTAGTGTCTGCCCTTGTTTACATTTTTCTAGATACATTGTTGCTATCATGGTCAAAATTTGTTAGACAAGTTTTATGTTGATGGTTAGTAGCATTGTTTTGAGACTATTAGATATTGTGCTATGGATTCAGTGATATATGATGAGATTACTTAGACTCTACATTTCATGTATGCATGATGATTATTACATTATTTTTAGTATTGATGATGATTAGTTAGATGGTTTATTATCACATGTGTTTTCTTATGGATACTTACCCCATACTTGCATGTGTATGGTGTGCATGTTTGTTTCTTATGTATGGAATTTATGTTGTGGTTAAGGAAGGGAGTTGTAGTCACCTGCTAGTTGGGATCTACATGATGCACCACTTCATGCCATTGCAGGTACTGGGTATCGACTTCCTTGAATTGCCAGGATGAGCATACCCTATCGCACTGTCTCAATGGTAAGAGAGGGGAGATAAATTCTCAAGTCCAAATCCTAAGCCCTTAAACCATTTGTCCTAGTGAGGTAGGACAAGTATCCAAGATATTTTACCTTCCAAATGTGTTGGATGACATAATTCATGATTTTAACCCTTTAGACTGATTTTGTATGGATTGTTCTATGATGGGTTTTCATATTTTATCTTGGAGGTCTATGATGAATTTTCTATTAATTAAGTCCAAAATTAAAAGATTTAATTAATAATTTAATTATTTTGGGGGAAAATTAATATAATATCATGATCTTTTGATATTTTGATTTAATTAATTAAATAGGAATTAATTGAGAAAATAATTAAATAAAAGAAATTAAAATTAATAATAATAAAAATAATAAATAAATAATACTAATAATATTAATAAAAGAATTAAAATAAAATTTATAAGTCTACCTAGGAGTAAGCGCACCTCTTGATTACACGTATGTTGACAACATACAAGTTAGCACACAAATTAAGCACATGGTGTCTACAACCTTGTGACTCAACTAGAAGGTTGGAAAAAGCTCATGTTTAGTTGTCAATGATTATCTCATCTTCTAGTTGTTTCTAGAGACATTCTAAGTGCTTCCTGAGAGTTCTTTATATTCAGGCACTCTTAGAAGCTCAGAGAGCGTGTTTGGAGGACCCGAGAACATTAGAGAAGGATTTTGCATATGTTATTTTCACTTCTTGCACTTCCTGTCTTCTTCGTGTCTTCTGAATGCTTTTTGAGGATTTTCATATGTCGAATATCTTGTTTGTTTGCATTTTTTCATGGGTAAATAAAATTCTATATGAAGAAATTCCACATGTGTAGATTTGAGGAAACTATGGGGCTAGGGTTTTTAGATGCTTATGAAAAAACCTATTTAAAAGAATTAATGGGTAAATTTGGAGAACAATTATTTTAAAGAGAAATTATTAACTTATAGTATTGGAAAGCCGTTTTTGTTTAAAAACTATGTATATGTTCTCTTTTTAAAGTATACAAGTCTGCATATATATATGTTTATTATAAAAAATTTGTAGTGCATAATAAAAATCTACATGTATATATACATATATACATATACATACATACATACATACATATATATATATATGTGTGTGTGTGTGTGTGTGTGTGTGTGTGTGTGTGTGTGTGTGTGTATACATACACACACACGCACACACACACACACATATATATATAATTAAACGCTGCTTATTTAAAAATTGCAGTGAGAAAATATTTATAAAATAAAACTGAATCACATATGGGAGAAACGTTTTTGAAAATGCAAAATAAAAAAAATAAAAATTGTAAATTTAATGGGGCGGGGAGGGACAAACCCATACCCCCACCCAGTATATATATAGCAGAGGCCAGGCTCTGCAACAATGTACTGTCACATACCTGCGTCAGCAGGCCTACACGGCACCCCACATATATGGTGACACACTTTTTTGTGAATCGTGACGTGATTCATTACATTTTGCTCATAACGTTGGAATCAAATTTTGTGATTTGATAATAATATTAAATATTAATAATTTTATATATTAATTATTATATTATATATATATATATACATATATATGTATATATGTATATGTCTATATATATATATATGTGTGTGTGTGTGTGTGTGTGTGTGTGTGTGTGTGTGTGTGTGTGTGTATAAATGAAATTTTTAATATTCAAGGTAATTAAATTTTAAATAAATAATATAGTTTTATATTTAGAATTAATAATTTGTTTAATTAGAATGAGTTTAAATAAGGTTATTGGGATATTCAAGTTATCAATTATTTTGTTTTCTCAAATTCGTAAATTGAGCTATTTGAAAATGATAGATGATTTAGAAAGATTAATTTTTTCTCCAAAGAATTATAGAGATATTGATTTAAATATGGAAGGGGGATCATTTCCAACAAGGTGGCCTTAGGACATTTTAGAAAATTGAACTCTAACAGTCATGGGAAAAACTTTAACTAATACATGGGTTAGTTTATAAGGAAGACGAACAATGTTCCTTCATTTGATACTCAACTCTTAAATGAAAATTGAAACCTCTATACTTAATTCAACCATAAAATTTTAGCAAACCAAAACATGTGCTTACATTTTGTGTTTTCTCTATGCTATCTATTTTGGGTTATTGGTTGACTAGTTGTTGACTAGTTATAGGATGTCTACCAAAGGCTCGAAGGTTATGATTGTGATGTCATGATGATGTCTTTTGATCTTGATTTTTTAAACCCAACCATGGTTATGTGATGGTATGCTGATTGATATGGTTTTCAGTCTTCTTGTGTAAGTTGTGATTTATGTAATCATTTATGAGTATCGATCAGTTGTATTTGGATTACTTTCCAGTCACCTTGATGGATTTGAATTTTTTATTTGATCTTGATGATGTCATTTTGTGACATGTTTTGACTTGACCATTTTGGAGTCTTCAATCAGTATTACTTTGAGATACTTTTTGGTTGCTTATTGAGAACCAATGGATATAGTGATTATCAGTGATACCTTCAGTTGCCAATAGAGAACTATTGTGGTCATGATTATCTATGGATGCTTTTTAGTTGCTCATGGAGATTTGATACTCTTATTGTGGATTATCTTTTGGTATTTTTCTAGTCACTTGTATAGGACTGTGGTGATTTTTTGATTTATGATTCCATGAGCTTAGGGTAGGTTATCTACATGTAGTGTCGGGAAGTGGCTTGCAATGGGGGTCGAGGCCCTAAGTGGCTACCAAGGTAACTCATTGTAAGTTTTTTTAATAAGTAAAAACATTACACCTAATACTGACTTAAATGAACCTAATAAGATAATTGTTTGTTCTTGCCCATGCCTCGAGTGCTAGTACAGACTAGGATGGGAGTAGAGAGAATGCTTGGTTGCAACCTTGCATTTCGTAGTATGCCTCATCAGTATGAGAGGATACTAGTGGCCACATAGGGATCACTAGGGGGATGACATATATAGAGAGACTACCAAGGTAACTCTAGCATGATCTGTGCGATGACACTTTCCCACTTGCATAGTAGGTTTCCTACATGTCTTTGTTGTGCCTCTGGGATTAGATGTCAGTTTGTGTTGGAACCTTTGAGTTACTATAGTTTTAGGATTCTTGGACTTAGAGAGTATTTTTGCTATGTGATTGATAACCTATTTGGGACTTGAGATTATCTCCTCGGCGTGGTGGGAGTGGGCCATTTAGGTTCCACGTGGTCAAGTGGTAGTGCTTTTTCACTCTTACCATTTGAGATCCGTCTGAGACACCATGGCTAATGCATTCTTTGTTGACATCTATCTTCATTCTGTTCATGGATTATGATGGTGGACACATATCCTTATATTGATGAATAGCATATTTTGGATGATGTTATCTTATGCTTTACTTTGCATGATTAAGATTTCTTATGCATATGTTGTGGCATGTTAGATTTCTTTTTGCATATGATGTAGTATGTTTTAGGAGTGACATTCCTACTATGTTAATACCGATGATCTCTTTGGTAACTTGGGATGTTATGCACAGAGGGATGGCTAGGACCCACAATGGTCTAATGATGCTATTTACCATTGGGAGGAACCGTGCACTTAGATAATTATATGTTATGATTCATGGTTATCTCTTATGATGGATGTTTATATTTTCTATGATGATGTTCATGTATGGTATGTGGTTTCATTTACTTTACTGCATCATGGATTAGAATAGGATGATTTAATTTATTTACACACATGTATATTATTTTATGTATTTCATACCCTATGACATGTACAGTGGATGATTGATCATTCGGAAATGTAATTTACGAAGGGACATTTAGAAAAAAAGCATATTATTTTGAGAACATTGGATTTGTCATTATTACTTCATGAGGATGTAATGTTAGATGGAATCATTAATAGTTAATTTAGATGTGATTCAACGTTAAGGGATCCTTAAAGAATGTAACTTGTTATGTATGTTTATGCACACTTTCAGTTGAATGTTTGTTATTGCTTTTGTTACTATGCGTATGTTGTGAATAGTTTAACTTTCATGTTTTATATATATATATGCTACCAAACTTAGTGAAACTTTAGGTTAATTCTTTGGATCCCTTGGCAGGGCATTACAGTTACTTAGTTTTCTTAGTTTCCTTCCTTATTTTTGTTTTCTTTTTCTGGCATGCTGATTTGAGTTCTCACACAAGACTACAAGTCTTCATGTGATGTGTTGGGTTTCTTCGTGCGGTTTGGCACTTTCTCGCATGAAACCCAACACCAATTTTGGGTGATTTGGTTGTATGGACAAACACTTCCTCATGCATTTGAGCATGGCTTCACATGAAAAAGCACTTCTTTGTGCAGCATGAGGTACATCTTTGCATGTGAATCTGGCACTCTATAGTCTCACATGAAAAATAGGGGCTATCTAGGCTAGTCAAAGAAAAGTTCAAAAATTAGTTTTCGATACCCTTTTTGGTTTTACACCTTCCTAGTTCAAAATAGATTTCCTAAGGGGTTTAAAATATATCTTTGATGTATATTTAATTCATTATACTTAAGATATATTTTAATATATGTGATGAGTCTTTTGAGATAGGTTCTAAGCCTCTATGAGCTAAGATAAAGATTCTAGAAAATTCCAAGGCTTCAGAAATTCAGACTTGGCAAAATTTCAAGACTTCAAGATTTTAGACTTAGCCAATTTTTAGGAGTCAACTTTTGTATTTCAGCTTGGTTGTTCTCTTATGTTTTCGTGCTTATTTTTTTGTCAATGGTGACGCTAGGAGATCTTTGGTGGTTAATTGTTTGTTAGTCTTCTATTGTGATCTTTATGATCCACATATGATGGTTGTCTTATGCTTTCATACTTGTAAAAAATAAATTACCT
The DNA here is from genome assembly GCA_028749045.1 of Cupressus sempervirens. NCBI lineage: Eukaryota > Viridiplantae > Streptophyta > Pinopsida > Cupressales > Cupressaceae > Cupressus > Cupressus sempervirens. The sequence continues at coordinate 77,960,220 of CM053784.1, read as the reverse complement.
TATCTTATATTTAACCTTGTTCCAAGGATCTCATGGTGGGGTATTACATTTATTATTGGGAAGGCCATGGCAGATTGATAGGCATGCTATACATGAGGTCACACAAATACATACTCTCTAACAAAGGATGGAGCTCGCCACAAATTAAAGCTCTTGATAAAAGAAGGTGAAAAGGTACACTATCTTGTTGATGGAATAAATTTTATGGATGACATGAAACATCAACACATGTGTTATGCTTTAATTCCTAGAAAGAATAAGGAAGGTAGTAGTGAAGTTCCACTTGAAGCTTCAGGTCTATTAAGAGACTATGGAGATTTCATCTTTGATAATGTTCGAAAAGGGTTGCCACCAATAAGGCAAATCAGTCATCAAATATATTTAGTCCTTGGAGCTAGTTTGCCTAACAAGGTCGGTCATAGGATAACTCCTACTAAGACTAAAGAGCTAAATAGAGAAGTTTAGGAGCTATTGAGGAAAGGTTTAATTTGAGAGAGTCTGAGTCCATGTTTAGTACTTGCAGTGTGGCACCAAAGAAGGATGGAGAGTAGAGAATGCATATAGACTCTTGGGATATAAATAAAATAACCATCAAGTACTGGTTTCCTTTGCCAAGGATGGATGCTCTTATGGATTGCTTGAGTGGAGCTCAGTACTTCACAAAGATAGATCTCAATAGTGGCTATCACCAAATATGGATTCAAGAGGGAAATGAGTGGAAGACTACATTCAAGGCCAAGGAGGGTCTATATGAGTGGTTAGTCATGCCCTTTGAGCTTACTAAAGAGCCAAGCACCTTTATACGATTTATGAATGAGGTACTAAAGAAATTTTTGGGAAAATTTGTTATTCTCTATTTGGATGATGTTTTGATTTTTAGTAAGTCTTTGGACAAACATTTATTGCACATTCATAATGTCCTTGAAAGGTTGAGGAAAGAGAAATTGTTGATTAATTTGAAGAAGTGTAGCTTTGTCAAAAGGGTGTTAGTCTATTTTTTGGTTTGTTGTATTAGTTGAAGGTCTCAAAATGGACTTATAGAAGGTGAAGGTCATCTTGGAATGGCCTACTCCAAGGTCTACCACTAAGGCAAGGTCATTCAATGGTCTAAATAGTTTTTATAGTAAGTTCATTAGGAATTTCAGTAGTATATGTGCACCCCTAACTAAAATAATGAGGGGGGATAGAAAAGAGTTCAAGTGGACTATAGGAGTTCTAAGGAGTTTTGAATTGCTAAAGAAGAAAATGATAGAGAAACCTATATTAGAACTTCCTAATTTCAACAAAGTGTTCTAGATGGATTGTGATACTAGTGGTAGTGCTATTGGGGCTGTGTTGAGCCAAGAAGGTAAGCCTATTGCCTATTTTACTAAAAATTTGAATGATGCAAAGAAGTATTATGTTTATGATTAGGAGTTCTATGTAATAGTTTAGGCCTTAAAGAAATGGAGGCATTATTTTTTGCCAAAAGAATTTTTATTGTATACTGATCATTAGGCATTGTAGCATCTAAATAGCCAAGGTAAATTGAATTGGAGACATTTGAAATGGGTAGAGTTCATGCAAAGTTATACATTTGTATTGAAACATAGAAGCGGAAGGTCGAATAGGGTTGTAGATGCATTAAGTAGGAGACAGTTGTTGCTGATAGAAATGCAAGTTGAAGTGGTTGGGTTTGATGAACTCAAGAATTTGTACCTTGAGGACCCTAACTTTGTAGAGGCTTGGAAGGCTTGTAAAGAACCTGTTACTCTAGACAAGACCAGGTGGCTAGATTACTTGATTTAAGATGGTATATTGTTCAAGGGCAATCAATTTTGTATTCCAAGGAGTTTCATGAGGGAGAACTTGATCAAGGAGAAACATAGTGGAGGGATGGTAGGAAACTTTGGTTAAGATAAGACCATTTCCATTATTATTGAACATTATTTGTGACCTCAATTTTCATAGGATGTGAAGAATTTTGTGCAAAGTTGTCGAGTATGTCAAACAGCCAAGGGATTTAGTCAAAATATTGGACTCTATCAGACATTGCCTATTCCATCGAAGCCTTGGGAGGACATAATTATGGATTTTGTTCTTGGATTGTCAAGGACACAAAGGGGTAATGACTCAGTATTTGTGGTGGTTCATAGGTTCTCCAAGATGGTATATTTCATTCCGTGCCACAAGACTCATGATGTAGTGTATATTGCAGATTTGATTTTCAAAGAGGTGGTGAGGCTACATGGTCTCCCAAAAAGTATTATTTCTGATAGAAATACTAAATGTGTTGGGTATTTTTGGAGGAATTTGTGGAAGTAGTTGAAGACAAAATTGAAGTTTAGTTTTGCATGCATCCGTAGATTGATGGACAAATAGAAGTAGTGAATAGAAGTCTTGAAAATTTGTTGAGGTGCTTAGTAGGAGATAAGACCAAGAGATGGGATTTGATTCTACCACAAGCTAAATTTGCTTACAATAATTCTATGAATAGGAATACTAGTAGATCACCATTCCAAATTGTGTATGGGAGTAGTCCAAGGACTAACCAGATCTGAGGAAGATGGAGCAAGGAGAGAGGAAAAATACTAAGGCAGAAGATTTTGTTGAACATGTTAGGAACCTACATGAGGAGGTACATGCACATATTGCCAAGATGAACTTGTAGTATAAGGATAGAGTAGAACAAAAGAGGAGACATAATAAGTTCCAAGTTAGGCATCTGGTTATTGTATACTTGAGGAAGGAGCAATTTCTAGTGGGTGACTACAACAAGCTAAAGATGAAGAAATTTGGTTCCTACAAAATTTTGAAGAAACATTATTCAGGAAATGCATATGACATGGAGTTTCCAAATGTGATTCAAATTTCTCCTATTTTCAATATTTAAGACTTTAACAAAATATCATGATGATGGTATAGAGGAGCTAATGCTGGAGGCATGTCCAATACCTACTTCTGAGAAGGAAGAGATTGAAGAAATTCTAGATAGTTGTGTTGGCAAAAGTACTAGAAACATGTAGTATGAAGAATACCTTGTGAAATGGAAAGGATGACCAATGGAAGATTCAACTTGGATATTCATAGTGGATGTTTCCCATTTGGGTTTTTCTCTACTAGTTATAAAGTGATAGGGTCACTTTTCAATTTACTATGGGTGTCTGATGCAGAAGCATGCAGTGGTGTAAGGGCAATCCTGTATCACCCAAAAACATGCTTAGTGTTAGTTTCATTTTAGTGTGTTTTAATTTTTGGATACCCATTTGGGTCAATTAGAGATTCTAACTCTCATAGTTCCATAATTGGTTTTTTGGGTTAGTCTTTTTTAGCACCTTGGGATATGTGCCAATGTAGAAAATAGGTTATTTTATAATTGAGCCATAGTTATGATGATGTAGAGGGTGTAAGTTAGAGTGATGATTATAATTGTAATTTAAAGTAATCCAAAAAAATAATCAAGGCAAAAGGCTTTACAATTTTTAGTTGTTTGGAGACCCCCTAAGAGCACTATAAAGTAAGATTTGAGGAACTAAATTGCCTCCTATAGGCCCAAAAAATCAGCGATGAGATAATTTTTCCATATGGATATAGTGAGCTTGGAGAGCTTTTCAAAAATGTAAATGGTTCGCCAATTGCAATCTCGAATCAAAAGTTATGCCTCCTTGAAGCTGGACTACCATTTTTAGATTCTTCTAATTTTGCACCAACTTCTGATGTGTTTTCTAGAACCTTTTTTTTTGGTGGTGGATGCCAAATGGTATATTCTAAAATGTATGCCTAACCCTAAACCTAATTTGGGTTACTTAAGGTCATTTCTAGCATTGTAAACACAATTTTTGCAGAGTTTGGGAGAAAGCATTGTGAGGAGTATTTTTCTCCAGAATTAGACAACATTGTAAGCCCCTAGGGTGTTTCATTGAATATGTTTTCATTGTACTAAATTTAATATCATATCACTTCTAATAATAATATTCCCCTTTTCCTATTGTGTTCATTTTGTCTTGGGTTGTACTCTCATCGGTAGGAATCAACGATTGTGATTCATCCATTTTACCACTTAGAAAATCCCTTTTTCTAATTAGTTTCATGTACTACATAGGGATTCTCAATATACCTCCATTATATCTTGTAAAATCATTAAAAAATCCTTAATTCAGCCCAAAAATGGTTTACATAGTAGTTTTTTCCTTTACAAATAACTATGCCAAAAATTGTTTACTCGGCACTTGAAAGCTCTGATGCTCAACATTCACTATATCCTTAATGTTGTAACTTGGCTCCTATATGACTTAGCATCCACTATTTTACTCATCATCTAAATCACTCAGCATAGATGACTTTCTTAGCACTTGAATGACTCAGTGCATACCATCTGCTAGGCACATATTGGTGCTCAGTACTAACTATGTATATTGCTCGACATACACTACTTACTCAACACATTCTAAGTTCTATTAAGTAATGACTTAAGTGTTTTTTCACTACCTTGTCAAAACCAAAATGAGATCAACAATCTCCCCCTTTGACTAGAAAAAACACTTTGTGATGCATATACAACCTAAGTTATGTACATAACTCGGATAATATGTATACATTTCTTGGCTCTCATACTGATGGGGATGCTCTGATACCACTGATGAAGGTATGCTCTGATACCACTTGATGGGGACACAACCCAAGCATAGAATGGACACAATAGGAAAGGGAAAATTTTATTAACTATGAAAATATGCTAGTACACTTAGTGCAGAGAAAATAGACTCCAAACATGCCCTATGGGCTTACAATAGCATAAATCTGGAGATAATTTCTTCTCCCAGTACCTTCTCTCAAACTCCACTCCGAACTGCCTTTTACAATGCCAAAAATGTCCTTAAATAGACCCCAAAGGATTAAGGATTAGAAATACATTCTATAAAGTGCTAGTTTGCATCCACTGCCAAAATGGAAGGCTCTAGAAGTCACTTTAGAATTCGGTACAAAATTAGAAGAATCTAGAAACAGTATTCAAACTTTTGGGAGGCATAACTTTTGAACCGTAGCTCCGATCAACGAACCGTTTACATTTTTGGAAAGCTCTCAAAGTGCTCTATAGCCCTACGGACCAGCTTCACTCGTCACCCATTTTTTGGCCCTGCATGAGGTCATTTAATGCCTCAAACCTGACTTTCAAGCATTCTTAGGAGGTCTCCAGAAACTGAAAAATTGCGATAACTTTCAAACCATGTAGCCTTTTGACTTGATTCTTTTTTTGGAATGTTCTAAATTACAATTTTAGTTCTCCCTCCAATTTACACCTTCTAATTCACCATAATTATGGCTCAATTACATAGTCCTATTTTTTTGACATTTACACGTATCCCAAGGTGCTTAAATACTCTAATCTAGAACACTGATGGTGGAACTATGAGAGTTGAAACCTTTATTTGACCCAAATGGGTATCCAGAAATGAAAACACATGAAACAAAAACTATGTCTAGGCACATTTTTTTGGGTGACACAAGATTGCCCTTATACCTCTGGATGCTCCTGCATCACATACAAAATTACAAAATTTGCAAAATTGATGACATAGTTGTCATACCTTATTTCACCCAAATTTTATAACTCCCCCTGAGTTAATGGTTCCTATCTGTAACTGAATTTTGTACTACTATTGAGTAAGTGTGTGATCTTTTATTGTCCCATGTTTTGCATGTATATTTCCTTTACTATCCCTTTTTATTCACTATCCCTGTCATAGTTACTATCCCCCTTTTTTATGCTTATTTCATGGGTTGTACACATATAGTGTGTTTGTCCAAAAATGTTTTGTGGACCTCCATAATTATTTTCAATGTTGCATCCCAATTATTGCATGCTACCTCTAGAGATCAGTATTGAACATCTAGTTGGGAAGCAAGGTCAACTAAGTCATCATGAGTTGAAAGTTGATTATCTTTCTTCATCAATGTTTTAGCAAAGGCTAGTTCCTTATACAATGCTTCCATGTGTGGGGTAAACATGGACTTGATACTAATCAAGGTAGACCTTATGTTTTCATCTTGTGAATGTAATTCAGCTAGCTTACCTTGAGTTGAGAGTAGTCTCTAAAAATGAGTATGGCTTTGACCAAGAGATAGTTTCAATGTTGTCCCTATGGACTATAGATCTCCTTGCATCCAGTCAATATCCCTCTATACTTCTTGTGTGAATAAATTCACATCATAAGGATTTGTGTATAGAGAAAAGGTATTCTCCAACACCTTTTTCCTATTCTCCATTTTTTTTGCTACGTCAACCTGTCTTAGTGCAATAGCACTAGAAATTTGTTCAAGAACTTTAGAGTGAAAATTTCTTTCAGACTATTCTAATAGTTTGGTGTTTGCATCTAGGTCTTCATCACTAATATTCTCAACAATATCTACCAGTTTATCAAGAATAGGTTTCTCTTCATTAGGGGTTGGAAGGCTAAAATAATCAAGAAATATGTCTTTTACTTCATGAAGAACTTGCTTCTACTTGTGCCCCATTCTTAAAAACTCTTTTTGTTTCTTCCTGTGTAGAGCTTCTTGTAGAATGCTCATTTTCTCAATGGTGAATGTAGTAAGATCAAACTTTGAAAGTTAAATCACCTCATCAAGACTTACATCTCCATGGGATATATCTTCTAAGCTACTATATGTCTCTACATTTGGCCTTGATATTTGCAATGGGGTGACATGAGTGCTCGACGTCTAAAGAATTTGACTATTGGTAGGAGTTATAGAAACTAGTAGAGTAACCAGAGTCTACATGGAAACTTGTTCCTCTATAGCAGTAGTCACATTCAATTCTTCAAACTTGTCAATTTTCCATGTCTCTTCAGGCTTTTCACCTTGTGTTTGTGATATAAGTGTAGGACTTACTTCCTAACCTAATTTAACTTATGTTCCATCTTTCTCAACTGTAATTAAGGATTTCTTATGTGAAATGAATGGCACTAGAAGTAATGCAACTAGTGTTGTAATAACACATTTTTTTTCATTGCGTGCACTTTGGTCTTTTGTAACTTTTACCTCTGGGGGAACACTAGATGTGCTAATTTTCTTCTCCCCTATTGATGTCATTACTACCTTATCAATTTCATCTATCCTAACCAATATAGGATTTGAGCATAATTTAGTTGTCATGGTGGAACCTTTCAAGATCTTCTTCAAATCATCATTTGTTAAGGAATTGATGTTTTGAGAATAGTTGTCAGAAACATCCTTGATTGTTACTAAACAATTTTGACTTACTTGGTCTACATGTAGAGGACTGGCACTCAGAACTTGTACCTTAGGTACACTTTGTTCATCATACAACTTTACTCTTAGTTATCACATCCTCTATATTCTTCTTCAAGATACTAAATGCTCTATATTTTGGAGTAAATTTACCTGTGTGCAACTCCATAGCCCTATATATCATTTTCTTGGTCAATTTAGCCATGACTTTGTCTATAGTTGTCTTGAATGTGGCCATCATATCATATATATCTTCCTCCACCTTATTCATATCTAATTTTCCTAGCTTATCAAATTCAACATGTGTGAATCCTGACAAATAAGAATTATGCCTAATATTATCACATAATTTTTCTATGTCAGAGGAGGGACTATTTCTTATCACCTTAAATTGACTCATGTCATCTTAATCTCTCTTCTCCTCATTTGACTTGGTTAGAGCAAACAACTTTCTTCTCTCTTTTTTTTCTTTCTGACTTTTCTCTGTAGCAGAAATAGTCCTTTTACCCTTAGGCTTTCCAACTTCCTTTCCTTTTTTTTAAGTTTCCCTTGTGCTAGCCTTGGTAATAAGTACTATTGGCCTTTTTTGTGTAGGTTTCACAACTTTCATTGGCTTTTTTGTTATAGGCTCATTTGCCTTCCTCTTCTTCTTTTTAGGTTTGGGTGCTTCGTTAGCTTTTTCTTTCTTGAAACCTTCTACAATTTTTTCCTGGTCTTCACCTTGACCTTTTGTGAGTGGAAGTGGGGTTTAGTTCTATTCTTTATCTTGTTCATCTTCATCATCTTCTTCTTCTCCCCCTTTGCCAAATCTCTCCTTAAGCTTCTTTACAATCTAGTTCTTCTTTCTAATCATAGTAGTTGTCTTCAAATCAATAGTTATTCTTGACTTGGCTTCCTCATAATTGCCAATTTAAGTGCCACTCTTGTCTATGTCCCCTGCCAATAGCATTATAATGGCTACAGATGCCTCATCCACATTGATTTCATAAGGCAATGGCTTGAGCCATCTGACCCTAGGTATGGCTAACTGCACATATGTATAATTAGCACCAACTAAGAAGCAAACATCATTATATTGTTTCTTCACTAGTGACACTGGAATCCTTAGTCCTTTCTTCATATATTTTTTAAAATCTTCAAAGGAACTTTTCATCACTATTTCAAAATTCTCTCCAAGTTTCTCTATCAACTTTGAAATATGCATTATCACTGGCCTATTTTCTTCCACACTATCTTTCCAAATGTGGGAAACGTATTCTATACATAAAAGAATATGCAAACCAATAGAGAACCAAATTTTCATGATGCTCTTTTTTCCTTCCTGATGGCCTCCAATTTTTTAGATAGTTGCTAAATTTGTAACTCGGCAAGGTCATAGGAGTGGTCTCTCTTAACAATCTTGTATCCTAAATCTATTGCCATATAGGACAGATTATTCAATCTACTAGATTGAAAGAACTTGTGAGCTATCACTCTCACTGTAAAATCAATTAGGGGATCTAAAATTGAATCTATTGACATCCCTATCTTATTCCATATTGCCCCTATGTTCTTCTCTATCACTTCCTTTGCATCACTTTTCATGCTCTTAGGCCTACCAAGGGTAGGATACCCTATTACTCAGTGGATGATCCTCTTTGTGATCTTAGTAGGTCCATTTACCAACCATATGAAGTTATCATGTATTTTTCTAAGTACATTCTTAATCCATTATAAGGAAATCTAGGGCACGGGTTAACCCTTTTCTTTCTACAATTTTGTTCTCTTCCCTCAGGACTCCATCTACACATAGTTTTTTATACAAATATCTAATTCTCATGTCTCCAATACCTCCAACCTTACAAGTGTAACATCATCTAACATCTTGTATCAGTAAAACTTGCAGTGGTATTATCGGTAGTGCACCAGACAGGTCTCCCTTACTCGGAAGGGTGGTTGTCTAATTTCATTACCAATTAATTACACATTAAAAACTTATTTTCATTCCTTTCTAACATTTATACAAGAGATAGATGTCATTTTATGTAACTAAGGTTTGCAAGAATTCAAATAGCATAAATTAGGAATCAATAAATACCTTATGAATCTAATGAATCACAAGTAGCAGATGAATCCAATTTTTGAACTCTTGAATGTTTCTCCTTAGTTTACCTTATTTTCTTCATGCACTCTTCAATCTCTAATGAATGCAAATCAATCAAAATTTCACTATTTAACCCTTGATATTTGGCAATGAATACATAATGTGTATACAGTTGTAAGCTCAGCTATCATAGGATTTCCACTCACTCAGCTTACACATGATTTCCACTACCCTCAGCAATCATAGCAAGCTTAGTCAATAGTAACATAGTTTCATTCACTTGGCAATAGCTATAAAATCTTTCATACTCAGCAACAACATGAAAACTAACAAAACTATAGATTTCTTCCAAGTTCTAACCAATATATTACATCTTAATTCATGCATATATTATCTTTTCAGGTCTTAGATTCTTGGAACTAATGTATGAAATAACTTTGAAATATCAATCCCACACATACCTTGTGATTGCCTAGTTGGGGGTGATGTGATCACCTAATCTATTAGATGAAGTGACCTCATCTAAAATTGATGTGTTGTAATCTTCATTCTTCTTCCATGATTTTTTCATTTGCACTTTGACCTTCTCAGTGTTGACCTTTTATTTTCCCTTATTGTTACCATTACTTGGTATTGGTGATCTAGTTGGATAGTTTCTACTGATATGACTAGTCTTCAACTAGCTAAAGTATGTAGTCTGCCTCAACCATCTATTATAGTTGCCTCTCAAATGTGTTCTAATGTAATTCTTAGGAACATGTGCATATTCTTGAAAATAGTGACAATTGTACCTTGTCTCGTAATCCCAATTGTAGGATTTTTCAGTTTTTTGTACCTTTTTCTGCTTGTTTGATGTCCACTTGGCATGAGATCTGCACTCATATGTTATATGTCCATACTTCTGACAATTGTGACAATATCCTTCAAATATTTGTGTGCTTAAGGTCTTGGTCCTACATTCATGTGCCTAATGTCCTTGCTTTTTGCACTTATGACAATAACCCTTGAATTTTTGCTTAGGGTTCCAATTTACATTGTTACTCGTACAAACATTTTTTTATGACCTAACTTTCTCAATTATGACAAGTGGGTTTATAGTTTTTACCTTTTTTGTTTATTTGTTCACCACTTTTAGATGATTCTCCTTCCTTGGTACTAGTGTATCCCAATTTAGGATTATCATTGTTAGATCTAGGAGATCTCATCAACCTCTCAAAGTATTTGATGGCTTCACTAGGTTTGTTGAAACTTTTAGGAAATTCCTTTTCTTTTCTCAGTTCATTCCTTAGTTCTTCATTTTGTAGTTTCATGGTTTTTATCTCAATGTCCTTTTCATTCAATTCAAGATTGACAATCATTAATTGATTTATCATATCCAATTGCATGTTAGCAATCCTTTGTACCTCTAATGTCTTATCTTCTAGTTTTTTGGTTAGTTTCCTTTCATCATCTTCAATTATGACCTTATCTTCCTCAACTTTCTTTTTCTGCTTGATCACCTCACATAGCAATACTGATTGGACTTCTTGTTCTATCTTAAGATTTTTGAACTCTTCAGTTAGGGAACCATTCTTTTCCATTAGATCTATAATTGTTGTATCAAACTCACTTGAGTTTTCATTCTCAAAAAATTCACTAATGTCTTCCTCTTGGTAATGTGTGTTATTTTTCTCAAAAGTTACCTCTTTCTTTGTCATCAATGAATGTTGCAATTCATCTCGTGCTTCCATGAGTTGGTGTAGGGAAAGCTAAATTTAAATCTTATGGTTCTCAATAGTCTTTCCCAACTTGTATACTCTCATCATCAAGATCTTTCCTCAAAGTGATGCAGGAGCATCCTGGGTTGCACTACTATCCTACATGTTTTCAGTTTTTATCTTTCTGCTAAAACTATGTTTTTTGGTTTCAAGGTGCCTGTTGCAGACCATGTAACTAATTTTACATAATGAATTAAATGCCAAAAAATTTAGGGATTGAATAGGGTATATAGTACTTTCAATGATCCAAGGAAAAATTTATAACTCCTTATGAGTTGGGAGATATGGCAATTCTTCCAGAGTATCAATTTCTAGCAGTTCTACACAACAGTTTTCTATTCTTGACTTTTAGGTTGTTGTGCACTTTTCATTGATGAATAAGATTTTTAACACTAAATTGGTTGTAGAGGACCTCAATATATACCCACAATTCAAAGTGTGAGTTCTAACTTAATTGGAGTTATGAGATATCATGATTTTTCTTGGACATTGATTTCTAGACACTTAATTGATGATGTAGGCGAACTTGTGTATTTAATGTTAGGATTATTTTCATTTAATATTTTCTAAGAGAAAACTTGTGGCTTCTCCATGTTCTATAATGATCTATAAGCCTTTTTTACTAATATAAATAGAGTGTTTAGGCTTAGAGCTAGGACAGTTAAGAGTTTTAGGAGATGATTTGAGAGCAGAACTGGAAAGTGTGAATTTGTTGTTGGATCTTGGATTTGAATGTATTTGTATTTGGCCATAACCTAGAATGCCTTACATCTAGGCATGTATGTTGACTATTTGAAGAATCAATAAAAATATTTTACTCTTCTTCCTCCTTTGGTTGTTGTTCTTTGTAGTTTCTTATATTGTGTTACCTCTTATAGGGTGGTTTAGAGAGTTGGGTGTGCCATTGGCCCTAGTTTACCCTATCCTTCCTTGCATCAAGTGGTATCAGAGCTTGAGTTTCATCCTTGTGGAGATTTGATCAAGTAGAACTCTTATTTGAATTCGGTTGTAGAGTTGTAGATCTATGGATTTGGCCTATAACTTGCAAAGGGTTATGATCTTGTAGGAACCTAATTTGTAAAGATGGTTCATGGTAGAAGAAATGATGATAATGCTATATTGGATCAATTGAGACAAATCGCAGCCAAATTAGATGTTGTGGAGATAGCCTAGAGGAGAAGAGCACATCATGATGATGTAAGTGATGATGAAGCAATAGCACCAAACTTGAATCAAGAACTTGAAGAAGATCAAGATGAGGAAAGATTGTTGTGAGTGTTGTCTAGGGAAAATTCAAAGCCTATTGTAGAATTTGTTCCTTATGATGAAAAATTGGCTACCAATGTTGTGTTGGATTGGATCTAAGATATGGAGAAGTTCTTTGAGTATGAAAACACTCTTGATAATAGAAATGTGAAGATTGCAATTACTAGGTTGAAAGGTCATGCTTCACTATGGTGGGAGCATTTGCAAACTAAAGGAGAGGAAAGGAGAAGATCAAAACTTGGCCAAAAATGCTGAAAAAGGTAAAGAACAAGTTCCTTCCTACTAATTACCAAGTTATCTTGTTGAGAAAATGCAAAGTTTTGAAACAAAAGGACGTGACTGTGAAAGAGTATACTAAGGAATTCTATAGATTGGACATTAGATCTAGACATGTGGATGATGATGTTGAGAAAATTGCAAGGTACATAAATGGATTGAGATCTAGAATTCAAGATGAAATAATTTTTGTGAAGTTGGGATGTGTGGAAGAAGCAAATTAATATGCCTTGAAAGCTAAGAAGATCTTAACAAAGAAGCATGAACAAAAAAAAGAGGTAGAGATGGTAGATTCAAGAGAGGCAGAGGTAGATCTTATGGTGAAGGTGGTAGATCTGACAATTTTGTATAGGATAAAGGCAAATTTGAATGGAAGAATGATGAAAAAGATAAGACCAAGTGGAAAGGTGGTAGTTCATACCAAGGAGGTATTGGATCTTATCGAGGAAGAGGTAATTCTTATCCTAGAGGTGGTTTCCATGGTAATTGTTTTAGATGTGGTAAAGAAGGGCATAGATCTTTTTGAATGTAGATCTTCTGAAAATAGGAAAAATAATAGAAATGTTGTTATTCAAGGAGACATTGAGAGTTCACCAAGTAGACCTAAGGCTAGATAAAATGTAATGGTGAGAAGAACCTTATGTAATAAGGGAAGTGATGAGGAACCTATTCTTAGAAGAAGTCTTTTCAAGACTAGATGTAAGATGGATGGAAAATGTTGCAAGGTGATCATTGATAATGGAAGTTCAAAAAATTTTGCATTCGAAGAGATGGTTACAAAGTTGTAGTTGTAGAGGCTGAAACATCCCAAACCTTATCATGTTCCATGGATCAAAGATGAGCATAAGATATTGGTAAGTGAGCAATGTATTGTGAAGTTCAAAATTAGACATTACTTTGATGAAGTTTTGTGTGATATTATGCCCATGGATTGTTGTCATATTTTGTTGGGTATACCTTGGCAATATGATAGATATGTTGTGCATGATGGAAGATTGAATCAATATACTCTTTGGGTAAATGGGAAGAAACAAATATTGTTGCCTTTGAATTAAAGTTCAAATGAGTTCAGTTGCACTACAATAAAAGTTTGCATAGTTAATGCAAAGCAATTTTAAAAGGAAGTAAAGAAGAATTAAGTTTATTTTGCTATAGTTCCTAGAGGACTGATTTTTGGTAGTAATGACCAAGCAGAAGAAGTTGGTAATGACAAAGTGACAATAGAAATTTTTGAATTGTTGAATGAATATAAAGATATTGTTGTTGATGATATTCTTGATGGTTTACCTCCAGTAAGAAGTATAAGTCATTGTATGGATTTGATTCCTGGAGCTAGTTTTCCAAACAAAGCACCATATAAATTGATGCCTATAGAGAATGAAGAACTTAACAGACAAGTGCATGAGTTGCTACAAAAGGGAATAATCATAGAAAGTTTGAGTCCATGTGCTATACCTATTTTATTAGCACCTAAAAAGAATGGAGAATGGAGAATGTGTACTAATTCCAAAGCTATTAACAAAATCACAATGAAATGTAGGTTTCCTATGCTGAGGATGGATGACATAATGGATTGTTTAAGTGCAGTAAAGTATTTTACCAAAATTAATTTGAAGAGTGGCTATCATCGTATCAGAATTAGAGAAGGTGATGAATGAAAGACTAGTTTCAAGATAAAATATGGTTTGTATGAATGGTTGGTTATGCTTTTTGGTTTGACTAATGCACCTAGTACTTTCATGAGGTTGATGAATGAAGTTCTAAAAAGATTCTTGGGTAAGTTTTTGATTTTTTATTTGGATGATATTCTAATATTTAGCAATAATAAGGAAGAATATCTTGAGCATATTAGACAAGTATTGCAGACTTTGAAAGAGGAAAAATTGTTAAGTAATCTGAAAAAGTGTTCTTTTATGCAAGAGGAGATTGTGTATTTGGGATCTGTGATTTTAGTTGATGGATTGAAGATGGATTCTAAGAAGGTTAAAGAAATTTTGGAATGCCCTACACCTGAGAATGTAGGTGAGGTAAGATCATTTCATAGTTTGGCTAGTTTTTACAAAAAAATTATAAAGAATTTTAGTTTTGTTTGTAATGCTATGACTAAGACAATGAGGGGAGATAAAAAGGAATTCAAGTGGACACATGGAGATGATAAGAGTTTTGAGACTTTGAAACAAAAGATTGTTGAATTAGCTATATTGGCTTTGCCTGATTTCAACAAAGTATTTCAAGTTGAATGTGATGCAAGTGGTAATGCAATCGGAGCTATATTAAGTCAAGAAGGTAAACCCATTGCTTTCTTTAGTGAGAAGTTGAATGATGCTAAAAGTAATTATTCTATGTATGATCAAGAATTTTATGCTATTGTTCAAGCTTTTAAGAAGTGGAGACATTATTTGATTCCTAAGGAGTTTGTGTTGTATACTAATCATAAAGCTTTAAAATACTTGGGAAGTCAACATAAATTGAATCAGAGGCATATGAAGTGGGTTGAGTGCTTGCAAAATTTTACATTTGTCACTAAGTACAAGAGTGGAGTTGCTAACAGAATTGCTAATGCATTGAGTAAAAATCATTCTTTGTTGACTGAAATGAAGGTTGAAGTTCTTGGTTTTGATGAAATGAAAGAGTTGTATGATGTTGATCTTGATTTTTCTAAGGCATAGAGAGAGTCCAAAGCACCAAATCTGACAAATCATGTAAGTAAGTATGATGAGTATTTCATTCAAAAAGGTATATTGTTCAAAGGTATTCATTTGTGTATTCTTAAAAGTTCTATGAGGTTGAATCTAATCAAGGAAAATCATAGTGGTGGATTGGCAAGACATTTTAGAATTGATAAGACATTGAGTTTGTTGAAAGAGAAGTATTATTAGCCACAATTGTAGAAGGATGTTCAAAAATTTGTAAAGAGTTGTGCAGTTTGTCAAGTTACAAAATGAGTGAGTCCAAATACTAGTTTTTATACACCTATTATTGTTCCTGAGAAACCTTGGAGTGACATCAGTATAGCTTTTGTTCTTAGATTACCTAAGACAGTGAAGGGGTATGATTCTATATTTGTTGTGGTGGAAAAATTTTCTAAGATGGCTCATTTCATACCATGTAAGAAGACATTAGATGCTGATCATGTTGCTAACCTTTTCTTTCAAGAGATTGTGAGATTGCATGGATTACCAAGAAGTATTATTTCTGACAGAGACAGTAAGTTTGTTGGTTATTTTTGGAAGACTTTGTGGAAAAAGATGGGTACTGAGTTGAAGTTTAGTTCTACATTCCATCCACAGATAGATGGATAGAAAAAGGTTGTGAATAGAAGCTTGGGTAATTTGTTGAGATGTTTAGTTGGAATAAGCCAAGTAATTGGGAGATGGTAATTGGCACAAGCTGAATTTACATATAATAATTATATAAATAGGAGTATAGGGAAGATACCTTTTGAGATTGTTACTAGAATGAAGCCTAGAAGGGTATCAAATTTGAGAGATATTGCCAGTGAAAAAAAGATAAGCATTGTAGAAGAAGAATTTGTTGACTGTATGGTATTTACATAAAGAATTGGGTAAAAGCATAGATCTGTGTCACCGTTTATGATACCAAAACCTATTTTGGTCAAATCTCATTTCTCTATCAAAACTCTTTTTTTTTTTTAAATTTAAAATACCCTTTTATAGATTTAGATTCAATATTATTATTATATAAAATTTTGAGTGTTTTGATAAGTTATAATATGTTATAATCTCAAAATATTATAAGTTAATATTTCAACATTTCATAAGATGCTCCCTCAAAAAAGAAAAAAGTAGTAAATCATATCAAAAAAATTAAAAAATTATATTTATATCTAAAGGAGAGAATCCTCTTCACAAATATGTGATTTTTTCTCAAGAAGGTATAGATTTGATAGGAAGTTTTGACAGGAGAAAAAAATTGTTGGATTCTGATAAGGTCAAACTTGAGTACTTATAACAAAGAAAATATACATCAAAAATAATTATTTCTTTTTTTTTCACTAGCTATACATGTCATCTATAAGATATTTTCAAATCAAAACAAAAAAAGATGATTTTCATATACTTGTTTGGCAGGACCTACACCCTATATTTTTTACAGTTAAAAATGGGACTTCAAAATAAAATAAAATGAATAAATTCTTACTCAAAAAAATCATAAAATTTATAGGCATAAAATTCATCCAATTCTACACATTTAATTAGTTTACATCATCTTCATATTTTAAACACAAATACCATTTTTTTGTCATTAATGTTGAACTGCCACATTCTGATATCACATTTCTTTATAAAAGGTGACATAGGTTTCTGCTTTTACCCATGAATTTGAGGATAGAACAAAGTAATCAGAAGTATAAGGAGAATTTTGATCAGTTGAAGATACATCATGATTTTAAAGTTAGTGATGAGGTGATGGTTCATCTAAAGAAAGGAAGATTTCTAGTTGGAACATATAGTAAGCTGAAGATGAAGAAGTTTGGACCTTGTAAGATCTTGAAAATTTTTGATAGTGGAAATGCTTATGGAATTGAGTTATCTGATGACATGGATATATCTCCTATATTCAATGTTACTGATTTATACAAATATCATGAGTTAGATGATGAATTTATTGTATCAGAGGACTTTCCTAAGAAGTAGATTGAAGAAGTTGAACAGATATTGGAACAAAGAATTGGTAAGCGCATAAGAGGAAAAGATTACTATGAATATCTAATGAAGTGGAAGAACAAACCTATGGAAGATACTTCGTGGATTTCTCAATCTGAGTTGGATTCAGCTCAAGTTGTGACATATCAATGATTCAACGGAATCATTTCTTCCAACCATGGTTTTCTAATGTAAGAGCATCCTAGGTTGCACTACTATCCTACATGTTTTCAGTTTTTATCTTATTGTTGAAACTATGTTTTTTGGTTTTTGGGTGCCTGTTGTAGACTATGTAACTAATTTTTCATAATTAATGAAAGGCTTCACACTTTAATGATTTAAGAGGGCCAATAGTACTATATATGGTCCAATGCACAGGTTCTAACTCCTTATGAATTGGGATATATGGTAGTTCTCTTGGAGTATCAATTTATGGTAGTTCTACGTGATAGTTTTATGTGCTTGACTTTCAGGTTGGATGCTAGTTTTCCTTGATAAATTAGAATTTGTGCACTTAAGGGGTTTTAGAGGACCTAAACATCTACCCATAGTTCAAAGTGCAAGTTCTAACTCAATCAAAGCTAGGAGATATCATAATTTTACTCAGACATTAATTTCTAGACACTTAATTGCTGATGCAGGCTGACTTGTGTATTTAATGTTAGGTTTATTTTCATTTAATATTTGCTAAAAGATTACTTGTGGCTTCTCCATGTTCTACAATTATCTATAAGCCATTTTGGCTGGTATAAATAGAGTGTTTAGGCTTAGAGCTAGGATAGTTAAGAGTTTTAAGAGATGATTTGAGAATAGAACTGGAAAGTGTGAATTTGTTGGTGGATCTTGGATTTGAATGTATTTGTATTTGATCATAACCTAGAAGGCCTTACAGTTAGGCATGTATGTTGAATATTTGAATAATCAATAAAAGTATTTTACTCCTCTTCATCCATTGGTTTTTGTTCTTTGTGTTTGTTTATGTTGTGTTAACTCTTGCAGAGTGGTTCAGAGAGTTGGATGTGTCATTGGCCCTAGTTTTTCCTATCCTTCCTTGGGTGGATCCACAATAATGGGTTACACTTTTTTGCCTAAACTGACACTGAACTGTGAATTTTCAAGAAAACTTTCACATTTAGATGCAAATTTCCATTTAATGATAAGGAATTTGAAGATGAAGTAAATTAGAGTCTTTTAGGATTTTCTATTAAGATTCTAAATATATATATTTTTTAAAAAATTGAATTGATTTGATTGAATTAATTTTTCTCCCATGAAAATTGCTATGTTATAAAAAACCTAATGTTTAAAAAGTGACATTGTTTTTGACACACATAACTTTTTTTCTACAATAGATATCAATGTGATTCTTTCAAATTTAGTTTGCTAACATCCATACCAAAACCACAAAGGTGATCTGATGTCTTTATTCATAGTATTTCATATTTTATCAAAGTTTAAAGTTGACCTAACACTAATTTGGACATACATGGCTTTTGACACATGTAACTTATTATATATTTATCCAAATTCAAAATTTATTTTTTTGATTGAAAGAGGACTTGAATATGAAAACTGTAGTTATTTTTCAAAAAATTTATTCTCTTATATACTATTTTTCCATGACCGTTCTATGTATAGGTTTATTTTTTATAATGAACCTCAATTCAATTAACGTAAAAAAATGGATACTTAAAAAATTCAAAATCTATCAAATCCATATTCATTAGAAAGCTCATTCTGAGTACTTGTGTCATGGAAAATGACATGTCTTAAGTGCTCCATCTGAACCTAGCAATTGAGCCTGGAAGCCATGAAAACAACTGAGAATGTTATAGACTTTGTAAAAGCCATCTACTTTACTAGTTTTGATAGAAACTAACTTTCTATCAAAACTTTTTTAATCCTTTCGATAGAAACTACTTTAGTTAGTTTTGATGTTAGTTTCTACCTTATGAATCCTATTTAGTTAGTTTCAATCAAAACTACCATCAAAAGTAGTTTCGATCAAAAAATTTATAATTTCTATCAAAACTAGATGATTACTTTCTATCGAAAGTTTTTGGGCAAAAAATTCGCCTTTCACAATTTTGGAGGAATTTCTTCCTCCAAAACAGTGTAACCCACTATTGTGGGTTCACCCCCTTGCGTCACAAAGCTGGAAAGCTTTCCTTTTTCAAAGAACAAGGCTTCAATATTAATTATTCAAATTAACAATGGGAAAGTAAATTTTGAGAGGGGGATGAATTAATGCTTCAAAAATTTAACTATTATACATTCACCACACATCCATCTCACAATTTAACATGCAAACTAAAATAGCTAACTATACATGTTCATCCATAGCATAAAACAAATAACACATAATACAATAAGTTTGTTACCCAGAAACCTTCCAATGAGAAGGTCAAACTGGAGTGGGAATGACACCCACAAATCTTCACTATTGTAGTTGTAAAGTGTATCCGATTAAGGTTAAAATTGTTTGATTATAAACTATGATCTACTCTATGAAAGGTATGCCCTATTAAAGGCTTACAAAGACTATTAAATCTTACCATGTTAAAGGATTTCAAAACCCTATTAAAATTGTGCCTTTTAGAGGACTTAAAATTGCAATAAAATAAGTACCCTGTTAAAGGATTCACAAAGCCTATTAAGAATACTTGATTAAGAGATTTTCACTTATTCACCTATTAGAATGTTTCAGCCTTGATCCTTCGGTTAGCACCTCTCTACTAGATATTTGTTCTCTTTCCTAATGTGTACTTGATCCTCCTAATCAGATGTATCTCTTATGTCCTTTAACTACTTTGCTTTATTCTCTCTAACCAATTCTACAATTCATATCATTCTCATAACCTGCATAGTCAACATGAATGCTCTCTCTACATTTAGCATTTGACCTTCTCATCTACACGCTACAAACTCTTTAGGGTTTTCCCTCCTTAAGAAGACTTAGGTGAGGTAGGGTTAGGTAGGAATCAATGATTTTGATTCATTCATTTTTCCACTTAGAACATCTTTTTATTCTAATTGGTTGCATATGAAGGATTTGAGAAAATATGCAAATCAAATCCACGAAGCCCTCTAATACTTGCATGTAGGAAACCTATCATAGAGAAGAAAAAAATAAGAAGAGGCAAGGGTTTGGTCTGAAAATATGCAAATTGTATATTTAGATGAAGAAGTGATAAAGAATTACAAAGAGATCAATTCTTAAAAAAGGAGATTGAAAACTAAAAAGGGTAACCTAATAAGTTACAAAGGGTAACCTAAAGGTGAAAGCTATTTAATAATTAATTATTAATTATTAAATAGAGAAAGCTAAAAAATGCATAAAGAGAAATATTAAGAAGGGATAAAAGGTAATTTAATAAATTAAATTAAATTAACCTTTTTCTCTAACACCCCCCCTTAAGATGAGCAACAATATCGAAAGAGAAAGGAAACTACAATGCAATGCTGAAAGAAAACTTGGGTCCCAACAACAAGGCCTAATGAGGTACCCAATCACAAAAAATTCTTTGTGAAACGGAGAAATAGAGAAAACCCAGTGGGAAAAACTCTACTCCAAAAAGAGATAGATGAAAACCTAGTGAAAGACTACAGAAGCCTCCAACTAGAGGAATGTTCTAGAAAATAGGAACAAAGAGTGATCATGAAGAAAACCACTAAAGCATGAAGAAGCCAAAAACTCTGTCAAAAGGAAACTATTGATCTGTAGGACCTCCTCTAAAATAGAACCTAACTAGGTAGGGAAGACTTTAATCTGCATCAAATCAGGAGGTAAACAAAGGCAAACAACTGAACTCAAAAATACTAATGGAATGAAACACCAAAGATTGCAGAGCTGATCAAACAAACCAAGGAAGGTTGTAACCAAAGTAGGAACCAAAAAAAGAGTGTCTATATGGTAGATGATCCATCTCAATGAAATGCATAGGTATCCAGCCACTACAATCATCTAGTACATAGGATCAAATACTAAATACATAGTTCACTCCAACGAACCAAAGAAGCATGAGAAATAATAGAAGAACCCCCTCTAATGTAGGCAAGGGTGAGGTGATAGGCAACTGAGAAAGTGGGCCAAAAATCTCTTGTGAAATAGAAAGAACCAAGAACATTGAGAGTGAGGAAGAGGTACAAACACCTATAAAGGCACATGTCATCTACACATCATGGGGCTAATGTCATGGAAGGGACACTCACTTGACAAGAAAGAGGGCACTAAAAAGAAAACAACTATTCCCCAAAGCACTTTATAATGTAGTATGAGTACAATAAATCACAATGATGAAAAATATTTTGAAAAGCAAGGAGTGGCACTTTATCTCAGTGTGTTTGCATTAAAAATGCTTACAAATAATATCACCAATGATCAGAAAGGGAAAAGAGTTGATACAATAGATAGTACAACCAAAAAGAAGAGATCCCATGCCATGAAAATGATCCCCAGACCTGAAACACCCAAGATATCCACCATCATGCAATAAAGGAAAAAACATGACAAAAAGAGCATAGAGCAAAATCTAGAATAAATTATAGCATTTTTGAAAAGTAGATGGAACCAGCTTTCGAAAAATATAATGTGTTCGAAAAACAAAAATGGGACACTCAAGATATGCCCTCTGAAGTGAAAAATAGAACATCTAGATTTGACTACCAAAATAGACAACCAAACTACATCAAAATCAAAACACACCTACACCAATATCTCTGTCTCAAAACCAACTTTTTGGCACTTATTTTAGATCGAAAAAATACATATGTATGCTTAAGTTACGGTGAAAAAACCAACAAGGCCCCTAGAAATGCATAAAAATATTTTTTTTAAATAATAAAAGATAATAATAATAAATAAAATAAACCACCCCTCACCACCGATGAAGTAGCAGCCTAGCAGTGGGAGGAGGTCTGTTGCGGTGGAGCGGTCGCAAAGTCGCTATGGAGCTGCTAGCGAGCTACTAAGTGGTGATCGCCTACGGTAATTACAGTAGTTCTACTATGGTTAGTTAACTGCCATGGGTTAAAAACCTTTAAAAATTGATTTTTTTTACCTTTTTTTTGAACTTTTGGTGTCTCAAACTATGTGTAAAGGTTGTACGACCCTGCCAAGAAAAAAAAAATTTGCCTCCCGAATCAATGTTATCGAAAATGGACAAGCTTTATATGGAAAAAGGGGTTTTGACACCTTTTGGATCCATCCGTGAAGTCCATTTTGCCTCAAACTACTCCAAAAATTAGTGAACTCCCCATTTTCTTAGGAAATACCTGAAAAACTCCAGATTTGATCTATCAAACCCTTGCTCTCCCTTTTTCTCCAAATACCAAACAAGCTATAGTAGATCTGGCTCTAATACCATGTAGGATTTGAGAAAATATACAAATCAAATCCACGAAGCCCTCGAATACTTGCATGTAGAAAACCTATCATAAAGAAGAAAAAGACAAGAAGAGGCAAGGGTTTGCTTTAAAAACATGCAAATTGTATATTCAGATAAAGAAGAGATAAAGAATTACATGTTAGAGTAATTATTTCCTAATTAACTCCAATTGCTTAAGCTAAAATTTAGGCATCTAATAATTAATTCTTTTATTAATTATTTTGATGCAACCTAGGTTAGACCTTTTTAGGGTTTCAATCTCCTATATAAGGATGATCTCTCATTGTAAACATTCACTTGAGATAATCCAGTTTTGATTATAGAAATATCTCTTTTTCTCATCAAGAATGTCTCATCTATGGCTCTGGCAATTCCTACCTCCATAGATTTTTGTCTCTCTCTTTTGTAACAAGTGTTTGCATGCAAGTGATTCTTGGAAGTTGTGGGGTTGATCGTGCATCAACTTCAACATTACAAAGAGATCAATCCTTTTAAAAGGAGATCGAAACCCAAAAAGGATAACCTAATAAGTTACAAAGGGTAACCTAAAGGTGAAATCTATTTAATAATTACTAATTAATTATTATTTAGAAAAAGCTAAAAAATGCATAAATTTAAATCTTAAGAAGGGAGAAAAGGTAATTTAATAAATTAAATTAAATTGACCTTTTTCTCTAATAGGATGTACTACATAGGGATTCTCAATATACCTCCATATATATCTTGTAGAATTGTAAGACAATCTTTAATTCGGCCCAAAAATAGTTTACATAGTAGTCTATGTCATTACAAACAACTATGCCAAAAAGCATTTACTCGGCACTTGAAAGCTTTGATGCTCAACAATCACTATATCCTTAATGTTGTAACTTGGCTCCTAAATGACTAGGTATCCACTATTTTACTCAACATCTGAATCACTCAGCATATATGACTTTCTTGACACTTGAGTGACTCAAAATATACTAGTGCTTGGCACTAACTACGTATATTGCTTAGCATACACTACTTACTCGGCACATTCTGAGTTTTGTTAAGTAATGACTTTAGTGTTTTGTCACTTCCTTATCAAAACCAAAATGAGATCAACATATTGGAGGTGAATACACTTCTAACATCTTCAAAGAATTTTGTATTTCTGTTGGGATTAAGAGAGAGACTATAGTACCTTATAATCCTCAACAAAATGGGCTTGTAGAAAGAAAAAAGAACTACTATAGAAGCAACAAAAGCCATGATTCATGATCAAAATCTCTTTACATCTTTTTGGGTTGAAGTAGCAAATATAGTAGCATACATACAAAACATAAGCCCTCATGTAACATTAGAAAATTTAACTCCAGAAGAATCTTTCATAGGGGACAAATCATACCTTAATCATCTAACAATTTTGGGTTGTCTAGTCTACATTCACATTCCCAAAGAGAAAAGGTCCAAATTAGAACCTTCTGAAAAGAAATGCATATTGGTTGGTTACAATGAAACATCTAAGGGATATATAGTATATATTATATTAGTTAACATTTTTTTCCCTTGATTTTAAATCATAAAGAGGAAAATTCTTGATAAACTAGCAGATTGAATTCCCACAAAGGCACAAGGAATTCTCTACTTAGTATTGCTTTGGAATACTATTAGGTGGAGCTGCCATTTTGAAAAGATATTTTTTAATTTCTCTTTTGAGGGAAAATCTTCCGAATGAGTATTTTTCTAAAAAATGCTAAAAATATTTTAAACAATCAATTCATAAAAATGAAGAGAATGTGTAGGCTAAAAAATCATTCAAATCTAACAAAAAAAATCATCCACATGATTAATCATTAAAGATGAAAGCAACTTAAGCTTTATCCTTCTTCCCTCGAGCTCTTTCAACCTCAAAACAAGATTTCAAACTGTAATAAGATAATGCAAAGCTTTCACAAATGATTTATCTGCACAAGAACACAAATCACTATAGAATAGACTGCAGTACCTATTCCAAAAAGACTTTAACATATAAAATTGCATAATTTTATATTACTTATCACATAATGAAATCCACTTAAAGTTCAAAGCATAGATACTTAATCAAAAATAGTTATAATTTCGTATCTCCTAAGAGTCGACCCTTTTACAAGAGAATTTCCTACTTTTAAACAAATCCTACCTGAATAGTTTCTCCAACTACCATAACTCCCTTTTGCAAATATTTTATCTTTTCACACACATCACAATAATTAATTCAATTTAAGAATTAATTATTTTACATTTGTCCTGTTTCCCAAGAATCCCTTCCTGTACAAACTTTCCACAAAATGCCTCATGTTACTTGATAATAATTAATCCTTTTAAAGAATTAATTATTTAAACTTATTTCTTTCTTTTTTACTTTATCTTACCGCATTTATCAATTTTACTTTCATGGTCACGTTACAATAGTAACAATTAATTCTTTCTAGAATTAATTATGTGAGAATTCATTTTACCTTAAAAGAGTTTGATATTTAATCATTTTGCATATAGTAATATTTAATTATTTAAATAATTAAATATAATACAAAATAATTTGTAATGCTTTTACCTTGAAAGTATTTTAATTTTTAATTTTTAATTTTTGGGAGGGGTAATACTTAGGGTTTTAAAACCCTAGGTAACATATTCCAAGACAAAATTCTGTTGAAATTGGTAGGGATGTTTAGTTTGATAAAGAGATCACATTCAAAACATCCTTAAACAAAAAAGATGAAGAAATTGAGAATCAGAGGGAGTATATCATAGAAGATTATTATAATACTAAGAATCAGAGGGAGAACACTATAGAAGATAATTTGGCTAGAAATTTGAGGGAGTGTCCTCTAGAAGAACGAGACCTTTTTGTACCTAAAGTTGATAATGATGATGTTTTAAATCACAAGAAAAGACCACTATGAGCCAAGAAAATGATTGAAGAGAGAAATGTAAAACCAGATGAGATTTCTAGAGAAAATAAGAAAACAAGAAATCAAAAATGTTATGTAGCCTTAATAATAGAACTGACAAAAATTGAGCCAACTAATATTGAGGAGGCTTTAAATAGAAGAATATCAATCCATTCTAAAAATAATGCATGGTACATCATACCTAGACCTAAAGACAAATTGGTTGTATCTTCAAAATGGTTGTTTAGAATCAAGTATGCACTTGATGAAAGCTTTGAAAAACACAAGGCCAGATTTGTTGCAAGAGGTTTCTCTCAAAAGACCAAAATTGACTATGAAGAAACATTTTCTCCAGTTTTGTGCTAGACCTCAATAAGAATGATAATTTCCCTTGTTGCATCCAAAGGATGGAAAATACATCAAATGGATGTAAAGATAGCTTTCCTAAATGGCACCATTGAAGAAGAAGTATATATAAAACAACTTGAAGGTTTCACCACACATGACAAGAAGAGTTATGTATGTAGACTAAAGAAAGCTCTCTATGGCCTTAAGCAAGATCCCAGGGTTTGGTTTGAGAGGATAAATAGCTATCTCTCCAAGTTAGGATGCTCTAAAAATGAAGCTAATCCTAACATATACTTCAAAATATGTAATGATGATATGTTAATTATTGTTATTTATGTTGATGACTTTCTAATAGCAGGTGTAGACCATCTTATAGCTAAATGCAAACAAGATCTCATAGCTGAATTTGACATGAAGGATCTTGGAATTCTACATTATTATTTTAGGTTTAGAAGTGAGGTAGAAAGAGAAATATATTTTCCTAAACCAAGGAAAATATACTACTGATATATTGACTAGATTTGGAATGATGGATTGTAAGCCTCTTTCAATTCCAATGGAAACTACCCTTTACAAGCTTAAAAGTGAAGTAGCAGATTCAAAACCTATAGACCCTACTCATTAGTGTAGAAATTTTGGATCTCTTATGTACTTGGTAACACACAACCTGATATTTGTTATGCTACAACTGTGTTAAGTCATTTCATGTCTGAACCCAAGAAAATTCACCTAATTGTTGCCAAGCATATTTCAAGATATCTACGAGGAACGATTAGACTCAGACTAAAGTATAAAAATACAAAATTTCAACTTCAAGGGTATTCTAATTCAGACTAGGCAAGTAGTTCTATTGATTGTAAGAGTATTGTTGGATGTTGTTTTAGCCTTGGACCAACTATGATATCTTGGTTCAGTAGAAAATAGTCAACAATTTCTCAAAGCTCCACCGAAGCTAAATATATGGCTACCTCTACGAGAGCACGTGTAGTAGTATACCTAAGGAAGCTTTTATTTGGATTATTTGGAAAATCCACTATAATCTATTGTGACAATCAAAGTTGCATTAAACTATCAGTCAACCCAATTTTCCATAACAGGTCCAAACACATAGAAATTCCTTACCATTATGTAAGGGGCATGGTGGAAAGAGATGTTATAAAATTGATCTACATTAGCACTGAAGAAAAAAATGAAAACATTTTCACTAAGCCTCTTGTAAAGTTGAAAATTGAGTACTTCAGGAACAAACTTAGTATGATTAAATTGTAACTTAAGATTTAAATCTCGTATTTTGTAAATTATTCATGAATATTTAATCAAATCAATATTGAAATATTGTGGATGCTTTGTGGCATAAGAAATGATGATTTTTTATGCAGATTTGATTTCTATTATAAGGTGATGATCTTATTAATATCTTGACATGTTATCATGTGTCATAATTTGATTGAACACTTGATGATAGATGTATCATGGTTGACTAGATTCAAGTGAAGTCCTTGTGTATCTTGATACTAGTGTTATCACTGGATCTAGTTCTGAACTAGTTAAAGGTTGTGATAACTATTGTGTTAAAATTGAGCTAAGATAGAATTTTTTTTATCCTTAATATTTTTTATGCACTCTCAAGGTTGCACTTTGTTGGTAAATAGATTGTTCTTCTTCTGATTCTCCTTTTAATTTGCCCAATTTGTAATGAAGAATGACTTTATACAACAGTTAGGAAACTATTTTTGAGAATAACTAGTTTCCCTCTGAAATAAGGTACAGTCACAGCTTTTGAAGACATGATACAAAAGAAGATTTCTATGCTCGCCCATTTGATGTAAGATAGGCATGATGATAACTTGTTTGAACATTTTTCAGTTGTTGCACGAAGAAGCAGTAACTGGGGAAGATGTGGCGTGCTATCTCCAAGTTCCTGTCTATTGGTGAAAGTCTGTTCATTTCACTTTCTCAAACGTGAAACATATGGAGAGATAGATGAAGAGGCATAGTCCTTTTGCTTTTGGTTTCAAAAGTGGTCTCCAGTCCTTTTAGATTTTGGAATTCATAACATTTCACATTCCCATAAGGGGCGTATGCTTGGGAATTTTATATAAGTTGTTGTAAAAGAAACAAAAGGGGGGGGTTCAGCCTTTTCTACATACAGTCAGAGAGCTGGAGTAGAGAGGGGGTAAATTGTTGATGTAATAGACTTAATATTGTAGAGTCAATGGAAGGGTGTTTTATATCAATAAGTTCATGTCCCATTTAGTTAGTTAATGGTTGCTTCTATGTTTCTTTCTTTAAAATCTGAATTACAGAAAGAAAGAAAAGATGTTTCATTCTTTCGTTATGAAGATATGAATCAACTAAGGTAAGATGTGATTTGCGAGATTTAGAGAAGGATTCATTGGAAGTTCTTAATCATTTCATTTATATTTTCATTGATAGTTTCTATAGTTGAATTGATGTTGAGTATATGGATTCATAAAAATTGTGAGTTCTATTGCTTGGTTTATAGATTAGAAAGTTTTTCTTGCCTGGATTAAGTCCTGTTTAGGCTTAATTCAATTTGCCTCTTCTACTCTCGGGTTAAGAGCATACCCCATGTTAGTTTAGGAGAGAAACATAATTCCTTGAACATTATTCACATGGGGATTTGTACCTTAATTCAAAGGGAAACTAGTTATTCTCAGAAATAGTTTCCCAACTGTTGTGTAAAGTTGTTCTTCATTACAAATTGGGCAAATTAAAAGGAGAATCAGAAGAAGAACAATATGTTTACCAACACACTTTCAATCCTCTTTTCATCTAAGAGAGAGTGTTAAGATTTTAGTCTCCTTCAAATTGATAGGTTTAGAATATATATATATATATATATATATATATATATATATATATATATATATATATATATATATATATATATATATATATATATATATATATATATATATATATATATATATATATATATATATATTTATTTATTTATTTATTTATTTATTTATTTATTTATATAAACTTTTGAAGTATTATATATATACTTATATTTATATTAATCTCCTGAAGATACATATATGGTAAATTTAATTTAATATTGAAATGATATTGGTTATTGAATGGTTACATTGAAATGATATCGGTTATTGAATGTATTTCGTAATGTCACCATTCAGTGATTATGATTTTTGAAGAGTCAAGCCACGGAGGGTCATGGCTCCTCGTGGTATATTCCATGGGAGATTCATGACCCTCCATGGACGATGGCTCTCATCATAAGTATATATCTAGTGGCCATGACTGTTGTAGGAAATAATCAATAACTAGGACTTTATCAACTACCAACAGTCTAAGAAATAAATCAAACTAAATAGGATTAAGTTCTTGGATAACTTGGTCAATTTCCAATCATAATGTATATTCTAGATCTAAACCAATATATTTGACACTGGTCTTACAAATATCAAATTGATATATATAAAGATCTTTGTTTTCCTCCATAAATATATGTATATATAATTAACAATTTGCCTACTTATTTCCTTCTTGTTTGTCTCCTTAATTTTTCTTCTAAGACTAGTGATCTTTGTTCTTATGTCATGGTTTTCCATAGTACCAACAATCTCTTGGTCCCCTAAATTGAGACATCTTTCCCTTTGATTTTCCTCTAGACTTCCCATGATTTCTAAAATTGTTTCTTCTCATTCGTTTTATCTCTTCTTTGTGTGTTCAACACACTTCCTAATGTAGATCTACCTAAGATTTTCCTAAAAATTTCCTCAATTACAATGATACCAACCACATCATCAAATTTCAAGCTATTAGAACTAGAAACAAAATTACTCACAGCCATTACCAAGTCATTCCATTTATAACACAAAGAACATAGAATCAAGAGAGACCTAATTTTTCATCAAAATTAATATTTAAATAAGATAACTAAGTGGTAACTTTATTAAACTCATTTAAATGATCAAAAATAGATCCACCTTCTACCATCTCTAAATTAAATAAATGCTTCATGAGAAATATCTTGTTTGAAGCAAAAGGTTTTTCATACAACTTTTCTCGGGTATAGTACTTACTTGATCAATCACCACAAGATAACAATCTCCCACTTGATGACTAATTAGGCTCCATCTTAGCAAAAATTTGTAACCATAAGACATGGTTAAATACTTCAAAAGCTCCTTAAGATTATTGTTGTCACAAAAGTTTGCACCCTTGTCCAAAGTTGTTACCTAAGGACAACCTTGTGAAACATGGAAACAACCTCCAAGTTGTGGGACTTGAATTGTGAGGTTGAGTCTTCGAAGGAAGTCGGATTTCTTTACTATCAGGGTGCACCTAGCTACTCTTAGAGAGGAAAAGGGAGAAGGAACACATAGAAGCAAACTACCTAATCTAATCTCAGGGGTGATGCACCAAAATAGAGTTTTCAAACCAATCTCTACACATACATGAACTTTTGAACCATCATGACACCAAAAGATATACAAATCTAGACTTGTTTTAATCTAACAATAACATGCAGATCAGAAAACCCAAATAAATGATGTAAGGAAGATGATATTCACTTATATATCATTCATAGGTCAAAGAGATATAGTCATGCAAAATTGCAAATATCCACAATACACTAATGAGAGGAAAATAGGTCTTGCACAACACATCAATGGCTAAAGGAGATAAGGTAGAATGGAATATAGTTCAAAGGCAAAGGGGATTTATAGTAGCATGCCAGAGCAAAGCTAAAAAAATAGAGAGGGCCCGATCCTTATAAAGATTACAAATTTTTTCCTTTATAGCTCAGCCATAATTAATATATCTTCTCCTAGAAGCCAAGCTCAACCACTACCATTAAGTGCCTCTGAGAACATTCAAGGAAATCTAAACAAAAGATCAGATCTGGTACACTTGCAGAGATGTGAAAATAATATAAACTCTGACTGGAGAAAACCCTAAAGTGATGAAAATGGTGCCAATCAATGCCAGAACCCTCAAAATAGACAATTAGGAGGTGGAAGGGATGCCCCTACATTGTTCATAGCACAACAATAACTCTGGAGTGGTTTGTATCAATTTAGAAGATCAGATCACATGAGAAAATACTATCTTTCCTCTTTCTTGGTTCATGATTCAACAAAGTCAGCAGGTCAACCTAGTCATGCAACTAAAATAAGCCACATGGGCCAATTGTGTTATTCCTTTTCACCACCTCACAAAGTCTTCACATGTTTGACTACTTTAAACAACTAATTGTGACACCTTTTAAACTTAACTACAATGGCTTACAATACTGTCAACCTTAACAATGATGTCAACTTAACTATGACTACCTTTCAAATTGGGCCTACTGGGACATGTGGCAAGACCTTGTTATGTCACTATGACTAAAGATCGATCATTTTCCCATAGTGAAATAATGAGAGATATCGATCTTCCCCCATCTAATGGCCTAGAAACATGCAACCAATTCACTAACCATGCAAGAATCCAAACCAATTAGAACTCTTCTATACACCAACCTATCTGATAAGTCTTGTCTTTTGTCGCTTGCCAAGTGAAATAGGACCCATAATCCACATGTCAAGTGCTCACTATGTCGCATAAATTAAAATACTTGTAGCTTTCCATAATGATAGCGAGAACCATCGATCTTCCATCATCTAACAAAGAAAGTAAAAACTAAGAATGTTCGGCCCACCAAATTGACCATGTTATAGACTTGGCCAATGAAATTCTCACTGCACACTAGCTCAATCTAACTCACATCAACATGTCAGCATAGTCAAAAAATGGTCCACTAAAGAAACTTGGACCTACACATACATGTGGCGTGATGTTGATTTGTCTCATGAAATAAAGAATGAGCACTTTTACAAAGTAGCAAAGTGATGGTCATGGATCACAAAAAGATTTGACGGTAGGTGAAATATGGGCCCACAAAGATATTAAATCATGCAAGCATTTAGGAAAAAGTAGATAATCTAAGTTTAATATAGAGTATTTTTGTGCCCCATATTTGAATATTTAAATATTGTGAACATTGATTGGGTTTGAATTCCAATATGGCAATTTTGGCAAGAAGGCAAAAATGACCAACAAATTTGGCGACTTAGGGGTGATGCAAGCTAGCTATGCATAAACCAGTAGCATGTGCATCCATTAGGAAACAGAGTCATAGAAATCATGAAGATATGCCCAATAAAAACCCTAAAATTGCATAAAACATGCCCAAGAACCTCAAAACTACCTCTCTGCAACTAAAATCAGGAACCAAAAATCCTCTACAATCTCTGCAAAAAACACATGTGCTCATGCACTTCTTGAAAAATAGGAAACCATAGGAAGGAAACTAACCTAACTATATACATGAAATTTACATATATGCAAGTTTAAACAAACCCATTGACTAGTTTTTTGAAGTAGCTCCCCTTCCTCACTAATTGATTTCTTGTTCCATGCACAAGGGCAGCTGAAAATAATAGCAAGTGTGACAAACACACTTTTTCATGAAGTACCTTCGTCCCAATGCTGAAAAATAATAAATCTTTCTAGTATTGGGGCATTACCTTGTGGATTAAAATATACTTGCTCCTCTTTGTGTTCTTCATCCTTATGCTCAAGAGTAAGCATCACCAGAGGCAACTTGCTGATTTTTTGCAAAGATAGATGCCTTATGGGGCATCCTCTTGATGATGTAGGGCCAAAGGGATCATCCTCAACCACTTTATTGTGTTCTACAATGGTAGCCTCTAACTGGTTTGGAAATGGTTCATCCTTCTGTGAAGAAAGAATCTTCACCTTGTCTTCATGTCATTCTTGAACCACCTCTCAAGAGCTACTAACATGGTGTGGTTTTCAACTTATTTTTGTAGTATAACATGCTCTTCATATATAGGATATGATGCCTCAACATCCATGGAAGAGTGGATAGCATCCAACTCATCTAGAAGATCATCCTCATCATTGATCTCCTTTATTACAGTTGCAAAGACATGCATAGGTTGAGGGTCAACCTCGTGCAGGTTAGCATATTCCTCCTCAAGGATAGAGTTATCCTTGAAGCTCTCTTTTTTATCCTCCATATCATTGAGGATAGTCTACTATAGTGAATGATCTTCTTCCTTAACACACAATAGATTGTCATTTTTTTGGTAAGGGTTCAAAATCCATGATTAGTTCCTCAAGGGGAGGAACAACCTTTTCTTCTTTTTCTTCCTCGACAAAAGAGGGAAGCTCTTCAAATAAGAGTATTGGATCCTCTTCCTTCTTATCAATAGCTATCAATAGCTTCATAAAAACTACAATTTCATAGAAAAACTAAAAGTCACAAAGATCAAGGATGATCTTTACATACCAACACTATGTCTATATGAAACCAATAGATGTGCACTAGAGTCCCCTGGTGTTTGATTGAATGCCTCCAAAGGCTGATTTCATTGAGAATAATACCCAAATTCTCAATACATGAAGATTGGATTGGCTTCCAGTGGGCTTATGGAGTTAAAATTATTTGTCCCACTAAGCATGCCAAAAATTGTTGTCACAAAAGTTTGCGCCCTTGTCCAAATTTTTTACCTAAGGACAATCTTTTGAAATACGAAAACAACCTCCAAGCTATGGGACTTGAACTATGAGGTTGAGTCTCTAGAGAAGGTTGGCTTCCTTTACTATCAGGGTGCACCTAACTCCTCTTGGAAAGGAAAAGGGAGAAGGAATGCATAGAAGCAAACTACCTAATCTAATCTAAGGGGTGATGCACAAAAGTAGAGTGTTCAAACCAATCTCTACTCATACATGTACTTTTGAACAATCATGACACCAAAAGATATACACATCCAGACTTTTTTTAATCTAACAATCACATGTAGATCAAAAAATTTCAGATAAATGATGTAAGGAAGATGAGTTTCACTTATATATCATTCATAGGTCAAAGAGATGCAGTCATGCAAAATTATAGATATCCACAATACACTAATGAAAGGAAAATGGGTCTTGCATAATACATCAATGGCTAAAGGAGATAAGGCAGAATGCCATATAGTCCAAAGGTAAAGGGGATTTATAGTAGCATGCCAAAGCAATGCCAGAGAAACAAGAGGGTCTGACCTTTACAAAGATTACAAAAATTTTCCTTTATAGCTCAAGCATAACTAAGATATCTTCTCCTAGAAGCCAAGCTCAACCACTGCCATTAAGTGCCTCTAAGAACATTCAAGGCAATCTAAACAAAATATCTAATCTGGTACACTTGCAGAGACATGAAAATCATGGAAACCTTAACTAGAGCAAACCCTAAAGTGATGAAAATGGTGCCAATCAATGCTAGAACCCTCAAAATAGACAATCAGGTGGTGGAAGGGATGCCTCTGCATCATTTGTAGTGTAACAATAACTCTAGAGTGGTTAGGATTGATTTAGAAGATCGGATCATGTGAGGAAACCCTATCTTTCCTCATTCTTGGTTCATGAATCAACAAAGTCAGTAGGTCAACCCAATCATGCAACTAGAATAACCCACATGGGCCAACCATGTTATTCCTTTTTTCCAACTCACAGATTCTTCATGTGTTTGATAGCATTAACCAGCTAATTGTGCCATCTTTTAAACTTAACTATAATGGCTCACAATATTGTCAACCTTAACTATGATGTCAACTTAACTATGACTACTTTCAAAGTGGGCCTACTAGGACACATGGCAAGACCTTGCTATGTCATTATGACTAAAGATCAATCATTTTCCCATAGCAAAAAAATGAGAGACATCAATCTTCCTCCATCTAACAGACTAGAAACATGAAACCAATTCACTAATCATGATAGAATCCAAATCAATTAGAACTCATTTGTATGCCAACCTATCTGATAAGTCTTCACTTTTGCAGCCTGCCAAAGGAAACATGACCCACAATCCACATGGAAAGTGCTCACTATGTTACATAAATTAAAATACTTGCAGCTTTCCATAACGACATAGTGAGGACCATCAATCTACCATCATTTGATAGAGAAAGTAGAAACTAAGAACATGCGGCCCACCAAACTGACCATGTCAGGGACTCAACCAATGAAATACCCATTGTATGTCAGCTCAGTCCTACTCACATCAACATGTCATCATAGTCAAAATATGACCCACATGTAGACATGGTGTGATGTTTCTTTGTCGCATGAAATAAAGAACAAGCACTTCTACAAAGCGACAAAGCGATGGTCATGGATCGTGAAAAGATCTGACAGTGGTTGAAATGTGAGCCCAAAAAGATACTAAATCATGCAAATATTTAGAAAAAAAGGTGATAACCTAAGTTTAATATAAATTATTTATGTGCCCGATGTTTGAATATTTGAATATTATGAAAGTTACCTAGGTTTGAATTCCAATATGGAAATTTTGGTGGGAATGCAAAAATAACTAACAATTACTCTTATAACTTTTGTAAGGATAATCAAGATATTATCTAAATAATGTTATTAGCACTCTTAGTAACTTTAATTGTAAACATGATCACTAGATTAGATATAAATGTTGAAGAGGGAGATTGTTGAAGGAGATTTTTGAAAATAGATGATTGATACAAGTATGATAAATGTGTTTCAATCATTATTTTGTCACTAATGTGAAACCTATTATTTTTCCAGTAAGACTACTACTTATATGATTTAAGTAATATCACTTATTTGATTAATGAAGAGACTTTGATCAAAAGATTTAGCAATAGCACCTAGAGTTTCAAGGTTGAGTTATGATATAAAAAAGAGGACAAGAATTAGTTAAGACAGTGATATCATAGTGCATTGATAATCTACTTACGGTTGCAAAAGTTGGTTACACCAACCAAGTTCAAAAGAACAAGTTAAAAAAAGTTTGTCTATCAAGCTTGACCAAATGGATAGTAGGTGTCGAGAAAAGTTAGTGCAAGATGAGAAGAAAATCAGTTAGAGCCAAGTAAGAGTCTATTTAGTGTATGTCGAGAAAAATAGTGGATGTCGAGTAAAGTTTAGTTGATGTCGAGCAACAGTAATGTTTAGTTGATGTCGAGCAACAGTAAAGTTTAGTTCATTCCAAGTGATTTTACAGAGGATGTCGAGCAACGTAGTATGTGTTAAGCATCAGAAGCAAGTTAATGCCAAGTGTCAACATTATTAGAATATCGAGAATTTGATGGATCTAAGCCAATAAGTTTGTTTTCTTGGATTGTGTGAACCAGGTGGAAGATAAGATTGATGAGCCAGTGGCACAGAATTCATGGTAAACCATTTTGAAATGAATTCAAAGAGGATTGAAGGAGAAGTTTCTAGAAGTGATATGAAATGAGGGGTAGATTCATTTAATCCTACCTAATTTTTCCTAACCCTAAATTGGATGATGAAGAATGAATGGAAAAAGATCTTAATTCTCTATTTAAAGGGATGGCTAGTCAAAAACAAGGGTTTTCATGTGCAAGAACCTAATAAAGACAAGGAGTCAAGGGTATTGCTTCATTTAGCAACCTAATTGAGAGTCTACATTGAGATGATAAGAAAGAAGGCTCAAGGGTATGGATGCTTGAAGGGTGAACAAGCTATCAGAGCTTAAATGTGTGAAAGCCAAGTAGAATAGAGGACTGAAATAGAGATCTATAATCTACAAATGGAGTTGTAAGTTGTTATCAAATTAAGCCTTACTATTACTCTCTAACAATTGTATCAGTCTATGGTAAATCCTTTGGATTCAAGTTGACCTAACAATCATTTGTAAATCCTTTAACCGAGTGACATTCCAAGTGAATGGTCTAAAGTCCTCTAACAAGGCTCACTCCTTACAGAGTGATTAAAATCCTTTAACCAGGTCACATTTAATAGTATATATTGTAACTTTTAACAAGGTTGGCCTTTCACAAGGAATCACTTCAGCAGAGTGAAAAAGAGTAGCATGTTACTAGTGGTTTTTCCCAATTTGGGTTTCCATGTAAATCATTGTGTCAAGTGTGTTGTTGAATCTATTATGTTTCATATTTACATTTCTACAAATTGATTTGACAGTAACCTATAAGTTTTAAGTGATTGCATAATCTTATGGATGCATGCATGATGATAAATATTTTATGAGTTCACTAAGCTATGAAAAGTTTTATTTATACATCTAGACCTTGAATAATTGATTCACCCTCCTCTCAATTATTCTAAAGAATTCTAACAATTGGTATCAGAGCCATCTTCTTAAGAGGACTAGTTTGAAGGTACTAGAAGCACAAAGATCAAGATGTCAAAAAGAGATGTATCCAAGCTTAATAGAGATAACTTTCCTGCATGGAAAATTTTGATGAAGCTACACCTTGGAGGACTTGAAGATCATGTGCAATCTACCATTACTACTAAGCATGTTGATCTTAATGGAGCCCTAATTGTTGAGGATCTAAAAAAGAAGAAAGAACACAACCAGGCAATGTTGGAGATTATTGTTGCCCTAAGCTATGATGAATTTGATGATGTCAAAAGTTTTGATAGTACAAAAAAAATGTGGGATACTCTACACATAATTTATAGAGGAGACAAGAATGTTCTAAGAGCCAAAGATGAGAGTCTCAAAGGTAAGTTTGATGATATGAGAATGCAAGAAAGTGAAAATACTGCTCAATATTGCTCAAGGATAAAAAGATGGAATTAATGGAATAAGAGGAGCTACTGGTACAATAGATGATGATACTATACTAAGAAAATTTTTAAGAACATTGCTACCTATATATGCTATTAGAGTTTTTGCAATACAAGAACTGGGATGTATACCAGGGATTACTCTATCTCTTGAAGGTCTAGTAGGAAGGCTCACTGGTTTTGAGCTATCTAACTTTGATAATTACAAACTTAAAAATATTGAATCTGCTTTCAAAGATAAGTTGTCATTAAAGGAACCTGATGAAAAGAAGAAGAAGAAGACAAATTATGTGTCCAATGATAGTGATACAAATGAGGAGGATGTAGATCAACTTGAAGCACTACTGGCAAGGAGATTTCATAGAGATAAAGGAAAGTTTAAAGGCAATTTACCTATCATTTGTTTCAATTGCAATGAAGTTGGTCATATTGCTACTAGATGTCTAGAGAAGAAGAAGTACAAAAGTGGTGACAAGTACAAAAGTAGAAGAGATGAAGACAGCAAGGATTACAAAGATAAAGGCAAGAAGTATTGCTACATTACTGAACAGGAAACAAAAGATGAATCTAATGATCATTATGATGAAGTGGTGTGTGTTGTAATGAAGGATGAATCTAATGAGGATGAGGCAACTGCACTTGTGTTTTGTGTGAACAAGAATGACAAATGCATCATTGACAGTGAATGTTCACATCACATGACTAGAGATAGAAGTAAGTGCATTGCCTTGAATTGTTATGATGGAAATAGTGTAAGATTTGGTAATGATGCACCACATTTGATAAAAAGAAAAGTTTCTATCAAACTCATAGAAAATATTTTATCTAACAATGCATACTATGTTGAAGGACTTAACTATAATCTATTGAATGTGTCACAATTGAATAATTCAGGATGTAAGGTTGAGTTTGAAAAAAAGATTGCTAAGATGTATGATACTGATGGAAAACTAATTGGAAAGGGTGACCAAACTAGAAGTAATCTATTCTACCTTGATATAGAGGATGTTGTTTGTCTAATTGTAAAATCTGATGGTGTATGGCTATGGCACAAAGGGTTATGTCATGTTAATTTTGATAACTTAACTTGGTTAGTATCAATAACATGAGAAAAGTTAGAGGTTTGTCTAAGTTGAAGAATCCTGATAATATAATGTGCAAACAATGTCAGTTAAGCAAAATGACAAAGTCAAGTTTTAAGAGTAAAACTCATACCTCTAAAAGAATACTAGAGATTTTTCATACTAACTTATGTGGACCAATTGAAATGCAAAGCTACAAAGGAGTTAAGTACATTATGCTACTTCTTGATGATTATTCTAGAATGATGACAATTATGTTTTTGAAACAAAAATCTAATGCTTTCCAAATGTTTAAGTGGTACTTAGAAAGAGTTAAGGAGGAGAATTTACATCAAATGAGTTTGAGATGTTCTATAATGACAGAGGAATCAAAAGATAGACATCTACTCCTAGAACCCCTTTACAAAATGAAATTGTTGAAAGGAGAAATAGGTATGTAATGGATTGTGCTAGGACACTCATGATGAAAAAAAATATTTCTTTGAAATATTAGAGAGAAGCTATAAGTATAGTTTTCTATACCTTGAACCATGTACAAGTCAAGAAAGTTACTCATTCAACACCTTTTGAACTATGGTATGGATATTCACCCAATGTGAAATATTTTAAAGTATTTGGAAGTAAATGTTTTATTCTTAAAGATTTCAAGAATAGTAAACTGGATGCAAAAAGTGAAGAAGTTATATTCCTAGGTTATTCCACAAGAAGTAAAGCTTATAAGTGTTTAAATACTAACACTAACAAAGTTATGGAAAGTGAAAACGTGAAATTTGATGAACATACAGAAGTTTATGAGGCTGAACCTATGAAAGAACCGAAAGAATACAAATCATTATATATGTTTACAAAGGTATGCCTATTGAAGAAGATGTTGCAAATCAATCTACTAATCAACAATAAGTTTCAATCACTATCGAGTCACATACTATGAATGTCAAGTTGCATTCAAGAACTTAGCTACATTCAGATGTCGAGTTATAGAATAAAGTTGAGGCACATTATGATTCTAAGATTAGTGTACAAGAGAGAGATGTTGAACTACCTAACTGAGATGTACATAGTGACTCTGAAGTAGATAAACCAAATAAAGAAACTAGAGTTGAACCAAGATTGTCCAAATATGTCTAGAGACATCACCCTACTACACAAATCATTGGAGATAAAGATGTTAGACCAATGACAAGAAATAAGTTGAGAAATGCTACATGCTTATTGAGCATGAAAGAGCCTAAAATAGTGAAAGATGTCTTAGAAGATGTGGACTAGAGAAAAGCCATGGAAGAAGAGATTGAATAGATAGAGAAAAATAAGACATGGACTCTAGTTCCTAGACCAAAAGACAAAAATGTGATTAGCACCAAGTCAGTATACAGAAATAAACTAGATGAAAATGGTGAAGTCACAAGGAACAAGGTAAGATTAGCCTGCAAAGGATATGCACAAGAAGAAGGAATTGACTATGGAGAAACATTTTCTCATGTTGCTAGATTGGAAGGAGTAAGAACTCTTCTTGCTTATTCTGCATACAAAGGTTTCAAAGTTTATCAAATGGATGTTAAATTTGTATTTCTAAATGGCATATTGGAGGAAAAAATTTACATAGAATAGCTAGAAGAATTTGTTGATGTTGACAATAAGAACATGGTGTGTAGATTACACAAAGCTTTATATGGTTTGAAACAAGCACCAAGAGCATGGTATGAGAGACTTCATAATTATCTTGTTAAGATTGGATTTGAAAGGACTAAAGATAATAGCAATCTATACATGAAGACAGAGAAAGGAAAAGGTATTTTGTTATCTGAATTTTTTGTTGATGATATCATATTTGGAGGTCAAGATGCTTTATGTAAGGCTTTTGCAAATGAAATGAAGCAAGAATTTAAAATGTCTATGTTTGGAGAGATCAAGTTCTTTGTGGGTTTACAAATATATCAAATGAAATATGGTGTATACATCATTCAGTCAAAGTATGTTAAGGAGATACTAAAAAAATTTGGATTGGAGGATTCCAAACCAGTAAGTAAACCTATGGTGATAGGAAATAAATTGTCAAAAAATGATGATCTGGCTGAGGTAAATCAAACATTATATAGGTCTATGATTGGCACATTACAATATGTAGTACATAGAAGACTTGATATTGCATTATCTGTAGGGATAGTTGCAAGATTCTCTGCTAATCCTAGAGAGAATCATTTGATGGTTGTAAAGAGAATAATGAGATATCTAAAAGGAACAAAGGAATATGGTCTATACTATAAGAAAAATGAGAAATTTGAATTAAGAGCCTATAGTGATGTTGATTGGGCTGGAAACATTGATGATAGAAAAAGCACTAGTGAAGGAGTATTTTTCTTAGGCAAGAGGTTGGTTACATGGACTAGCAAGAAACAAAATTGCACTTCACAATCTACTATTGAAGCTGAATATGTTGTTGTTGTTGTAAATTGTACAAACATTGTATGGATCAAAAAGCTACTCAAAAGTACAAAGGAAGAGATCACTAAACCAGTGATACTTTATTGTGACAATACAAGTGTTATAAATGTATCGAAGAATCTTGTGATGCACACAAAGACTAAGCACATTGCAATCAAGTATCATTACTTGAGAAAATTAGTTCAAGATAAAGAGGTGAAGATGGAATATGTTAACACAAAAGAGAAAATTGTTGAGATCTTCACAAAAGCATTACCTAAGGATGCTCATGAGTATCTAAGAGGTAAATTAAGGGTGATACCCCTATCAAAGGCTATCTAAGTAACAAAAGGAGTGTCCTGCATCAAACAAATTGATTGCCATATGTTACAAATTGATGCAATGGATCTTACTTTAGAAGCTGCCTAAAGTAATCAAAGATCCAGAACTACAAATCAGTCACAAGCAAGGTGACAAAGAGGAAAACTAATAAAGTTCATATATTCATATTAAGATGACAAGTCTTTGGCATTGTTTTCAAAGAGGGATAAATGCAAGAGAGTAAATTGATCTTGAAGGGAGAAATACAAGAGATTGAACAAAGAGGGAGAAATCCTAATCCTAACTCACAGTATGAGGGAGAAATTTTGGCAATGTATCTTCTTATTACATCTACCTAGCAAGAGGAAGATAATGGAGAGAAGTAATTCAGAGGGAGTTATAAGAATGACACAACAGAGTTTTGTAACCTATTCAAAAGATGAAAGTTAGTGATAGAGGGAGAGATTTCACTCCAAGGAATTATTTTTCCTTTTGGTATTTTTTTGGTCTTACTATTTTAACCGAGTCAGTTAGATCAATCAGTTTGGTTTCCATCAATGCCAAAGAGGGAGATTGTTGAAGAAGGAGATTATTGAAAACATATGATTAATACAAGTATGATAAATGTATTTCAATCACTATTTTGTTACTAGTGTCAAACCTTCAATTTTTCTAGCAAGGCCACTACTTATATGATTTAAGTATTATCACTTATTTGATTGATGAAGGGGATTTGATCAAAAGATGTAACAATGGTACCTATAAAGGAGTACAAGAATCAGTTAAGATAGTGATATCATAGTGCATTAATAATTTACTTAAGGTTGCAAAGGTTGGTTACACCAAGCAAATTCAAAAGAACAAGTTAAACAAAGTTTTTCCACCAAGCTTGATTGAATGGATAGTAGGCGTCGAGCAAAGTTAGTGCAAGTTGAGCGAAAAATTAGTTGGAGTTGAGTAAGAGCCTATTTTAGTTTATACCAAGAAAAATAGTGGATGTCAAGTAAAGTTTAGGTGATGCCGAGAAACAATAAACTTTAGTTTGTGCTGAGTGATTTTACAGAGGATGTCGAGCAACGCAGTATGTGTCGAGCATCAGAAGCAAGTTAATGTCGAGTGTCAACATTATTAGAAATATCAAGAATTTGATGGATCTGAGCTAACAAGTTTGTTTTCTTGGATTGCTTGAACCAAGTGGAAGATAAGATTGATGAGTTGGTGGCACATAATTCATGGTAAACTATTTTGAGATGAATTCAAAGAGGATTGAAGGAGAAGTTTCTAGAAGTGATGTGAAATGAGGGGTAGATTCATTGAATCCTACCTAATATGTCCTAACCCTAAATTGGATGATAGAGAATGAATGGCAAAAGATCTCAATTCTCTATTTAAAGGGATGGTTGGTCAGAAGAAAGGGTTTTTATATGTGATAACCTAAGAAAGATAGGAGTCAAGGGTATTGTTTCATTCAATGACCTAATTGAGAGTCTACATTGGCATGATAAACAAGAAGGCTTAAGGGTATGGATGC
The DNA here is from genome assembly GCA_028749045.1 of Cupressus sempervirens. NCBI lineage: Eukaryota > Viridiplantae > Streptophyta > Pinopsida > Cupressales > Cupressaceae > Cupressus > Cupressus sempervirens. The sequence goes on along the minus strand of CM053784.1, from coordinate 77,917,317 downwards.
TTGAAGGGTGAACAAGCTATCAGAGTTGAAATGTGTGAAAGCCAAGTAGAATGGAGGACTAAAATAGAGATTTGTAATCTACAAATGGAGTTGTAAGTTGTTATCAGATCAAGCCTTATTGTTACTCTCTAACAATTGTATCAGTCTAGGGTGAATCCTTTGGATTAAGGTTGACCTAACAGTCATTTGTAAATTCTTTAACTGGGTGACATTCCAAGTGAATGATCTAAAGTCCTTTAACAAGGCTCACTCCTAATAGGGTGATTGAAGTCCTTTAACTAGGTCACATTTGACAATGTGTATTGTAACCTTTAATAGGGTTGGCCATAAATGTTTTATGGGTTCACTAAGTTTTGAAAAGTTTTATTTATACATTTGGACCTTGTACAACTAATTCACCCCCCTCTTAGTTATTCTAAATAATTCCAACAATAAATAGAAATTTTTTAACTTTGATTCTAGACATGTATCCTTTATTTCTCATAGGTTTGGCACAATGCTACCTTTTATAAAAATTAATCTAGACTAAATAAATTGCAGGCATGATCAAAGGTTTTATGCCTCGTTCTTTCCTACTGATACCTACATTGAATGAGGACGTACTTATTTTTGTACTTTTGAATTAATTAAGAAAATATAACTCTTGGCTTTTTATCGATAAAACCAATTAGTGGATTTTTAATACTTCCCAATTATTTTCTCTTGTGCTTCATTTTTGTTATATTTTTCCTCTATTAAAGTCAATAATATTTTATAATATAATATATAATTGATTATATTTATCGGACGCATCTTACAAAAAGATGTGTATCATTAGACTTAGGTTGGTTTTATTCCAAAATTTTATCTCAATACTGCATTCACCATGCAATGTTTCTGTTTTGCTTCTAGTTTTGAACAAAATTCAAGGATGGTCACCATGCCTTTTGAAATGTTTAGTCATGATATTGTCTAACTTATTTAATCCACCAAACCCAATGGAGAGTATATCTTAATCAATTAAAACTTATCATGGCTTCTTTGATCTAATTCATATAAATGGGTCACTGATATTGGTGTAGCTACTCTCTATATAATTTGTGAATTGATTTATTTATCCATTTCATTAATTTTTGACCATGTTAGTATACTAACTAGATGGAAGGATCTCTTAATCAATCAAATCTTATCATAGTATTTTTGACCCAATTTGCATAAAAATTTAACATATCACTACTACAATTAGTTGTATAGATCTCAATAGATATTCCTAATAGAATTGGTATAGCTAGTGTCTATGAAATCCACAAATCCATTTTTTAGTCTATTTCCACAATTTTATATTCTATAGGTCAAAGTGTTGATGAGTTTACCAAAAAGTAGGGAATAGTTTATAATAGTCACTACATCTACTTCTAGTTCAACATGTTTCTTGAATGGATTTGATACACTATTTTGTCAATGGTTATCTTCTAAAGCACAATTCAAAATTATATTCTATAATCAATCCATATGACTATAGTTGTTTCACTTGCATTTCTGCATTTTTACTTGGATAAAACAATTTGTGCCCTTAAGTTTAAGCTTCTTCTACTAACATGTTTAGTATCTAATATACATAACCTTTTGTTCCTTCTACCTCGTTGGACAATCTTCACTATTTCCTTTCATTTTTGTAAATTTAATAGGCCTTCATCCTATCATGTTTTTTTATCTGATGATTTATGTGCTTAAATCAACCTTCTATATTTACAATAGCTAGGGACTCTTGCTCAAACAAAACTCTTGTTTCATATTTATTTTGGTTGGGTAGGTTGTTCCATTGTATTGTAATAATTCATATTTTGTGAGGTATTGAATTATTTGTAGTTATTTTGAGTGCAAAGTGTTATGGTAATTGGGAAGATATATCTTTTGTACTATGTAATGACTTATTTTGGCGATAGATTAAATATGAAAGATCATTGTAAGTTTTTGGAAATAGCAATGTTGGTTTTTCATTTGAATGATGATCCTTAATAGAAAGGACCATTGTAGGTTTTTGGGAAATAGCAATGTTAATTTTTTTGTTTGGAGGAATGTTCCTTTTCAATTTTTGGATCAATGTCATCTTCTGCTAACACTTCATGGTTTAATGATTTTTTTTAATGCTTGTTAGCATAGCACAAAATTACTTAGCAATGCTTGACGAAAAATTGTTGCCTATAGACAAAAGCCTACAACACAATGGTAAATTATGAGTCTCTCATTTGGGCGTCTTGGGTTCGAGTCTACTCGAGCTTAACACATAATAACAATTAATCTCAATAAATAAATAATATTTAATCTAGGCTTTGGCTCATTACCTATAAAAATAAATGGTGATGGAAATTTATGTGTTATCTTTATTAACACCTCACCGTAAAAGTTTCAATCTTTTTGAATTGGTCAAAATTGGTTCAATATTTTAGAATTAATAGAGTGATTTATTTCATATATCTTATGAGCTCTATTGTGTAGTGTAGTTCTTTACCATTTTTCTTTTATGTCAAATGACTTATTGTTATTAGGCTTATTTTTAGAATTGTGTGATGAATTGGCATATGAGTAATTTTTCATAGCACTTACCATACGAAAATATTAGGTAGTAATGAATTTTATGGTGTGCAATATAAGGTCTAGGAGAATAGAAATGGAGGTTAAAATACGTAATGATGAAAGTAGAATTTAAACTAGTATCAATTCAAGCATGCTTATCAGATACTCTATAAAATATTTTTCAAGACAATAAGAGTTATATCATTTTGAATTCTAATCACACATTAAAATTAAGCATGAACAATATATTTTAGCATGATGCATAAGTAATTAGCATCAAGATATGAGAGTTCATTTGTCATATGCTTTGGAAATGAAAATGATACTGAAAAATATTATGAAAATTTAGTAAGAAGTAGAATGCTATTAAGATTTTAAATCAGTAAAAAATAGAATTTGATTAAGGATCTAACACAATTGAGCACAATAAAAATAGGCATTGAATAAAATGGCTTTAAATTAACTGTGAATACTCTACACAATCAGTTATCATCATATTGAAGTCTATATATATCACCAAAAAATATAAATATTGATTTAAATTATGCTTTCCACTATACATGATAAAAGAAGATTGATGTCATTATAAAATATGCATTAAAAATCATATTATCAATCAAAATTTGTGACTCGTGTTTAATAATAGCATCACTTGGACAAGAACAATAAGAATGCTAAAATAATAATCATATAAAATCAATAGTTACCATAAAATATTCAAACCCTACTAAAAGTATGTTAGCATAAGATGGCTCATCATGATAGAGATTGTGTGATAATTTATCTAACAGAACACAAAAGAACCAAAACTATAATCTTGAAATAGATAGACTAGAAGTGAAACTAAGATATTGGTAATTATTGCATTCATTTGTATGGTTTTTATTTTGGCAAAACAAATTGTAACCTAGAGAACAAAGGGGCATTGGAAATAAATAGTAAGAATTCAATAAAGAAAATCTACTTGATGGAGCACATCTATTGCATCTAACAAGAATGTGCAAGAGTCAATATGGATTTCCAATGCAATCAATAGACTTTTTTAGTAATGTTTAAAATAGCTAATTTAGTATGTTTTTTGATATAGAAGTATTTACAAATAAGAGTAAAGTATGAGAGTTCAAAACTAATAATGATACATTTTGAAGGAATTTGTGGATAAATGTCATCATCATTTAGCTGAGAACCAACATTGGTTGTGACTATTAATAGTACAATTCCATCAAATCAATAAAATGAGTGGTAGTAAGAAAATGTTACAATCCTAAGATTTTCTCAATTAATGTGTGATGTGTTTCTATTTTAGTTTTGTAACTTTTAGGAGTGAGTTGGTTTTTTTTTTTTTTACGGGGGGGAGGGGGGATATAGTGTCTCTCTTGTTCTAATTTGATAAGGAACTATTATTGGCAGGTGAACCCTTCGTCTTTCTTCACAATTTGTTAGTTTGAACCAATGAAAATCTACACATAGACCTATGCTTGGTATTGTACCAATTAGAATTTATTTAGTTGTTCTTATATTTTTTTTATATGCTTATGATAGTCAATTTCTATATTTGATATTCTACATAAGGGATTGGTTATACTAGATTTTTGAGAAAGAAAATATTATGTTTTTGACACTTAAGTTAAAACAAGTTCAAATATACCCTTATTCATGTCTATGGATCAATATGAGTACAAGTCATTTTAATATCAATGTTTATATTTACATTTACATCAATATGAATAAGAGTCATGCCTTATTTAACATTGTAAGATATTTTATTTTATTTTAAAAAAACAAAAACAAAAGGAAAAAAGTTTCTAAATATTATTATATATTTTTATTTTGATAATTTATCTCATATTAAAATCAAAATATTATCCATTCTCTAAAAAACCTAAAAAGTCTACATAATATATATCAAAATTATTATATTATCTTTTTTTAAATTAAATTTGAGAAGATCTGTCTTTTTTTAAAAAAATTGAATAAGACATGAATAGAAAATTTCTTTAAAGTGGCCTCCTTGTTCATATACTTATTAGATTTTTTTAACCTTCCTACACAGAGGGAAAGAAACAATTGGTCATTTTTTTTGTGGAAAAGCATAACGTACTGTTTGGTGTGCTCCTAAAATGTTTACTTGTTTTACAAAAAAAAAAAAAGTGTTTCAATGAGAAGTTAACTAACAACATACAGTTTATCTCATTTTTTTTGCTAATTTTTTAATGTATATTTGATGTTGTACAAATCTTGTAAGTGGGCACATCTTGAAAATGTGGAATTTTTGTATTCCCCTTAGAAATCATCGTGAACTAATTAAAAATCAAAACTCTGTTTTAAATGTGTAGTATGGATCTAGTTTATGAAAAACTAAATTCTACAAAATTTGGCGAATGAGTCAAAATACTACATGTTGGTTGTCGACAAAAATGGAGCATACTTCAAAATAAATTAGAGGATAAAGCCTTAACATCATTAGAATGCAAAATAGATTATATGGTTAGATAGCTAATAGAGAGATCTACAATATCATGACATTTGATTTTATCATTAATGAACCATGAGTAAACCTAATGGGGGCACACACAAAAATATGCATTTTTTTGTTTCTTCGCTAGAAGACACATCTCAAACCTATTTGAATGCATCAAGTCTTTGGATTAGATCTCCAAGAAAAATATAAACCTTAGGCATGGTGAATTCTAATGTTCTACAAAGTATGTACACGGTATAGCATGCACGCATTACAGTGTGTGCGCTATTTAAATTAAAATGTTTCTACAAGTTTTATTTGGTGCAAAATACTTTACATAGCACATACACACTATAACACATATGCCTTATAGTGACAATTTGAAATTGATTGAGAAAGGGATGCCCTACTAGGTCAAATTTAGTACCAGGACCATACATAAAATGTAAATTTCCTTTCTTATATTTTAGTTGCATTTATGTATAGACTTTTAGGATTTTTTAGAGTGGTTCATTTTCAAAGGAGTTAAGATAAAGATTCTAGATTTTGAGGGGTTTTAGGAAATTTTAGACTTAGCCAAATTTCAAGAATCAACACTTTATTTTCAACATTATTTCCAATGGACTACTAATTGTAACCATAAGATTTTAACATGTGCATAGTTATTTGAGGATCATTTATCATTGTGTTATTTATGTTATGTTTTATTTGATCGTTAACATGTATGTTTAACCATGTTAGGAGAGAGAGAGAGAGAGAGAGAGAGCATTAATTATTCTACAAAATCCTTTAGGGTTCTAACTAGTTCAAATTTATCATGTGTGGTCCTAAGGGGTTTTAATGGATCTTAAGTGGTCTTAGAAATCCTAAGGACCCATTACGACCTCTAAGGATCCATTAAAACACATTAAGATTAGAACCTTTAGAACACATTAACCATTATAGGGAAAAAAAAATTAGGGTTCTAATGTGTCTTGATGGGTCCTAATGTGTCATAAGTGGTTTTTATGGGTTCAAAGTGGTCTTAGGAGCCCTTGGGACCCATTATGACCCCTTAGGACATATTAGGACCCATTAGAATGCATTAGAAATCTAAAGTGTGTCATCGTGACTAAGACTATGTTCTAAGGGGGTCCTAAGGGATCTTAGGACCACTTAGGACCCATTAAATTCTCTTACAATACATTAGAACATATATGGACACAGTGGAACCCATTAGTGTATCATATGCCCCTTAATGTGTTTTAAGGGGTATTAATGGGATCTAATATGTCCTAATGGATTCTAATGCATCCTAGGGATCATAATGTGTCGTAATGGGTCTTAGGGCCACTTAGGACCCATTAAAACACCTCAGAACATATTAGGAGTCATAAGGACACATTAGGAACCATTAGGACACATTAGAACTCATTAGTGTATCCTACACCCCTCAATATGTCCTTAGGGATGTAATGGGTTCTAATGTGTCTTAATATATTATAATACATTTACATGGGGTCCTAAGACCACTTAGGACCCATTATGAACTCTTATGATACATTAGGTCCCCTTAGGACACATTAGTGTGTCCTACAAGAGTTATTGAGTTATAAGGGGCCATAACGAGTTCAAATCTATCCTAATGGGTTTCAATGTGTCCTTAGGGGTCCTAAGGGGTCATAAGACCACTTAGACTTATTAAAACCTCTCATGACACTTTAGGACTCATTAGGACACATTAGAACCCAATAGTATGTCATGCATCCCTTAATGTGTTCTAAGGGGTAATAATGGATTTTAATGTGTCCTAAGTGGTCCTTGGTGCATGAGCACCTAGGATAGGTCATTAGGAAGAAATAAGAGTCTTGATAAGACCTAGTAGGAATAAGGAGTAATGCATGTGAATCACCAATGTAATGCATGATGGGCAATTAGATGTAATATTGCATTTATTGTCAATTAGGGGCAAAATTGCAAAAAGTTGATTTAGAGAGCTAGATAAGCATAGCAAGGTAGTTGGGCATGGAAATGGAATAAACATGGTCTAAATGCCTTCCATGATTGATTTGGAGTCTTAAGGTGAAGTTTTTCAAATCCTAAGGTGCCAAAATGCAGAAGTCGTCAATTTTGCAAAAATTGCACATTGACAATTTTTGCATTTTTTGCAATTTTTCTTGTCAAAGTTGAAGTTAAAAGAAACTAGGAAGTTACCAATGAGTAGGAGTTGGATCAATTGGTTGTTAAATGAGTGCCTCACATAAATGTGTAGAATTAGAAACTCATACAACCTTTAACATACAAACTTTAACAATATCCTCCCTCCATGTGCCACGATGGAAGATTTGAAAAAAAGGGTATGAACATCTATCAAAACATATAAACAAAACATGGCAGTATTCGCTTTAAAAAATGGGGTCTAATGGCTGGAGATTATAGTGTGTACACAAAGAAGGATTTGTTGAAATAGTCTTACAAATTTACAACTAAATGTAAATGTAACTGGCAGATGTGTAAGGCCAAATTTAACAACCTTTGCCAGCAAAATGACGGTGGATTTCTGTAGAATATGAAGGTGGATTTCCGTAAAGTATTATGGCTGGGAATGTTCTAGTAGATGTGTCCAAACTATGGAAGCACAAAAAGATAGGGAAGTTCCGGTGTTTACCCCTGTGAGCATCACCTAGATCCAATGAGTGTTGAGTGTCCCATTTATTCTCATGAGAGATGGATTCATGTTGAATCACTACTCGTGAAACATGAGTCAATAAGTTTGACTCAAAAATTACACAGGTAAATCCTGATAGCAATATCACGATTTGACTTGCTGTGGAAATTATCTCCTACTTTTCAATTGATGAGCTTAAGGGGCTTTCTAATGAATGATTCATAAGGCACAACACGGGTTTTGCAAATGGGGTTGCAGGCTTCGGATTTAACCATGGAGGAAACTTCATAGTTAAGTGCAATCAGGCTGGAGTAATACTGGGATGGGTGACCTCCAGGAAAGTCCCGCTGCTTCACCCCTGTGAGCATCACCTAGATCCAATGAGTGTTAAGTGTTCCATTTATTCTCATAAGAGATGTATTCATGTTGAATCATTAATCATGAAACATGGATCAATGAGTTTGACTCAAAAATTACACAGTTAAATCGTGATAGCAATATCACAAGGTAGGTGAACAGTTTGACAAAATGCCTCGAGGAGATGCTGTCTCATACAATGCAATGTTCACAAGACTTAAGGTTAGGTAGAGTCTTATCAGGATTATGGTTGGAAATGCTGTGGTAGACATGCGTGCAAAATGTGGTATCATTACAACACAACTAAATTGTTTGACAGAATGCCTTAAAGAAATGTCATGTCAAGGAATAAAATTAAATGATTGAAGAATGTTGCACAAAATGGATTTTCCAAGAAAATTGTTTGTAGACAAGGGCTGTACATAGTAAGTTCAACCATGGTATTATACGCTTGAACACTTGACAGATTTTTGGAACTCCAAACATGATTCAAAATCGAGCATCAGAGTTTGAGAAGGTCCAAAAACCAACCCAACAATCTGATGAAAAAAGAAACTAAATGCTACAGTGTTTTGAAGACCATGTGAAGCTTCAATGCTAAGTTCACAGCCTATCCCAAATCACGAAATAATAACATGGCAAAATGGGAGCTATAATTTTCTAGACTGGCTATTCCATGAAATAGAGACCACTATTCTGTTTTTCCCTAAATATGTCATTACTTTTCTTCTGCGAAACAACTTTCATTTGTAATAATGCCAGTTAGACCTGTGGTGGTTGTGTGGACGTGCTTTCTTGGGGTATTGGCTGAAACCTTAACTAAAACATAAATCTTACCGAGGGGAACACTTGGAAGTTTGAAAAAAAAAGCTGGTGTCCCTTGGTAAGATTTAGGTTAAGGTTTTAGAGGTTTCCACATTTCTTGGTGTCTGTTGATCATATATGAATATAAGCCAAGTCTTTCAAACGCTACATTTTCCCTTGGATCCCAGAAATGCTAAAAGCCTGCAACATATGTTCTACAATAAAACATGTATACAGCAGTAGTAAGGAGATTGATGGAAGAGCAAGCCTAAAAAGATCCTTGATGGAGTTGGATTGAAGGCCTTAAAATAGTACATGATTTTTGTGTAGGAGGCAGATCACATCCACAAACACGAGATCTATTTATTGATGAAAGTGTTCTGTGCAGTTCAAAAACATCATTGCAGCAGTGAAGGAAGATATTGAAAAGAAATTCCAACAACCTTTCCTCTACAATCTTTCCAGCATGAGACATTTCCAGTGGGGGTTATTGCCCCCAGGGAATAGCCTGTCGGCTAAATTAAACTGGAAGAAATAGAATTATTAAAAAATCATGAACATTGCCACATTGAGTCCATAAGGCATGAACTGATGAAGAAGACTTTCTTTCACCTGCTCAGCACCAATTTATAACTTGCAACTATGCCAATTTGTAGCTTATGACTACCTGAATGGAGCTCCTATTTTGTAGCTTAAGATTTCACTTCACAACCAGAGCTTTATTTTCTCCACAGAATAAAAGAGCTCATGCCTCTTCCATGTGACTGTCCACAGACAAAAAGCAAGAGGTTAAGAGTCTGAGTTTACATTGGCCTGCAAGAGCAATTTGAGATGTGATGGCCTGTAATTGATCATATTGGATATTATATTTGCTAACTTAGTGTCCAAAGAGAACACTTTCAGTTAATCTTTAATTGGCTATAACAAACACAACATTTCTTATCCATAAATATTCAAAGCCATTGTTATAAAAAATCATGAATTTATCACGATGATCACAACTGGTCCACTTTTCCTCTAAAAATCATGCAGGCGATTTCTTCCCAAAAGAACCTCAATAACAAAATCATAATTCTCTTTGTTTTCTAAGTTTTCTCCCTCCACATTAAAAATTTTTGGTCAAAAAAGTTAAGGTTTCTGAGTTATTTCCCGATTTGTGTAGCATTTTTTCTCATTTACCCCTAAGAACTACCTTTAGCCCAACCCAATTTAAGCCAAGTATGATTAGAGGCAACAGAGCATTACTATCGACGCACCATGTTCTAGATAAAAGAAACTGTAATTCTGTAGCAACACAACACTGTAACTCCTTGGCATTCTTAAGTATAATTTGCATTCTCCAAATGGTAATGAACAGTTCTGTGTGCAATGTATCATAATGTATAAAGGGTTTATATTTAAACATCTGTACTTCAGGAGCAGACAAGTTGTAACGGGAAAGAATCTGTAACTACAATTTCAAGTGGCATGTGCCATGAAAAACAATTTGAAATTTTGAAGAGGAATATCTATGTACATTTCAGTGTATCACGTGATTTCCCTATAAATAGCAATCGTCCATTATCTACAAACTGTGTTACCAGCTCCATGGAAATTTCTGAACCTTTAATATTACCATAATTAATTGTCAAGACTGAACAGGTATAACTTTGAAAAATGGCATGGTCATTAGAACTTCTTTACTGAAAACCACTTCAAAGAATATCCAAAAGGCCTGAAGATCAAATTTAGATTTTGTCTCTGTTTCTTTTCTATGACTGAATCATTACAAAAATTTGTATAAGAGCTCTGTAACTTACTGGAGTAGTTCACACAGAAGCCGATTCTTTAACCGTGCACAAAGGAGAAAAAGACAATCCCAACCAAAAAGAACTTGCCTTTGCTTTCATTCAGCAAAAGCAGAAGCAAGATGATTCTGGTATATTTCTTCCCTTTCTAGTCACTAACCAACACAAATGGTTAAGCTGTGAATAATCGTCTATACCTTTTGGATTTGTCGACTCAACTAGACTTAAAAGCACTGAATTGCAGACGCCACAAGTTCTGTGGATCAATAGAAACTACAATTCAAGGTAGGAAAGAATAATGTTGCATCTGACAAACTTGATAATAACAGAATATGATTGTCCATGGCACCTTGTTTAAAAAACTCACAATTTTGCAATACATTGTAGTCCTTTCAATTGGAAATCATCTTGCGCTTACAGATCCAGGTCCTTCATTAAAAGTTCCTTCTGAAGTTCCAACATCACTCCTGCCTGCTGCGATGCTCAATGACAAATCATCAAATATCTTCCACCGGGCCTGTTCAGGCGTCATTCCTAGAGGAAAAATATCATCGTCTTCAGTCTCAACAGTAGAAGGTTTCCACTGTTTTACCAAGGATCCTAAAACAGCAACTGCGTGGCCCATGTCAGGGCGAGCATTTGGCTCTCTTTGAGTAGAATGCCAAGCAAGCTCAGCCACAGCACTAATGCTTTTAATGTTCTCATCAGTTGCTACGAGGAGGGGATCTATTGTTGTCCTAAATTGTTCTTGTTCCCTGCTCACATGCCTGAACCAAGGGACCAAATGAATTTTATCTTCAGATCGCTTATCATCCAAAGCTTTCTGACCTGTTATCAGTTCCATAAGAACAACACCAAAGCTGTACACATCTGACTTTGTATTAACACGTCCAGTAGCTGCAGGATGATAAATTCATAAAAAGAAAACACTTAAATCTAGCATACTATAACCTTCTGTAAAGTTTGAATGGATACATAAAATCAGAGTTGCAAGCAACCAACAAGCATTCAGGGTTTTCTGTTCCGCAAACAAAAAAGCTAGTCTTTAAAAGAACAAGGCTTCTGGGAAAGATTTGTGTTTCATTCTAACATTTATTAAAAGAAACCTCAAGCTCTTACTAATCTAATGCTTAAAAAGGACTTACTAACCTGCATACTCTGGAGCAAGATATCCAAATGTACCAGCTAGCCTCGTTTCCAAAGATGCTTTGTCTTCAGGCGCAAGTTTTGCAAGACCAAAATCTGAGACTTTTGCTCTTAGGTCATCATCCAGAAGGATATTTGAAGGCTTCAAATCCCGGTGAATGATAATTTTGTATGCCAGATTGTGCAGGTACTGCATCCCATGAGCTACATCTAAAGCAATACATAGCCTAGCATTCCAATCCAAAGGCTTGAGCCCATTCTCCTCCCAATAGAAAAGGTGCTCGCTTAGTGTACCCTGAGGCATGTATTCATACACCAGCAATCTCTCATTATTCTCGGTACAATAGCCTAGCAGGGCAACGAGATTCTTATGCCGGACCTTCCCCAGCATGTTAATTTCTGCTTGAAACTCTTGCAATCCTTTGCCAGTAACAAGCTGAGGATCCATTCTCTTGACTGCAACCTTGGAACCATCCTCCAGCTTACCTTCATACACGGATCCAAAACCCCCTTTCCCCAACAAGTTTGCGGGATTAAAATCATCTGTGGCTTTTTTAAGCACCCATAGAGGGTAAACGATGTTTCCATGAGACCCAACTAGGCTGCTTCCAGCCTCACCATTACCAGCACCATTAATCGTCACCTGCCGTGGTGCCTGAAGCTCAGTGGGCAGCCTTACGAACTTGGGTTTCTTCTTTCTCTTGTATATAAAGACACCTATAATCAATGCGAAGAATACAACGCAACCAACAACAATCGCAATGATGATACCAGAGTTCGACTTTTTCTCTCCGGAAGACTTTCCATTTGGAGCAGCTCCAGATCCAGGAGGAGAAGAATCAGAACTATCATTGCCGTCATTACTACCAGGAGGAGAATTACTGGGAGAAATCGTATTAATTTTAGCATTCCCCTCGGTACTAACCTCTACTCCTGGTAAGTTTGGAATTGGCCCATTCAAATTATTGTTGCTCACATCCACTACTTTCAAATCTTTCAATCTGGCTAAACTCGTAGGAATCGTCCCGGTAAGGCCATTATTATTCAGCCTCAGTGTAGTCAAAGCACTCAGATTTCCAATAGCAGGGTCTATGTATCCAATCAGATTTCGCTTGGCGAGATTGATACCAGTAACCTGATCACCACCAATGCATGAAACCCCAGCCCACTGACTGCAAGGATTATTCCCCGTCCATGATTTCACTAAAAAAGAGGGATACCCAACACCTCCAAGAAAAGCCAACAGAGCAATAACCTCCGCACTACATTTCTCCCCCGGCTTGCTGCTACAGAAATAATTATCACCGTAGGTAAAATACACACCATTGCCCACCTCAGGAATAGGGCCATCAAACAAATTGTTATCCACGCTAAAATTAGCCAGACTCGGCAAAGAAGCTAAAGACTGGGGCACCGTACCAGTGAGCTGATTATGACTCAATAAAAGTTCACTCAAACCACTAGCCTTTGATAAGCCATCGGGGATTTCTCCAGAAAAATTATTAGAATGAAGCCATACCTTAGTCAGAGTACTGATACTTCCGAGCACATCCAAGGTACCCCCCAGTTGTGACCCCTGCTGGCTGTTGGCAATCAAAACCTGCAAACTGCTGCTATTGAGGCTGCTTGGTATAGGCCCCTCTAAGGAATTATAGGGCAAACTGAGGAGCTGCAAGCTTCCCAGGGAGCCCAAAAATGAAGGAATGGAGCCAACCAGACTGGTATTATACAGAGACAAATTTACCAGCTGAGGGGATCCCAACAAGTCAACCGGCAGAGTCCATCCAGTGGTTTTGTTCAAAGGATTGTTATTCAGATAGATGCCTTCAAGATTTGGCAAATCCTTGAAAAAATCACTTGGAATGCCATCAAATTGATTGTCATTCAGATAGGCTACTTGCAACTTTGAAAGCCCACTCAAACTGGGTAGGCTGCCATGGAGATTGTTTTTCTGCAGTGATATTGTTGTTAAGGATCCCAGCTGGTTAAAATTTGAAGGAAGCGTACCTGATAAACCCATGCTCTGCAATGAAATGCCTGTAACCAACTTTCCATCGCAGTTTATGCCCTTCCAAGTACCACATGCGTCGTCGCCACTCCAACTGGGCAGAAGCTCCTTGTTGTCAATGCTCTTTAAAAAAGCCTGCAAAACGCCCATATTTACTGGATCTGTGTCTGCATTGCACTTACCAATGAAGGCCACGATCATACACATAGAAACCAGCAATATTTGTGGGTATTTTTGGCAATGCAAACCCATTTTTTTCCTATAAAAACTGCCCTGGGTGTTTGCGAATAGATTGAAAACGCATGAGTAATATAATATTTTGAGCTTTAGAAGCCGAAGTGAACAAAAACCCGGATCGAAATAAACGCAGAAATGCAAGGGCACTATCGAAAACGTGAATCCACATAACAGAGACCAAGATCTTGCTTGTACCCGAAGCTATCAATGTCATTTGCTTAAAACGCACACACCGCGTAAAAGAAAGAAAGAAATTATATTTGTGATCAATCACACCGTTCGCGGCGAGCCCTATGCTGAGCTCCACGAGGTTGAGATACACAATGTATATACATTTTGCAAGTTCCGTTCACAATCCCTCCTTTGGGAGCAGAGCTCGACTCGATATGGTGTTAAAGCCAAGATTCGCGCCTGCCACGCTGGCATGCTGCCGTTGACAGTTGTCAAGACGGAATGACACGTGTCCTCCCACGAACCCAACGACTAGCAGTCTGTCGAAAGGCTCTGCACCGTACATCTCTTTGGCCAGATCGACGGCGTCGAGGTTTCCACGTGGCACCTCACGCTTCCTGGACCATCGAAGCAATAACTCTTTCATGATATTTCGCCCTTATTATTAATTAGATTTTACGGACTTTTTATGTTTTTACGGTTTTAATAAAGCATTTTTAGTTCAGATGGGTCCCACCGTGGACCTCTAATTTATGTTTTTTTAAAATTAAGAAGCCTAATAAAGTAAAAAGAAAAGAGCAAATTTGGGCCCCATCCGCTAATTTAAGAGATCTGCAGATCATGTCACCCACTGGGTGGAATAAAAGTGTATTCAGATGCTGACTTTGAAACCGTTCTCTCTTTTAATAGGTACTTTTAAGAAATTTAATTGCCTGTTTAGGTGTCCGATGTCCACCCAACCCAAGTATTTGGTAGATTGATATACCAGTATTTTGTGTCTGTTAACAGTCATTATCTATGGAGTATTTGGTCAATGAGGACTATAATATTCACATTTATGGGAGCTTGTAACTGTTACTTTTAAATAATTCATGATGAATAAGAATATTTGGAATCACAATCTATAATCTATTATTAAGGAGGGGGTGGAAAATATGCTTTGTTATCAATATTTTATAGTAGAGTTGGAATCATCACTAAAAGAGAATCTAAAAGATAGATCATATAGTGTCATTTGATGTAATGTCCCATCAAGGAATCTTTAGATAACAAATCCAAAACATAATTAATAGGTCAATAATAATTATATTTGTTTATAAATACATCGATGATGCATCACCTATCATAAGGCAGCATAACCAAGTACAAGATCAAATCATAAATATCAATATCAAAAAAGATGCAAATCCATACATCCAAAGGTCTAGCGGATCCAAACTTAAAATCCATAAGGAGGTCCACACAAGAAGATATCATGTCCAATAGGCTTGTTTGGTCTCTTGTTCTCGAGTATGGGGTCATCTAGGAACCTTCAAGGAAGCACACCCAAACATCTCGAACCTTGAAAAGTAACTCATGACACCAGATAGGGGAGAGGACCCAATAGTTGAGCACCCTAACTTTGTGCTTCTCAAAATCCTATGTGGAAATCTCAAAACACTCCCATTTTTTTGAAGCAACTTACTTTCTAAGTCCTCTTGCTTATAGATAAGATTTCAGAGCCATGTCATCAAATATGATGCCACAGCGACATTTTTTTTGTCAAGACATGTTTGGTCTCTCGTTTAGGGTGTGGGGTCATCTAGGAACCTTCAGGGAAGAAGACCCAAACATCTCGGACCCTAAAAACTAGCTCATGACACCAAATAGGGGAGAGGACCCAATAGTTGAGCACCCTAACTTTGCGCTTCTCAAAATCCTATGTGGAAATTTCAAATCACTCTCATTGTTTTAAAGCAGCTTACTTGCTAAGTCCCCTTGTTTATATCTAAGGTTTTAGAGTCACGTCAATATGATGCCACAACGGCATGCCTTTTGTCAAGGTGTCCAAAATAACCCAAAAAAAAGTAAGACCAATCGTAGTGCATTAGAGACCCCTATGCTTGTACATCTGATGTTGTAATGGGCACCCTGGAAATGCCCAAAAACTGAACCAACTGCTGAAAGCGATTTTAATGTCTTTGCATAGTTTTCAATCCACATAACATGAACAAGAAGGAATTTATGCAAATGGAAGACTGAACCGCTGCTAAAATAATATTAGTTCTCACAATGATAAAATCAAGTACATATCAATGTATTCCAAAGGCCAAACCCTAAGGGAATGATGTCTAGAATGTTACAAGAGAGGATGAACATCCTCTAATGCCAAGAAAGATATGTGACTCACACATCCAAGCTCTTATCAAATGCAATTCACAATCATCTGATACCAAACAATGAGACTCTCACCCCTATTTATCATTTTCCTTCACCCTTCTAGAAGGAACTAAAACATTAATTAATTGCATTTACTAGAGGCTTCCCCCTTCCAATAATTAATGCATTCTCTAGAAACTCCTCCTTGGCAATACAATAATTAATTGTGCTTCTAGAAAATTAAATTACTAGAGGTTTCCCCCTTTCCAATAATTAATACACACTCTAGAAGCTTCTCCCTTGTAATACAATAATTAATTAAATTAATTAAATATAAAGTCACCTTTTAATTTTTAATTTATTTAATGACTTTATAAGAAATTAATTTAATTTCCTCTTATGCTCCACTTAGCCTTTGGGGAACATGAAGGCTAAAAGATGGGGTCATTATAGATGTGGCATTACACACTTGGTTTTTTTTGGGAAAAGGGAGACATTTCATTCAATTATGGGTAGTCATCATTAGTGAAAACAACTTTGAAGCCACAACTATTGGCAGTCTTGTCAAAAATGTCAAATATTAAATCAGCAAGTGTGGGTATTGAGTTTACAACTCTTATCACATGCATTGGAACATGTTCGAGTATTGGATCCTCTCCCCTAGGTGAAGACGTCGAAGAAAGGCACAACGTCAATATGTGTAGATGTTGCTTGCTAACTTGAAAATGTCAATTACCTATCAATTTTCCTAGACTAAGATGTCTTAGTTTAATGAGGTGAGTGTGATGATCAAAGGAGGTGAACACCAAATAGCTCATGCGTCAATTAATTCAAGTGTAAATGTTGGTTGACAAATAGGATAAACATTGATGTTAAAAATTGTTCACACAATCAAATCCAAAAAATAAATAATAACATTAATGGATTGTGGAAATTTGATAGCTCAAACAAGATAAATTCAACTACTTGATTTTCTAATTCCAATAAGGTGGGCACACTAGTTGTCGGGTAGAAGCATCGTTCAAAATGTAAGTAGAGGCACTAGTCTGAAGCCTCAATACGAACTTGGAGATTCTGACATGATGACTTGTCTAATGGCCCCATTAGCCTAACTACACTCAAGGTAGGTACATGGAGCATTTAGATATAACAATAATTGAGTGCAAGTTCAATAACCAAAATGCAAGAACCAACATTACAATATTTGTAAATAGGAATGTAATATCATCAACACTAATACAACATGAATCGTAACTAAATATATACAATACTAGAAATACCATAGTTCATGACAACATGAGATCTAGAACCATTCAAAAACCTATTCATCAATCCCCAATGACGGTCAGTCATGCCACCCAGCTATGAGAGCCCTCATGCCTTCCCACTATGCTCATGGAGACAACATATGGCCCAAGCATTCACATTGAACCTACAAGCATCAAGGTACAACACTCAAGGCACAAGAAATGCAATGCATAATAAGGAGTCCACATGGAAAGAATAACAAACAACTTAAATATCACACACAAAGACTTGATTTCTAGCCTAAAAGTGTTAAATAGTCAAAGTTGACTTATTTTTGCAAGCTCAATTTCTTCATTAGTGTGTGATGTTTAAGGGTGGCCCAAGATTAACCATGATGACACAAAAATATCACCATGGCTCCAAATCCACTATCATGCAAGGGTGATCAGTCACATCATTCTCATAACTTGAACATAAGAAAAAGTAGCATCAAGTACTTTATCGCAAGAGTCACTACTCATGACTATAGAGGGTGTGGATGGAGACTCCAAAAGTGAGATTGTGTCAAGCATTCCTTTCATGAAGATAAGGAAGCTCACTCGTGCCCTCAACCAACATAAAAAGGATGGTTAGTCTATATGCCTTTAGTCAACATTCATATAAAGCCAAGCACATAACTTCACTCTACGTATAATGAATGGAAAAGGTCCATGCCTACAATCAACATCCATATATGACTAGGTGATCACACAATGTGTTTTGTTGTCTTCTTAGTATGTTGAGCTCAATTACCTTAATTTATTGCTTACTATTATCACTTATTAAACCAACCCTTAATGGGTCACCCTAGTGGCATCTTTGTGCCCTAGCCCTACCCCTGCCCCCCTCCCATTGAGGGTCACTCCCAACTTCAACTCCAATACCCAACCCAAAGTCATAATCGCAAAAGAAATTATAATGACATGTTAATGTGAGATTTCACATCACAATAATTCATGTCCACTAGATGAACTTTCCAACAATGATCATGACATCCCTATCAATGGTTCCAAAACTATGAGGCTAATCCATATTGGTTCCATAATAACTCTCATGTTCCATTATATTCTTACCACAAAATCATGCCCAAAATACATAAACCATAAATTCAATATGAAATCCATGATCCTATCTCACACAAGAGCTTCACTAATTGACAAATTGTCCCAAATCGGGTTTACAAAACCATCAAGATTTCAAACTCAATAAAACAAAAATATCAAATAATTGACCCATTGATTCCCAATTCATTCTCATCATAAAAATGTAATTATTTTATTTTTATAGCCCTAATCAAATTTTAGGAGAAAAAAGTAATAAAACCCTCATTTCACACCAAAAATAATGAAACTAAATTGATTTTCCATAAAATCTCCTCAAACAATTTGTTAATAGTTTTAGATTCACATAATAATTCTTTTCCAACCAATGTATTGCTGGAAAGAGATCATTTGCATTGGATGATGTGTTGTAATTGATGGCAACTACATACATTTCTCTTGATTGTGATAATGGATTTTTCTTTACTGATGCAAGGTTGATTGAAATCGGCTAAGGGTGGAATACAAAGCAGTATATAGGTACAATAAGTGAATTGGTATAGATAGATGGAACAAAATCATGTTGTGTGATTCTGGATATAGTATTGAGATTGTTAGAAGGATCTGATTGTATGATTGCAGTCTTGGAGTTTTAGAATTTAGGAGATATTCATGTCTGAGTTTCGATTTCACAGTTTTGGTTAGGAACATAATAGAGATGAACAAATTTCATTAGTTAGACTTGGATATATTTATGATTAATTGTTTTGATTAATGATAATGTTTGAGTTGACTATGGAGAGTTTACTTTTTTATTAACACAACATGGATTGATGATTTGATTGAGTAAAGAATTTTTTTTTACATGTTTTCTCATGACTTACCTAGATGGCTAAGAAATATTTTGAATATATATAAAATATGAAAAGGTCAGAGTAGAATTTGTGATGTGAATGAGAGTATGCATAGCAAAACTTCATCAGAACTAGTCTAGCATATGTGATGCTACTGTACAGTTCATAATTGGGTTGTTACCCATATTTTGTTGTATTGAATTCAGTTGAAGCCCGTGTGTGTGTGTGTGTGTGTATACACACATATGTATATGTATGTGTGTGTGTGTGTGTGTGTGTGTGTGTGTGTGTATACATATGTAACGCCCCGCCAAGGGATCCAAAAGAATTAACCTAAAGTTTCACTAAGTTTGCTAAACATTTTTTTTTAAAAAGTAAGAAAGTATAACATACACAACAAACACATAGTAGCGGAAGCAATAACATGTAATCATCAACAAACATACATCACAAGTTACATTCCTTAAGGATCCCAAGACATTGAGTCACGTTTAAATTTAATGAATTCTAAGTCTAACAACCACCACATACATATGAAAGAATAATCAAAAAGTCCAATGTCCATAATATACATTTGTTCTGAATGCCTCTTGGCAAATTAATTCGGAATGCTCAATCATCCACTGTACATGTCACAAGGTATGAAAGGCTTAAAAGAATATACATATGTAAAGATAAAGATACATCATCCTCAAATCCATGATACAAAGTACAGTAAAATAAATGAAATCATCCACCATACATGATACATCAATACATCCATAATGATAAAACATCCATGAACAGAATGAAGGTAAATGCCAACTAAGAAAACTCCAGTCACGTTGACCACGGAACGGATCTCAATGGTAAAAGTAAAAAGCACTACCACCCGACCGCGTGGAACCTAAATGGTCCACTCCCACCGTGCTGAGGAGATAGTATCAAGTCCCAAATAGGATAACAAAACCTATAATCATAAATACTCTTTAATTCTAGGAAAACCTATAAGTATGCTAACTCAAGGGTTCCTAGAAAGATCGACATCTAAACCTAGAGGCACCACAAAGACACACAGGAAACCTACTATGCAAGCGGGAAAGTGTCATCACAAAAGTCACGTCGGAAGTTACCTGAGCAATCCCTTAGGAATCTCGAGTCCCCTGTGATCTTGCGGCCACTAGTATCCTCTCATACTGACGAGGCATACTACGGAATGCAAGGTCGTAACCAAGCATTCTCTCTACCCCATCCTAGTCTATACTAGCACTCAAGGCATGGGAGAGAACATACAGTTATCTTATTAGATTCATTTAAGTCAGTATTTAGATGAGATGTTTTCACTTATTAAAACAACTTACCATGAGTTACCCTGGCAGCCACTTAGGGCCTCGGCCCCCATCGCAAGCCACTTCCCGACACTACACATAGATAACCTACCCTAGGCTCATGAAATCACAAATCACAAATATCACCTCAGCCCTATACAAGCGACTGAAAAACATCAAATGATAATCATAATGATCACAACAGTTCTCTATCAACAACTGAAGGCATCAATAATAAGTCACAATATCCAATGGTTCTCCAACGAGCAACCAACAAGTATCCCAATAATAGATCGCAATACTAATCGAAGACTCCAAAATGGTTAAGTCAAACATGTCACAACATGATATCATCAAGAACAAATCACTTAAAGCACCTCAGCTTCACACAAGGAAATTGGAAAGCAATAACAACCAGTAAAGACATCCATAATAGAGCATAGCATCACATTACCAAGGTTAGGTATAAAGATCGAGAACAACTCACCATAACATCACATTCACAACCCCGAGCCTCTGGTAACATCCTAAGACTGGTCAACATCTAATCAACTCCAAAACATAGATAACATAAACAAACAGTACAGTTCATAGTTTGGGTTGATTTTCAAAAAAACATAACAGGGTTAACAATAAAGTTCAGTTTGCGTTTCAAAGTACATTCTAAGTACATGAGATTCTCTGCTTAATTTACAAGTCAACCCATAAATTCATTGGCTCAAAAATACATATAAGGTTATCCTTAATATTAAATTTACTATCCTAAAATAATTTAGGATTAATCTTTAATTAAATCAAATATAATTAAATTAACTAATAATTTATTTAACTATTATTCATGAATTAATAATTTATTTAATTATTAATTAATAATATAACTTAATAATAAAATTTTGATTTAATAATAATATAAATTTATTAATAAAATTATTAATAATTAATATTATGGATTTAATATTATTTAAAATACCATAAAATAACATGTTTTGAAACGCATGTAAAGCGAAACGAAAAAAAAAAAGAAAAAAGGAAAGCCTTTTTATAAAGGCTGTCGGCGTCAAAACCGCAGTACCTACTTCGCAGGGCCTGCAACGGTCAGGTACAAAGTACCCTGCCATCGTAGTACCTGCGACGCAGGATACTGGTCGCCAACGGCGACAGGGGGTGGGGTATGGGGTAAATCCCTCCCCCCCCATACCTTTATTTATTATTATTTTTTGTTTTATATATTATTTCGTTTTGTTAAAAAGAACTTCTAAACTTAATTTTAAAATCGCCCCTTTTAAGAGAAATTGTTTTATTTATCAAAAACAATTTTCAATAAATTAGATCTTAATAATATATATTTGTTTATATATATATATATATATATATATATATATATATATATATATATATATATATATATATATATTTATAAACATTCACAAATATATTCTGATAGAGAAAATAATATTAACCATTCAAATTTCAATCTACAATTTTCCTTTATAAGTTTAAAATTTAACCCTTCACCGATTAAATTCAGATTTCTTTAATCTATCAAATAAGAATTCTTGATCACTCTTCTAATTTTTACGTATGTCGAATATATTGACAAGCATTTAATAATTTACAATATCGAAATATTTAAGCTTTCATCACAGAGAATTTAGTTATACAATTCGTAGGCACAAAGAAGACAGGAAAGGATAATTGTGTATTTAATCGATGATCAAAACACAAGACCCTACCTGATCCTGATGCTAATATGCAATCCCCAGGAACTGTAAGAGAATTTGCTCCTCTTCAATAATCTTCTTCCGAAAATCTTTCTTGGAATTAGCCTTCTAAAATTCGCTTCCAAAAGTTGTCTCCCAAAAATTCCCGTCCAAATTCGTGTCCCCTCAAAAATGAACCCCCAAAGTTGTGATAAGAATTTTTCTCCTCAAATCGGGGCACTAATTGTGTGTTCACCCGAGAAGACTCTTTGCACAGCTGAGTTAACTCAAAATTAACTTTTATTATCTTTTCTTTTATTTTGCATTCATCTTTTCATGCACATTAAGTTGAATTATTAAATAACTTTATTTAATATTCCACTTGACTTCTATTTTAAATTAATTTATTACTTTAAATCTAATGTGCACTTTATGAAATTAAAATAACATTATTATCTTCTATTATTTTATCTTTTAATTTATTTCTCATATTTAAACTCATGCTTAGATCATGCGATCTAGAAACCTTTAATAATTTAATATCTTTCAACTTCTAATTTATTTTAGAAACTTAATTGATAACATATTTAATTAATTTAAATAACAATAATATTTAGCATTTATTTAAAAATAAACTCTAAATATATTATTATTAAATTAAATAAATATTATCATGTTCTAAATTTATCTTTGAACTTTTATCTCCAAATTTAATTCTTTTATTTTAATTAATTTCTCAATTAATTAAATATTAAAGATATCATATTAATTCTACATTAAAATAAATCATTAATTAATCTTTTTAATTAGACTTAATTAATAGAAACACACCAAGGACTCATATAACAACATACGAAAACCCATCATAGAAAAATTCATACTAAATCAAACAAAAAGGGTTATAATCACGAAATTACATCATTTGATGTATTCGGAGGGTACTTAACTCAGATACTTGCCCTAATTATCAATTAGGACAATTGGCTAAAGGGTTTAGGAATTGGATTTAAGAGTTTATCTCCCCTCTCTTACCATTGAGACAATGTAATAGGGTACGCTCATCCTGGCAATTCAGGGAAGTCGATACCCGGTACCTGCAACCTGCATAAAATCCACGCATGTACAAACACAATATTCTAAGCTAAACAGACAATGGCAGGAAGTGGTGCATCATGTAGATCCCGACTAGCAGGTGACTATGACTCCCTTCCTTAACCACATCAGAAACACCATACATAAATAAAACAAACACGCACACCATACACATGCAGTATGGGGTAAGTATCCATAAGAAAGCACATGTGATAATAAACCATCTAACTAATCATCATCGATAACTGAAAACATTGAATAATCATCATACATACATGAAATATAGAGTACCAAGTAATCTCACCATATAATAAACTGAGTGTAAAACAACATCTGATAATACTAATCATCAAACATAAATTGGCCTAAAAGAGTTTGGCAATGATATCAGGAATGTAACTAGAAAAATGTAGACTAGGGGCAGGCACTACAACATATATGTATATATGTATATGTTTGTGTGTGTGTATATGTATATATGTATGTTTATGTATATGTATATGTATATGTGTATGTGTATGTGTATATATATATATATATATATATATATATATATATATATATATATATATATATATATATATATATATATATATATATTGTATATGTATATGTGTATATGTATATATAATATACAATATACATATACATATACATATACATATATTCATGTGTGTGTGTGTGTTATATACATATACATACATATATATGTTGAAAACTACAATTGGAACAATTGTTATGTTGTCTTTGATTTCAAACGTTATTAGTAAGACAATTGCTATCTAAGTAAAGTGTCATATCAAGATGATTGATGAAGAGGATTTGAGAAGAAGACATAACAAAAGAACCTAGAGGAAATGTTGAGTTATGAGGAACTACAATAAACACTTGATTAGTTAGACTTTGACAAGATAATATGATTGTTTCATCATAACCTAAGTGGAGAAGACAAATGTACTAAAGCTTAGAAGAAGTGATCAATAGAAGACCAAATGCATAGGCTTGACCGAGCAAAAAAGCAAAAGATTAATGAACTAGAAGTTTATGTCGAGTGATGCTAGAGTTAATCGAGTGATAGTATAAGCCAAAAATATATATAGTGTCAATCAAGCATCAGTTTCAACCGAGTATCTAAAAGTATGTTGGACAAAACATTTAGTATTGGCCAAGTAATTCAATGATGACCGAGTGTTAGAACCCAGTGTTGGTCAAGGGACAACATTTGATAGATTATGAGGAAATCTTAATTCCCAGCCAATGCAATTGTATTCTTGGACTATGGAAAACATGTTGAAGAGAAGGATGGATGACCTAGAGCATTTAATACAAGGAAAACCATGTTTGAGTGTTTCTATGCATGAATTCAAGAAAAAGTTTGGAGAAGTTTATAGAAGAGAAAAGATGAGACAAAATGATGGAAGGATTCAACGAATTTGACCTAACCCTAAGATCTAAAATGATGTTTAAGAGACAAAATATTAGAATTACCTATTTAAGGATGTACAAGGGCTAAACTTATGGAGGTTAGCAGAACTGGTGAAGACCTTAACAAGGTTGGAGTAGTTGTTGATTCAGTAAACTTGAATAGAAGGTTGAACAATGAAGTGTTGAAGTAGAGAGTGATCACTTCAAGAATTTCGAGAAACTTATTAATGGAGATGTTAATGGAGGCCAATCAAAGAGTAAGTTGTTGGACCAAATTTTGATTTGTATTTGCAAAAGGAGTTGTATTTGTCATATCAACCTATGATTACTTTCTAACCATTGTATAAGCATTAAAATCCTTTAACCAAGGTGTACCTAATAGTCATATGTAAATCCTTTAATCAAGGTGATATTCTAATGGATTGTTCTAAAGCCCTCTAACAAGGCCACTCCTAATAGGGTAATTAAATCCTTTAGCAAGGTCACATTTAATAGTGTGATTTTTAACCTTTAACAAGGTTGGTTCCTAATAGAGCTCACTTCAAAAGAGTGAAAAATTGGTGACATGTTACTAGTGGTTTTTCCCAAATTGGGTTTCCACATTAAATCCTAGTGTCATACTTGTGTGGATGTTGTTTGAGTTGTTTTACTGTTAATATTTTACATTCTTCAAGTTTGTTATTATCAAGACAATGCACTACAAGTTTATGTTGTTGATGATTTGCTAAAGAGACCGAGCTACTAAATATTTAGATATAGAGTATTTGAAGTGACTAAAAGTTTAAATGGTACATCTAGACCTGAGGATAATTGATGATAAATCATTCCAACAATTGGTATCAGAGTTTTGGTGCTTGTAGAGAAAATTTTGAAGGTACTTGAAGCTAAAGATCACGATGTACAAAAAGGAGGTACCAAGGTTAACCAAGGAGAACTTCCCTCCATGACAGAGTTTGATGAAGTTGCATCTAATAGGAATTGGAGAAAGAGAAATCCACTATGTGGAAAATGCATATGTAGAGATATTGTTGGAACACTAAAATTTTGTGAAATTTTAGTGTCCTCTATCAAACACAGGAAGTAATTTTTCTTTATCCAATCAAATGCGAACATGTTCAACTCTCAGATACCGGTCTTGAATTCATGTGACTAATTCTTGGGTAAGTACATATCTACAAAACTCTATGTACACATTTTAAAAAAACCAAATTTCTTTAAATTTTGGTACCTTTATGTCAATTTATCTATTCTATGATATTCTATATCCTTGTGCTAAATTATAGATTCTTATAATGTCATTTTTTATATTTCATATTTAGTTTTGGATAGTTTACCTGATTCATTTTTTAGAAACAAGAAAATGTCAATTTCACAGATTAATATCTTGACAAACCTTTGCAAATCATTTGGTAGAATACTTCTTGGTATTGTTGAAATTTTAATTGGGAAACTAAAATACTAAGAGTGGGGAGGGGGGTGAATCAAGATCTACAAAACTTTTATCCTTCAAATATCTTTACTGCATTCACCATATTAACCATCTCATATCTAACTTATGTATAAATTGAAAAATCAAATGCTGAAATAAATCTAATTATGTATCACATCCATCAAATATAAACACATAACACAAAATATTTGGTAACCTAGAAACCCTCCAAGGTGAAGGTAAAACTGGGGTAGGGATGACACTCACAAATCTTCACTATTGCAGTAACAAAGTTAACCTGTTAGGTTTACAAATTTTATCACTTCTGATGATCTACCTCATGAGGGGGTCTACCCTACTAAAAGTTTTTAAGATTGTTAGGTATTACCTTTATTAAAGGATTTTACACTTATAATAAAGTAAGGACTTTGTTAGGAGATTTACAAAAGTTTATTAAAACCACTTTGTTAAGAGATTATTCCTAATTCAATTTATCAAAATTGATTCAGTATGTTATCCTTCAGTCTGCATTATGAATCTCCTCTCTTCAATATCTGATTTGATCTCTAATCTGATATGTCTTTACTCTATCCTTCATTGATTCATAAGGTCACTAACTTTATTCTTCACAACTCTCTCTTGCATGTAGCATCCAAAATTTAACTCCTTCACACAATACTTCACCTATAACTCAATCTGTTATTTATAAAAATAGGTTTGGATCTGCCTATTTAAAGACATTTAAATAGTCTTCTAGATGCTTCCCTTTTTGTCTCTTCGTCTGATTGATTGTCCATTCTTCATAGGGATTAGTGATCTATGTTATTAATGCATAACAACCTCCATAAAAAACTCTAAAATTATTAAATATTGTGTTTGTGTCATCTCTAAAATAGTTTACCTCAAATTTTATATCATTTATGACTTTTTTGTTCTCTTTGTGTTATTCAATACTCATTGTTTCTTATTCTCGGTCATAACTGTTCTTCCTTTTGTTTCTCAAGCTTAACTGTACTCATCTCCTTTTGTATAACTCAACATCAATGTGCTTTGTTTGCTTGGCATTCACTATACTCATCTTATACTAAAAATATTGAGTGACCAAAGACTTTCTTAGCTCCTATAGAGCTCAACATATACAGGATTATATACAAGTCTTTTCATGATTCAACCTATATAGAGTAGTTTGGTTGCAATGATGACCAACTGACTCTGCCTTATATATGACTAAGTGTTTGATGTAATGCCCTGCCCAGAGATCCTTGGAAAAAAGGATGAGATACAAGCCAAGATAATAAAAAATTACAAGTATGAATGCACATGAAAACATCATACAAGGATCATAAAGATTGTAATGGAAGACTTCACCAACAATCCCAACAACCAAACTAAAGAACGAAAACCCAAGATGACAACAGAACACAAAATCTCTAATCTGTTGAATCATGGAACCACAAGCATTCCTAAAGGGTACTCAAAAGTCCAAATTATATTCTCCAAAAAATAATGAAGATGCCCCCTATTTTTTGCATGAGAGAATAACAACTAGAAATCTCACACAAGGAATTACCTCTTCATGTGAGAAAGTACACTGAACCACATGAGGAAACACCATCATGCATGAGGACATGCTGGGATCAGCAGTCAAAAGCATTGTACTCATTTGGGGTTTTGCACAATAATTCACCACAAGCCACACGAGGAAACCTATCACACCACATAAACAATTGTATTCTCACACGAGAAAATATAATTTCGTGCAAGGATACAAATCAGCAAGCCAACAAACATAAAGATAAAAACCTAGGAAATAAATTTCCTCCACATTAGGGAGTATCAGATTCATAATCGAGGTGAAGACACTCAAATAAAATAACTGAAAGATGAAAACTACATCTAATCATCTAACATAGAGTTGAAGGGAAATAACATCAAAGTGTACAGAAGCAACAAACTAAGTATGTAGTTCCTTCCAACCATAATAGCATCATGAGACCATCATGGGTCCTAGCCATCCCCCACGCATAACATCCCAAACCACTAACCAGATCGTCAGAGTTATCTTATGAGGACATCATTACTAAAATGTACTACAATATAAGAATAAGGAAATTTAACATGCTAAAAGTAAAGCATAAGATAATCCTAAAAATCAAACTCATCATCTAACATATGTTATCCATCATACGAATAGGAAACCCAACATGCTAAACCAAAGCAATAGATACTCCAACAAAGTAATTCTCATCATGTAATCTAATGTAAACATCATAATATAGGAATGTGTTAAATAAAATAACATCATCTAAACATGATATCCAAGCATTACAATGAAAGCATAAATCACAAGAAATAATACTCTGGAACACAGATAGCCAAGTGAAAATATCTAACAACAGTCACACTAGGACAATAGACCATCTTAGTACACTGGTCCCTAGCAGCGGTGAAGGTAGTTATGCCTCCCAACCATGTGGAATCCATATGTCCACTCCCATCATGCTGATGGAGATAATGATCCAACCACTAACACACATAAAGCACAACATCCAAGGCTAACACTCATGTTAGATAGTAATGATGATTGAAACCAAGATCATGAAATAATGCAAGTATAATAGATCCTAGTCAGACACTCAATGGGCTACTATGTAGGGGCCAACATCATGGAGAGTCACTTGGCATCCAAAAGACCACACCTATTTTGGTGGTTGCTCTCCCCAACAGAAGGTGCATAATCCAATTTTAATTATCTTAAGTTTTATTACCACTCACAGATTTTATTTAGTTATCTCTTAGTTAAAACTTCCCTTTCAATGCTCTGGGAATTGACACCAAGCTATGAAAATAGAAGCCCCCTCCATATGCTACCCTACCCTACCCATGCTCATACAATGATGAGTGCCCATAGGAATGCATATTCCCAACCCAACCCTAATGATCATAGCTTTTAGAAATATTATGGAAGATTGATACTTGCAAGTCACTTGACGAATGTATGTGCACGTACTCGTATGTGGCACACCACCATCATGAAGATCATATCAAAAGGACTAGATGCGAACACAAGCAACATATCACTCAACTGAAAACAACTCGAGAGGATAGATTCTACATGAATCCCAAGAACAATAAAACCATACATCATGAACTCACTCAACCGACCTCAATCTAGGAGTATGGATTCTACACAAATACTAATAATGCAACAAGACCAAACATCATGAACTCACTTAATTGACCTCAATCCAAGAGTAAGGATTCTATGTGAATCCTAGTGTCCAAAAAGCAATAACAAGGGTCCAAAGAAATAGTAATACCAAGTATAAAATCACTCAATCGAACATAAAGTCAAGAGTATGGATGCAACACACATCCCAATGCACACATAAATGTGAAAAAATGGTCTAACTGACATCCTATGAATAATCCAAGTCCATGATCAACATCATACCAAGAAAACTTGAGAAAACTAGATGACACACAAATCGAGGAAAAAAACCTCAAAACTTCAAAACTTCAAAATTAAAACCCATTTGGTCTTAGGGCACAAAAGCCCCAAATATCAAATAATATATGGGTTTGGAGTCCATATGCAAAAATGACCAACATAATGGTGCAAAACCCTAAACCCTCATCCTGAAAAATAGGCAAATGCTCATACCTACCCAACTGGGTAGAGCTAGCATACAGAAAGAGAGGGGAACACTAGTTCTCAGCCCCCTAACAAATGACTAACAAAAGCATAAGCTGAAATGAAGCAAGAACAATAAAACGAGAGAGCCCTACCTCATAGCCAAAAGGGCAAAATTAGAATCTGAACCATAAAATAAAAATCTCGCAAAACTAGCCAAAAATTGTGGCAATCCAAGGTCTCCCCAAGCTAGATCCAACGAGATCAATCTTACGATGATCCCACACACGAAGCTCCCACA
Organism: Cupressus sempervirens; assembly: GCA_028749045.1. Classification (NCBI taxonomy): domain Eukaryota; kingdom Viridiplantae; phylum Streptophyta; class Pinopsida; order Cupressales; family Cupressaceae; genus Cupressus; species Cupressus sempervirens. Next base: position 77,886,935 of record CM053784.1, on the reverse strand, counting down.
ATGAGCAAAATAGTAAATTTTCATGAAGAGGATTTTGGGTTTTACTCTCAAACTTTCTAATTCAATAGTAAGAAGTGAGGAATTAAATTCCTTTTTCAATACTTACTCACTTTTTGAGTGAATAATCAATTAGGGCAAATAACCAACCAACCTAGTTAAACCCTGAATCAATCCAAATGAAAATAGGCTATTTCTAGAAATAGGAATTCTTCTATGGCAAAGATGCCATAAATTAAATTCAATAAAATTTAAAGCCCGAAAACCCCAAAATCAGAGAATTTCCTTAACAACTTTTGTGACAAAGTGAACCTCTAAATACACAGACATACTCACCAGTCTAATCACAAAATGTAAATGAGTTTGGATTTAATAATCACCAAAAGGATTAATTAATCAATTAAAATAAGGTTGCACCGACCATATAGGGATGACATTGGTAAAATATGAATGGCTGAATCACTAACTCCATGTGCCACTACTAGGGATATAAATCTTGTATATTAAACAACACAATCAAGTGCAATTGCATATAACAACATAGCAAAAGCAATAAATGCATTAAATACCCCAATTTAACCATTTATTCAATTATACCAAAATAATCCATTTACATCACTCACATTCACATAAATCCTAACAATGCAAGAATGAAGTAAATACCCATAACATTAAATCCACCACATAACATAATTAGAGATATGCCCAAATACTGGCTAACCAGATATCATCATAAAACACACTGTCATCTCAAAATGACATCATCATGCAATACGATCAACTGAACAACATAGTAGTCTAACATCTATGATACTAAAATCAAAGTATAACATTTGACCCTTAGGTTATCTCAAATGTAAAACATAACATGAGTAACAAGTATCTCTCAGATAAAAATATAACAAGGTAAATATCTACAACACATAATAAATGAATCCAACATGGACAATCCATTTCTAATTATTTAAGAATTTAATAATGGTTGTTTAAATAACATGAAAAGACACTTAAAACACATAAGTGAACACATTCATATACATGACTAACCACTCCACAGGAACCTAGTCCAATGTAGCAAGATAATAATACATAGTGCAATCTCTACACACATCTCTAGGTAATCACAGAACAACACATGATACCACATCGATCCTAGTAACCACTAGCACAAACCTTAGTGAGCCATCTAACACATCATGATCTCATAAATCAGCCATAAGCATAATCAAAGCAATTGATACTGTAACATAAATCCAAACACCTCAAGGGTGTAGACCACTCATGGTCCCAATCACGATCCTTCACCAAGTAAGATCATCAAGGTTGCATCCATCAAGATGACTTACAGAAATCAAATACGAGAGACACTACATCATCCCCTCCTTATGCACTAGGAAAACCTATCTAGCCATAAAGTCAACAATAATAGGTAAGGAAAAATCCACTCTACCTCATCAACAGGTGCCCAACTACGACATGCACATACCACATGACCACAAAACCAGGCCAAAACAATACACACTTCCAACAAAAGTTGGAATAATGGGGAATAACCATCCCAAAATTCCCAAGAATACTATCATGTCACACATGAGTGTCCTTGAATCCATGTAAACTCACCCTTGAAACATAGAGGATGATGGTTTACTAACAAAATTACACACTCCAAAAGGATACTCACTACTACTAACCACCAAACATAGGAGTACATACTCTCTATGATATAAAAAGCTCAACTATCACTATGAACTAGGGTTACATAACCCAACCAGACAAGATATCACTTTTCCACAAGGTTGTAAGAATTCAATAGTGGACAAAATCATGTAGTATTTGCATACCAACTCATAAGATGGTAACATGTGTCTAACAATACCATGTCCCTCCAGCCTCATGTCAACGATCAAAGAGCAACTTGACTGAGACAATCCTAAAGATATAAGGTTAGAGAGATCAAAACTACAAAGCATTAGGGCTTAGAGGGATTCTCTCTCAACCTCTACACTAAATCAACCCAGGACACATTAGGGAATCTCACAATTCCACCAACCATCAGAATACTCATGCAACACTAACTAAGCTATAGGCATAACCATGCTAGCCCACTTTCTCAAGAGAGAAAGGGATATAGAGATGCACCAAATTCAACATCCAAAAGGTGGATATAGACTCATCAAAAGATTGAGTCACTCCCAAATGACAAGGCAACATCCACCTCAAGCAAGGAACACTCACAGACCACACTTCTTCTCACAAAGGTGGGGCGGTGCTATAGGAAACACACAAATCCAAGCACAAATCTCAAAAAGTACCTAGTAGATTATGAAGATTTGTTAGTATCTAAGTTCTCCAATGGCCATAAATGTGATATGTCATGATTGAATTGGCCCCTACTTGATAAAGGGTACTCAGAACATCGATCTACACCATCAGAAGTGTAAAAGAGTTGTTTGTTGTTCGCCAAGTGAAATTTTGCATTAACACACTCTCACGCAAAGTTTCTCATCAAACTACACAAGAAAATGTAACGAATTAGGTGAGAAAGTGCATGACCACTTGTTTCTCACACGAAATTTCAAATCAGAACAAAAATTGCTAGCATTGGAAAAGTACCTCAACAACATGAAAACCAATGCTAGCCCAACAACATGAGGAAAGTACCTCTAGCCAAATAAAATAAAGCATCAATCAAATAATATTATATTTGATGACTGAGAACAATCACACAAGAGGGATAAATCACCACACAATGCTAAAGAATACACCATCCTAGCAACATTAGAGAACACACTCACACACATCAAGCAGTATACCATCAATAACCCCATGCATATATAGACTACAATAATCTTCTTAATTATTTTTCCAAGCAATGCAACATTTAGATATCCATCAATTTAATACAATTTCCATAAGCTTATGAAGCAATCAGATTAGGGACTTAAGTCATTAACCCAAAGGATCTAATGCAAAGCCTACTACTTTGTAATGATTCACAATAACACTCATTTATCAATGAAGGGCACCATTTCATTACTATAATGAAAAAACATAGAATCACAAATAAGATTCATTTATTTTCTTACAATTAGGAGAAAACAAGGAACAATGCACCTTACTCCATAAGGAGAACAAAAAGAGGCACTCAAGGCCAACACATGGACACAAATTAGTGGTTCCATCCAAAAGGGTCACACAAGCAACCAACCAAACTAAGACACATTGATTCCATCTACAAAATAGGAAAGACTCACTTCCTTCTCCTCACATAGCTCTAGCCACATCTACTAGACAAGCAAGTCCATTCTAAGTAGATACTGAAGCAACAAAGATCACAAGCTCTCACCAAGACACTTGCACTCACATAATCACAACATCAACCATATGGGAAACATATACACAGAGATTCCAATGTTTGAACATGGGCTCTGATACCAGATGTAATGCCCTGCTTGGAGTTCCTTGGAACAAGGATGAAATACAAGCCAAGATAATTTTGTTTACAAGTATGAATGCACATGACAACATCATATAGGGATCACAAAGATCACAATGAAAGACTTGACCAACAATCCCAACAACCAAACTAAATAATAAAAACCAAAGATGATAACAAAACACAAAATCTCTGATTTGTTGAATTATGGAACCACTAACATTCCTAAAGGGTACTCAAAAGTCCAAATTACACTCTCTTAAAAATAGCAGAGATGCCCCCTATTTTTTGTGAGAGAGAATAATAACTGATAGTCTCACATGAGGAAGTACCTCTTCACACAAGAAAGTACACTAAGCCATGTGAGAAAATACCATCTCGCACAAGGACATGCTAGGATCAGTAGTCAAAACCATTGTATTGGTGTGGGGTTTCATGCAAGGATTCACCATAAGCTACATAAGGAAACCCATCACAACATGTGAACAATTGCATTCTTGCATGAGAAAATACAATTTCATGTGAGGATAAAAATCAACAAGCCAAAAAATATAAAGATAAAAAGCTAGGAAATAACTTTCCTCCATACTGGGGAGTATCAGATCCATAATCAAGGCAGAGACACTCAAACAAAATAACTAAAAGATAGAAACTACATCTAATCATCTAACATAGCAGTGAAGGGAAATAACTGAAAGCAACATCGCAATATACAAAAGTAACAGATTAGGTTTGTGGTTCCTCCTAACTATAATAGCATCATGAGACCATCATGGGTCCTAGCCATCCCTGCACATAACATCCCAAACCACCGACCAGATCGTCAAAGCTATCTTATGATGAAATCACTACTAAAATGTACTAGAACATAAGAATAAGGAAATCTAACATGCTAAAAGTAAAGCATAAGATAATCCTAAAAATAAAACTCATCATCTAACATATGTTATCCATCATACGAATAAGAAATCTAACATGCTAAACCAAAGTAATAGATACTCTAATGAAGCAATTATCATCATCTAATCATATGCTAAACATCATAATATAGGAATGCATCAAATAAACTAACATCATCTAAACATAATATCCAAGCATTCCAATGAAAGCATAAATCACAAGAAAGCATACTCTAAAACCTAAAGTACCAAGTGAAAACATCCAGTAACGATCACACTAGGACAATAGACCATCTCTATACACTAGTCCCTAGTAGTGGTGAAGGTAGCTACACCTCCCAACCACATGGAACCCATAGGTTCAATCCCATTGTACTAATGGAGATAATGATCCAACCACAAACACACATAAAGCACAACGTCCATGGCTAATACTTATGCCAGACAATAATGAGACTGAAACCAAGATCATGAAACAATGCAAGTACAATAGGTCTTGGTTAGACACTCAATGGACTACTATTTAGGGGCTAACATCATGGGGAGTCGCTTGGCATCCAAAAGCCCAAGCTAGTTTTGGTGGCTGCTCTCACCAATAGAATGTGCACAATCCAATTTCAATTATCTTAAGTTTTATTACCACTCACACATTTTATTTAGTTATCACTTAAAAACTTCACACACAATGCTTTGGGCATGGACACCAGGCTACAGAAATAGAAGCGCCATCCATATGCTACCCTACCCTACTCATGCTCATCCAATAATGAGTGCTCATAGGCATGCATATTCCCAACCCAACCCCAATGATCATAGCTTCTAAAAATACCATGAAAGATCAAGACTCGCTAGTCACTCGACAAATGTGTGTGCACATACTCATGTGTGGCACACCACCATCATGAAGATCATATCACAAGGACTAGATGACAACACAAGAAAAATATCACTCAATTGAAACAACTTGGGATGATGGATTCTACATAAATCCCAAGAACAATAAAACCATACATCATGAACTCACTCAATTGGCCTCAATCTGGGAGTATAGATACTACATGAATCCCAATGGTGCAACAAGACCAAACATCATGAACTCACTCAACTAACTTCAATCTGGGAGTAAGGATTCTATGCAAATCCTAGTGTCCACGAAATAATAACAAGGGTCCAAAGAAATAGTAACACCAGGTATAAAATCACTCAACTGAACACAAAGTTGGGTGTACAAAGGTAACATGCTTCCCAATGCAAACATAAAAGTGCAACAAAGGTCTAACTGACATCCTATGGATAATCTAAGTCCACGACCAACATCATGCCAAGAAAATCCAAGAAAAATAGACGATGCACAAACTAAGGAAAAAAACCTCAAAACTCAAAAAACTTTGAAATTAAAACCCGTTTGGTCTTAGGGCATAAAGCCCCAAATATCAAATAAAATCTGGGTTTGGAGTCCATATGAAAAAATGACTAGCATAACGATGTAAAACCCCAAATCCTCATCTCAAAAACAAGAAAATGCTCATACCTGCCTTAATAGGTAGAGCTAGCATACAAAAATAGAGAGGAACACTAGTTCTCTACCTCCTAACAAATGGCTAACAAAAATAAAAGTTAAAATTAAGCAGAAATAATAAAATGGGAGAGCCCTACCTAAGAGCCAAAAGGGAAAAATGGGAATCTGAATCATAAAATAACAATCCCGCAGAAGTAGCCGAACATTGTGGTAATCCAAGGTCTCCCTGAGATGAATCCAATGAGATCAATCTTGTGATGATCCCACATATGTAGCTCCCACAATGAACAAAACATTAAATCCTCACAAAGAAGATTTGGGGTTTTACTCTCAAACTTTCTAATTCAAAAGTGAGAAGTGAGGAATTAAATTCCTTTTTCAATACTTATTCACTTTTCAAGTGAATAATCAATTAGGAAAAATAACTAGCCAACCTAGTTAAACCTCAAATCGACCCAAACAAAAATAGGCTATTCATAGAAACAGGAAGTCATCTATGGCAAAGCTGCCAGGAATTAAATTCAATAAAATTTAAATCCCAAAAACCTCAAGATCACAAAATTTCCTTAACAACTTTTTTGATAAAGCGAACCTCTAAATGCACAGGCATGCTCTCTGGTCTAATCACAAAATGCAAATGAGCTCAGATTTAATAATCACCAAAAGGATTAATTAATCAATTAAAATAGGGATATGTCAACCATATAGGGACAACATTGGTAAAATATGAATGGTTGAATCAATAACTCCATGTGCCACTGCCAAGGATATAAATCCTGCACACTAAACAACATGATCAATTGCAATTGTATATGACAACATAGATGAAGCAATAAATGCATTAAATAACCCAATTTAACCATTTATTCAATTATACTAAAATAACCCATTTACATCACTCACATTCACATAAAGCCTAACAACACATGAATGAAGTAAATACCCATGACATTAAATCTACTACATAAAATAATCAAAGATATGTCCAAATACCAGATATCATCATAAAACACATTGTCATCTCAAAATGGCATCATCATGCAATATGATCAACTGAAGAACATAGTAGTCTAACATCTATGATACTGAAATCAAAGTATAACATTTGACCCTTAGGTAATCTCAAATGTAAAACATAACATGAGTAACAAGTATCTCTTAGATAAAAATATAACAAGGTAAATATCCGTAGCACATAACCAATGAATCCAACATGGACAATCTATTTCTAATCATTTAAGCATTTAATAATGGTTGTTTAAACAACATGAAAATGCACTTAAAACACATAAGCAAACATAGTCGTATACATGACTAACCACTCCTACAAGAACCTAGTCCAATGTAGTAAGATAATAGTACACAATGCAATCTCTACACACATATTTAGGTAATCATGAAACAACACATGATACCACATTGATCCTAGTAACCATTGGCATAAATCTCACTGAACCATCTAACACATCATGATCTCATAAATCAGCCATAAGCATAATCAAAGCAACTGATATAGTACATAAATCCAAACACCTCAAGGGTGTAGACCACTCATGGTCCCAATCATGATTCCTCTCCAAGTAAGACTATCAAGGTTGCATCCATCAGAATGACTTAAAGAAATCAAATGGGAGAGGCACTACATTTGACAATAATAAACAACAATACTTAGAGATACCAACAACCTCCCCCTTTGACATTAGTGGAAAAAAAAACTTTGTCATGATTACAACTTTACAATACAAAAATAATAGTACTCCCCCTAAGCCTATGACTTGGTTCTTATAGAACTTTCAAAACTTTTTCTATGTAATATATTATACAATACACACTTTACATGACTCAAATTAGTCTAGTTGTAGCTTTTCCATACCTTGTCTATGTTTTGAACTCTAAATCTCTATACGTTCTCATCATTTACTCTTTGATCATTTCATTTCATTCATATCTATCATTTCCCCTCTGACTCATCATTCCCCTTTATTTTTTTCACTTATGTCTACTATTGGGGTTGGGTGGGTGGAATCAAATTGTATTTGTCAATAAATGGTTTACGAATTAGATTGATCATGGCAAGTGCATGATCCCATGTGGTTCTAGCTGATTCCAAAACATGAATTATGAGCTCTTGATTGACTACTACATCAATTAAGCTATCAACAATCGAAAGATTATGATCTCTTAGTACTAGATCTTGTGTTAAAAGTAGCTCTCGTTGCATAAACTCCAAGTGAGATATCAACATTGATTGAATGATAATGATTTTGACCCTTTTTCTACTATCAATTTTTTGTAGCTTGGGCAACCTCCCTTATACAAACAATAATTTATTATAATGCATTGAGCTTCTTTCAGTTGAGTGAGAGATAGAATCACCTAATTGTTTCATTTTAGCTTGAATCCTCTAAATGTTTGCCTGAAACTCATTAGTGTATCTTGGCACATCACATATTATATTGTATAGATCTTGTTTCTTTTTTACAAGTTCTTCTAAATTTTGTACAAGTATCTCTAGTTCTACCTTACTCTCGGCAATGATAGTAGAGACTTTCTCTATGACCCACTTTTCAAGTTTCTTTACAAACCATACCATTAGTTTTTCATTTGTCTCAATATCTCCAGTGTTGACTTGTTCAACAATATGTACCAACTAAGAGATAATGGGGGCTTGTTCATCAATAGAATCAACATATGTGTCTTTGATGTCATGCAACACCTGTTTCCATTGTTGTTCTTGCCTCATCTCTTCTTACTTTTTCTTTCTGGCTAGGATGTCTTGCAAGATAATTTTTTTCTCAAAAGTGAGATTGTTTAGATCCCATTTTAGCATTTCAATAACTTCATTTAGACTAACAATATTATTTGGAGAGCTCTCCTTTATCTTGTTTCCTTTAATTTTCTTTGAGTGTTGCTGCTCAACACTACTTGCATAATAGTAGGTAATAGGGTGTCACCACTCGGCCTGGCTTGTACTTTAGTGCTTGGAACAATAATGGATTCACTCAGCTCTACATTCCCTTTTCATGTTTCTATTGGAATACAAACACCACTAAGAGGGGGGTGAATTAGTGGTTTAAAATATTTTTCAAACCTTGAAACAATTACAAGTTATAAAATTTAACACATGAGAAAGATAGTTAGCGAATAATGAAGTGACACAATATTTTAATGTGGAAAACCACTTAGGATAAAAACCCACTTTGAATCTAAAACTTTATTGACCTCTTCAGAAAATATTTTAGAGCTACAACTCTAGGAGGCACCAACACCTTATTTTAAAAACACCAATTTCAAGGAACACCAATCCCTTACACCTGAAGCATCAACTTCATGAATACAAGAAGCACCAATTTTCAAAATGAAAAAATGAGATATAAAATCAAAGGATCATCTCTATTACAACACAAATCATGAATCACTAGTTTCAACTTCTTGCTGAAAACATAATTGATGGGGACACAACCCAAGCACAAAATGGACACAACAAGAAAGGGAAAATTTTATTAACTATAAAAATATGCTAGTACACTTAGTGCAGAGAAAAAAACTCCAAAACATGCCCTAAGGGCTTACAATGGCATCAATCTAGAGATAAATTCTTCTCCCAATATCTTCTCTCAAACTCCACTCCGAACTGCCTTTTACAATGCCAGAAATGTTCTTAAATAGACTTCAAAGGGTTAAGGATTAGGAATACATTCTAGAAAGTACTAGTTGTCATCCACCGACCAAATAGAAGGCTCCAAAAGTCGCATTAGAAGTTGGCACAAAATTAGAAGAATCCAAAAATGGTAACCGAACTTTCGGGAGGCATAACTTTTGAACCGTAGCTCCGATTGACAAACCGTTTATATTTTCGGAAAGCTCTCGAAGTGCTCTATAGCCCTATGGACCAGCTTCACTTGTCCCCCATTTTTTTGACCTTTTTAGAAGTAATTTAATGCCCCTAACTTGACTTTGAAGCATTCTTAATATGTCTCCAGAAATTGAAAAACTGCGATAACTTTCAAACCATGGGGCCTTTTTACCTGATTCTTTTTCTGGAATGCTCTAAATTACAATGACAATCATCCGACCAATTCACACCTTCTAGTTCACCATGGCTCAATTACATACTCCTATTTTTTTGGCATTTACACGTATCCCAAGGTGATTAAAAACTCTAACCCTGAACACTAATAGTGGAACTGTGAGAGTTGGAACTTTATTTGACCCAAATGGGTATCTAGAAATGAAAACACATGAAACAGAAACTAAGTCTAAGTACATTTTTTTGGGTGACACAGGATTGCTCTTATACCTCTGGATGCTCTTGCATCAGACACCCAGGGTAGATTGAAAAGTGACCCTATCACTTTATGAATGGTAGAGGAAATCTCAAATAGGAAACCTTAGCTGCTGATATCCAGGTTGAGTCCTCGATCAGTCGGCCTTTCCACTTAACTAGATACTCTTTATATTTTCTATTTTTGGTACTCCTACCCATACGATGATCTATAATGTCTTCTATCTCCTCCTTCTTAGAAGCAGGAATTGGACATGGCTCTAACATCGGCTCCTCATCTGCACCATCATCATGATACTCTATTAAGTCTACAATGTTGAAAGTAGGAGAAATGTGAATTCCATCTAGCAACTCCACTTCATATGCATTTCCTAATTCATGTTTCTTCAGAATTTTGCAAGGGCCAAATTTCTTCATTTTTAGCTTGTTGTAAGTACTGGCTAGAAATCTTTCTTTTCTTAAGTGTACCATGACTAGATCCCCTACTTGGAATTCCTTATGTCTTCTCCTTTGATTAGCCTTAGCTTTATACTCTTGATTCATCTTGGTGATGTGTGCTTGGACCTCTTCATGTAGACGCTTGATATGTTCAGCAAATTCTTCAACTTTAGCACTTGTCCTCTCCCCTTGCTCTATCTTCCTCAATTCTAGTGTAGTCCTTGGGCTACTTCCATATACAATTTGGAATGGTGATCTACCAGTACTCCTATTTATAGAGTTATTGTAAGCAAACTCTACTTGTGGTAGAATCAAATCCCACCCCTTGGGCTTATCCCCAACTAAACATCTCAACAAATTGCCCAGACTTCTGTTTGGACGTTACTTTGCAAGTGATGTGTGGAACTGAATTTCAAGTCTGTTCTCAACTTCTTCCACAATGTTCTCCAGAAATACCCCACAAATTTAGTATCTCTGTCAGAAACTATACGCCTTGGGAGACCATGTAGTCTCACCACCTCTCTGAAAAATAAGTCTGCAATATGGACAACATCATGAGTTTTGTGGCATGGAATGAAATATGCCATTTTGGAGAACCTATCAACCACCACAAATACTGAGTCATTACCCCTTTGTGTCCTTGGCAATCTAAGAACAAAATCCATACTTATGTCCTCCCATGGCTTTGATGGAACATGCAATGGCTGATAAAGTCCAGTATTGTGACTAAATCCCTTGGCAACTTGACAAATCTAACAACTCTGTACAAAATTCTTCACATCTTGTCAAATCTGAGGCCAAAAATAATGTTATCTAAGAATGGAAATGGTCTTATCTCGACCAAAATGTCCTACCATCCCTCCACCGTGTTTCTCCTTAATCAGATTTTCCCTCATGGAACTCCTTGGAATGCATAATTAACTACCCTTGAATAACATACCATCCTGAATCTGATAGTCTAACCACTTAGTTCTGTCTACAGCAAGAGGCTCTTTACAAGCTTTCCATGCTTCAGCAAAATCAGGATCCTCAGGGTACAGATTCTTGAGTTCAACAAACCCAACTACTTCAACTTGCATTACTATAAGCAACAACTATCTCCTACTTAGTGCATCTACAACCCTGTTAGATTTTCCACTTCTATGCTTCAACACAAATGTATAGCTCTGCAAGAAATCTACTCACTTCATATGCCTCTGATTCAATTTACCTTGGCTATTTAGGTACTGTAATGCTTGATGATCAGTAAACAAAAAAAATTCCTTTGTCAATAAATAATGCCTCCATTTCTTTAAGGCCTGAACTATTGCATAGAACTCTTGATCATAAACAGAATATTTCTTTTTTGCATCATTCAAATTTTCACTAAAATATGCAATAGGCTTACCTTCTTGGCTTAATACAACCCCAATAGCACTGCCACTAGCATCACAATCCACCTAGAACACCTTTTTAAAATTTGGAAGTGCTAACATAGGTTGTTCTGTCACCTTCTTCTTCAGCATTTCAAAACTTCTTGCAACTGCCACGGTCCATTTGAACTCTTTTCTATCCCCTCTTATTGTGTTAGTTAGGGGTGCACATATACCACTGAAATTCTTAATGAACTTCCTGTAAAAACTAACCAGACCATTAAATGATCTTACCTCAGTAGCAAACCTTGGAGTAGGCCATTCCAAGATGGCTTTTACCTTCTCTGGATCCATTTTAAGACCTTCAGATAATATAAAAAATCCCAAGTAGACTAACTTCCTTTTTGCAAAGATACACTTCTTTAGATTAATTAATAGTTTCTCTTCCCTTAACCTTTCAAGGACACTACGAATATGCAATAAATGTTCTTCCAAAGTCTTGTTGAAAATTAAAATATCATCCAAATAGACAATAACAAATTTTCCCAAGAATTTCTTAAGTACCTCATTTATAAGCCGCATGAATGTGCTTGGGGCGTTTGTCAATCCAAAGGGCATGACTAACCACTCATATAGACCCTCCTTGGTTTTGAAGGTTGTTTTCCACTCATCTCCTTCTTGAATCCATATCTATCAATAGCCGCTTTTGAGATCTATCTTTGTGAAGTACTGAGCTCCACTTAAACAATCCATAAGATCATCCATTCTTGGCAAAGGAAATCGATACTTGATAGTTATCCTGTTTATAGCTCAAGAATTTGTACACATTCTCCACTCTCCATCCTTCTTTGGTGCCAGTACTACAAGTACTACACATGGACTCAGGCTCTCCTGAATCAAACCCTTTCTCAATAGCTCATGCACCTGTCTGTTTAGCTCCTCAGTTTCAGTAGGAGTCATCCTATGAGCAGCCTTGTTAAGAAAACTACCTCCTGGGATTAAATCTATTTGATGAATGATTTGCCTTATTGGCAGCAATCCTTCTGGAACATTATCAGAGATGATATCTCCAAACTCACCTAGTAAATCTAAAACTTCAAGTGATATTTCACTACTACCTTCTTTATCTTTCCTAGGAATCAAAGCATAGCACATATGCCGATGTTTCATGGCATCTAAAAACTTCCTTCCATCAACAAGACAAATCCTAGCGCTACTACATACCTTTTCACCTTCCTTTTTCATGGGCTTCAGTTTGTGACAAACTCCATCCTTTGTTAGAGAGTATGTGTTTGCATGACCATCATGTACTGCATGCCTATCAAACTGCCATGGTCTACCCAACAATAGATGGCAAACATCCATTGGAATAACATCACAGAGAACTTCATCATGGTAACTCCCAATTTTGAACTTCACTAAACATTGTTCACTTACCAGGACCTTATGATCATCTTTCACCCAAGCAATCTGATAGGGCTGGGGGTGTTTCTCCCTCTTGAGCTTCAGCTTAGAGACCATCTCCTCTGATACCAAGTTATCAGTGCTACCACCATCAATGATCACATCACAATATTTATCCTCACACTTACACCTGGTACAGAATAAACTCCTCCTTTGTCCAGGTTCAATCTCACCACTTAGTAGGACCCTTTCATTTACTAAAGTCTCTCCTCTTTTTGCATCCTTTGAATGTGATGATTGTGCATCCTTATCCACATGAGCAACCCTAGCTTGACCCTCAGCTCTCCTATCTGTCCTTCCTTTTCATTGAGGGCATTCAAAGACACGATGACCTTCTTCATTGCAATGGAAACAGGTACCACATAAGCCTCCTCTTCCTTGTCCATATCCTCTACCTCTTCCTTGTCCATATCCTCTTCCTTGTCCATATCCTCTACCTCTTCCTCTCTGATTTCCAAAGTCTTGATCATGGGAGCGGTTGAAACCCTCGTTCCTCTAGTTCCTACTAGTACCCACATCTTCATTTTTCTTTTGGGTTTCATTTTGGCCTCTAGATGACCTACCACTACCCCTTCCTCCTTGACCATGCCCTCTTTGTCTCCCTTCAAACCTTTTATTTAGCTTCTCTTCAACTCATAGGGCAAACTGGTATGCCTCTTCAATGCTAGTCATTCTTACCAGACTTAATTCCTCCTAGATGCAAGGTTGCAACCCACTGATATAACGAGAAACCTTCTCCTTATTTGCTTCTACATGCCCTACTCTAATTAAAAGTTGATAAAACTCCTCTGTATATTCTTGGACTAATTTTCCTACTTGCTTTAACCCATGCATCTTCTTAAACAAATCAAACTCGTAGTCCACAGGAATGAACTGCTTCTTTAGTTTGTCCACCATGCGATCCCACCTTGTGATCTTAGCCTTTCCTCTTCTATTTCTTTCCAATTGAACGTCTTGCCACCAGATTTTGGCATGCCCTTTCAGTTTGGCCTTTGCAAACTTAACCCTATCTAGGTCCCTAATATCCTCATACTCAAAGTATTCTTCTAGTTCATTAATCCAGTCGATCAACTAATCTGGTTTCAGATTTCCTTAAAATACACCCACATCAATTGTAGGTCTTTTCCAAAACTTAGTAATGGCCCTAAAAATCCTTTCCTCTACCTGAATCAGAAATTCCCTGTCAAATTCCCCTTCTAGTCCAATTTCTTCTTCTTCATTGTCGTCCTCACTTTCGTCACCTGTAGCAACATTTGTTCTTCTATAGAGCTCCTCCTGCAACACTTGAACCTGCCTTTGGAGGTCTCTAACCTCCTAAGGATTAATAGCTCTATCCCTTCCACCATGCTCTCTTCATGGAGGCATCTTCTTAGCTCAAACCCACAACCACACAGTCCTGGTGCAAACTGCCTCACAGTCGACGCTCTGTCTACACACTAAGGAAAACCAACTCTGATACCACTTGATGGGGACACAACCCAAGCACAGAATGGACACAACAGGAAAGGAAAAGATTTATTAACTATAAAAATATGCTAGTACACTTAGTGCAAAGAAATAGACTCCAAAACATGCCCTAAGGGCTTACAATAGCATAAATATGGAGATAAATTCTTCTCCCAGTACCTTCTCTCAAACTCCACTCCGAACTGCCTTTTACAATGCCATAAATGTTCTTAAATAGACCTCGATGGGTTAAGGATTAGGAATACATTCTAGAAAGTGCTAGTTGGCATCCACTGACCAAATAGAAGGCTCCAGAAGTCGCATTAGAAGTCGGCACAAAATTAGAAGAATCTAGAAATGGTAACCGAACTTTCGGGAGGCATAACTTTTGAATCGTAGCTCCAATTGATGAACCATTTATATTTCTAGAACGATCTTGAAGTACTCTATAGCCCTATGGACAAGCTTCACTCATCCCCCATTTTCGGCCCTGTTGAAGGTCATTTAATGCCTCTAACTTGACTTTGAAGCATTCTTAGGATGTCTCCAGAAACTGAAAAACTGCGATAACTTTCAAACTGTGGGGCCTTTTGACTTGATTCTTTTTTTGGAATGCTCTAAATTACAATGACAATCATCCAACCAATTTACACCTTCTAGTTCAACAAAATTATGGCTCAATTACATACTCCTTTTTTTTGACAGTTACATGTATCCCAAGGTGATTAAAAACTCTAACCCAAAACACTAATAGTGGAACTGTGAGAGTTGGAACCTTTATTTGACCCAAATGGGGATCCAAAAATGAAAACACATGAAACACAAGATTTCCCGTATACCTCTGGATGCGCTTGCATCAATAATGCAGGATATACTTCAATTCTCCTCAAAACATCCAATATCCAAATATGTTTTCTTTTTTCCATTAAAAGATCTGATCAAATACTGATATGAATGAATGAATAAGCAATATATAACCCTTATTCTACCTCTGATAAACTTCTACAATGAGAATCAAATCAAAAATATGAAAATCGAAACATAAAGCATTACCCTCTTCTTTGATGTTAAAAATTTGCCTGCAAACTATTTTGTCTACAAGGAATTCCACACAGATACTACAACTTCTATCAAAACCACCTATTGTATGTTTTAGAGGAATGTATCCTCTACTTATAAACCAAGAAAGTCAAAATTTTGGAGGCAAGTACATACCCCACACTTCTATTAGACCAAAACTGCTAATACTGTCATAACAATTTGGTAACTATTTTTGATAAAAAAAACTTTTTCTCTTTCTGTCCATGTGTTATGCAAAAACTAACAAAGAAACATTTTAGCTAACTCAAAGAACTTTCCAGAAAGGTATGATAGTTGGGGTTTAACTAATAAAAAACTCTGTCGACTTTCTAATAGACCAAAACTATTTTTTATATCTATTTTCTAAACCAATATGAACATTAAGTGTTAATTGTAAAACACTTAAGTGTTTGTCTTGAATATGTTTTGAACAATATTGAAGGACATCAAATAAGATAATTACATGATGTTAAGCATACCATATGCTTATTATAATTATATTATTGGCATCAATTACAACAATCAAAGATCAATTACTAATGGTTCAACAATTTCTTCTTCTCTTTGTCTAGTCCTCTTATCTTTCTCTTCTTGAGGTCCTAAGACTTGTGGTCTTGACTAACCTATAGTAGATTATTCTAAATTTGAGTCTTTATCTGGCTTCTTTTGTTCTACCTCTTTTTTTGGTTCCTTCGTGGCTCCTATTATTTGTGAGGCCTATTTTTGTTGTTGTTCCATCTGCTTTATTTATTCATCGACAAACTTGGACTTGTACTCCCCCTTCCTTGGGATATTCCTTTATTTGTTGCAATACAAGAGAGTGAGGAGTAGTATCATGAATGGGTGATCTATTTCCTTGTGGGCTTGACACACCTAAACATTCCTCATCACTTTGATCATCCTCAATGGTTATTGTATTTGCTTCTTTCTCATGTTTATCTCCTTTTGTTATTAATCCAAAAATGCTTTTCATCAAAAATTCATTCTATTGTACAACAACCTCATTTTTTATTTTGTAAAATCATAAATGTTATGAATTTATGAACAAATCAATTCCTATACTTTTTTCAAAAAAAAATTCTTTTGTTTGTTTGTCAAATCAGGCATAATCTTGGCCAATATGCCTTCTCTAATTTTCCTCTCAAATTTTGTTACATGTTGCCACTTCCTATCTAGTCTACTATAAAAAATATGTGGTGTCTTATTCTCCATTTCTATAGGTACTAGCTTATTATTAGCCAAAATCTCTATCATGGCCTCCTCTACCTTGGATTTATCAGCATTGCTCAAAGTATCATACATTATATATTTAAATCATGATAAACTTGCAAAGGGTTTGTTGACATTAAGGTCAATTTGTCTATCAGTGACTCAACACTTAGTCAAATGGTTACATTGCTATTGAGCTCTACGGTTTCTATTGAGTTTATAATTCATCTAACAATGTTAACCAAGTGTCTTAGTTGCTACCGAGCTAAATAGATAGGTTATATTTCATGCCGATCTACCCAACATCTACCAAGTATTAGAGATAGTTTACATTATAGCCTGATCATAATAGTGTCTACCATGCTATCCAATGGATGTGATTTACACTTTAGTGTTAACCAATATCTGTAGTATTAACCAAGCTCTACAGTGTTTACTGAGCTCGCAATGTTAACTTAGTGAATCTAGTGTTGATTGAGTCATGTAGTGTTAACTGAGTGATTAAGTAGCTACCAAGTTTCTTAGTGTTTGCTAAGTCACATAGTGCTAACTGAGTTTGAGCTACTTAAGAGTGATCAGTATGGCCCAAGCTTCAACTTCAACTGAGTGCCAGAGTTTTTTGAGCATTGATAGTGTTTTCCATGTAGTAGAACATGTAGTGCCTCTCCCATTTGACTTTTGTAAGTCATCCTAATGGATGCAACCTTGATGATCTTTTGTTGTGATGGGATCATGATTGTGACCTTGAGTGGTCTACACCGTCGAGGTGTTTGGATTTATGTTTCTGTATCAGTTACTTTGATTATGCTTTTGACTGATCTTTGAGATTATGATGTGATTTTTGGTTCACTGAGGTTTGTGCCAGTGGTTACCAAGATCGATGTGGTATCATGAGGTTGTTCTATGATTACCCTGGGATGTGTGCAGAGATTGCACTGTGTACTTTTACCATGCTACACTGGACTAGGCTCCTGTAGTAGTGGTTAGTCATGTTTTTGACTGTGTTTTCTTATATGTTTTAAATGCCTTTTTAATGCAGAGTAATCAATCATTATTAAATGCATTAATGATTAGAAATGGATTGTCCATGTTGATTTATTGGGTTATGTGCTGCGGACATTTACCTTGTTATATTTCTGATTAGAGAGATATTTGTTACTCGTTATGTTTTACATTTGAGATGACCTGAGGGTCAGATGTTTCATCTTGATTCTAGTATCATAAGATTTTAGACTACTATGTTGTTCAATTAATCATATTGCATGATGATGCCATTTTGAGATGACAGTGTGTTTTATGATGTTACCTGATTATCTGGTATTTGGACATACCTCTAATTTTGTTATGTGATGGATTTAATGCTATGGTTATTTACTTCATTCCTGCGTTGTTATGCTTTATGCGAACGTGAGTGATGTAAATAGATTATTTTAATATAATTAAATAAATGGTTAAATTAGGTGATTTAATGCATTTATTGCTTTAGCTATGTTATTATATGCAATTGCACTTGATCGTGTTGTTTAGTGTGCAGGATTATATCCCTGGCAGTGGCACATGGAGTTAGTGATTCGGCCTTTCATATTTTCCCAATGTCGTCCTTGTATGGTCGATGTGTCCTTTATTAAATGTTTAAATTAAACCTTTCGGTGATTATTAAATCCGAACTCATTTGCATTATGTGATTAGACCAGTAAGCGTGTTTGTGCATTTAGAGGTTCGCATTGTCGCGAAAGTTGTTTAAGGAGATTTGTGTGTTTTTGGGTTTTTGGGTTTTTTAATTGGTTTATTTTAATTTCTGGCAGCTTTGCCATAGATGAATTCCTATTTATAGGAATAGCCTGTTTTTGTTTGGGTCGATTTGGGGTTTAACTGGATTGGCTGGTTAAATGCCCTAATCGATTATTCACCCAAAAAGTGAATAAATATCCAAAGAGGAATTTAATTCCTCACTTCTCTCTTTCAAATTGGAAAGTTGGAGAGTAAAACCCAAAATCCTCTTCATGAGGATTTACTGTTTTGTTCGTTGTGGGAGCTACGGGCATGGTATCATCGCGAGGTTGAGCTCGTTGGATCAGCTCAGGGAAACCTTGGATTGCCGCGATTTTCTGCCACTTCTGCGGGCGTTTTATTTTCTAGTTCAGTTTTCCGTTTTGCCCTTTTGGCTGTGAGGTAGGGCTTTCCTGTTTTATTGTTTCTGCTCCGTTTCAGCTTCTGTTTTTGGTAGCCGTTTGTTTGGAGGCTGAGAACTAGTGTTCCCCTCCGTTTCTGTATGTTAGTTCTACCCGGTTGGGCGGGTATGAACATTTCCCTATTTTTTGGGATGAGGGTTTGGGATTTTACACCGTTATGCTGGCCGTTTTTGCATACGGTGTCCGATTCTATTTATTTTTGGATTTTTGGGGTTTTTGAACCCAAAGGCAAAATGGGTTTTAATTTGAAAATTTTCCAAAAATTTGAGATTTTTACCTCGTTTTGCGTGCCGCCCTGTTTTCTCGAGTTTTCTTGGCACAATGTGGGTCGTGGACTTGGATGATCTGTTTGGATATCAGTCAGACCACTATTGCACTTTTATGTTGCATTGGGATGCGTGTTGCATCCGTACTCCCGACGTTGTGTTCGGTTGAGTGATTTGTTACTTGTTATGGTTTCTTTTGGACCTTTGCTTTTGTTTGTGAACGCTAGGATTCGTGTAAAATCCATACTCTCGGATTGAGGCCGGTTGAGTGAGTTCATGATGTTTGGTCTTGTTACATCATTAGGATTCGTGTAGAATCCATACTCTCGGATTGAGGCCGGTTGAGTGAGTTCATGATGTTTGGTCTTGTTACATCATTAGGATTCGTGTAGAATCCATACTCTCGGATTGAGGCCGATTGAGTGAGTTCATGATGTTTGGTCTTGTTACATCATTAGGATTCGTGTAGAATCCATACTCTCGGATTGAGGCCGATTGAGTGAGTTCATGATGTTTGGTCTTGCTACATCATTGGGATTCATGTAGAATCCATGCTCTCGGATTGAGGCCGGTTGAGTGATTTCATGATGTATGATTTTATTGGCTTTGGGATTCGTGTAGAATTCATCCTCTTGAGTTTCTTTCAGCTAGGTGTTTTGTTTTGCATTATGTTCTCATTCCTGTCCTTGTGTTATGATCTTCGTGATGGTGGTGCGCCACACACGAGTACGTACACGTACATTTGTTGGGTGACTTGCGAGGCTCAATCTTTCGTGGATTTTCCGAAAGTTATGATCATTGGGGTTGGGATGAGAGTATGCATGCTCACGAGCACTTGTCGTAGGATGAGCATGGGTAGGGTAGGGTAGCATATGGAGGGGGCTTCTATCTCGCAGCCTGGTGACCTTAGTCCCATAGGGTTGGCAGAGGAAGTTTTAACTAAGTGATAATTAAAGAAAATGTGTGACTGGTAATAAAACTTAAGATAATAAAATGTGTGTGCGGGGCCCTCCGTTGAGGAGTTGAAACGCACGATCCAAGCTTGGGCTTGTCGATGCCAAGCGACTCTCCATGATGTCAGCCCCTACTTAGTAGCCTTTTGAGTGTCTGACCAGGACCTTTACTCCTTGCATTGTCTTAGGTTCTTGGTTCAACCATCATACTGTCTGGCGTGAGTGTTAGCCTTGGTTGTTGTTTTGTGTGTTTGTGGTTGGTTCATTATCTCCATCAGCACGGCGGGTGTGGACGTACGGGTGCCACGTGGTTGGGAGGCGTAGCTACCTTCACCACTGCTAGGGATCGATGTACAGAGATGATCTTTTGTCCTGGTGCGACCGTTGCTGGATGTCTTCACTTGGTACTTCGGGTTCCGGAGTATGCTTTCTTGTGATTTATGCTTTCTTTGGGATGCTTGTATATCATGTTTAGATGATGTTATTTTATTTGACGCATTCCCTTATTATGATGTTTAGCATATGATTAGATGCCGTGAATTGTTGTATTAGCATATCTGTTGCTTATTGTTGTTTAGCATGTGATAGGTGATGTTATCTACTGTAGGATTATCTTATGCGTTATCACTAGCATGTTAGATTTCCTTATGCTTATATTGTTGCATGTTTTAGTAGTGACATCCCTATTTCGACAGTATTGACGATCTGGTCGGTGGCTTGGGATGTTACGCGCGGGGGATGGCTAGGACCCACGATGGTCTTATGATGCTATTGACGGTTGGGAGGAACTGCGTACTTAGTTTGGTTGTTTTGTTCCTGAGTTGTATTTTTGTTCATTGTGATGTTGCTTTTGTTCTCTGCAATGTTTATTCAGTTTGTTCTATGCTGCTGTAGTTTAGATGGTTTGATGTTCTTCATTCCGTGTGTTCTTGCACTCGAGTGTTCATTCCTCGAGCCTTTGTGGATCTGGTACTCCCCGGTGTGGAGGTTCTTTTGCTAGTTTTTCCCCATTTTTGAGTTCTGGAAGTGTTTTTACTTTCTATGGGCGACTTTTGTTTAGCATTGTGCGACACTGATAAAGTATCGCATGCCCATAGAGAGAATGTTGTACGATACTATAAAGTGTTGCACGCATTACTAGAGAAGTGTCATACGACACTGGAAGAGTATCGCACAGCTTTATGAGAAATGTCGCGCGATACTTTTCCAGTATCGCACGCCTTCTTGAGAAGTGTCATACTCAGTAAGGGAGAAGTGTCGCACGGTTTTTGTGAAAAACCTGCGCGTGCCATCAGCGGGCACTTTTCTTCGTGATCCGATCTTTTTGAGAGTGGATTTGGATACCCTTTTTGGCGTTCTTGGAGCCTATGTTGTTGCATTTTGTATTCAGGAGGTTTCTTTTGAAACCCAGTTTTTGGGTTTTTGTTGTAGTCCTTCAGGGTTTAAAATATATCGTTTAAGTATAAATTCCTTATACTTAAGATATATTTTAATATATGTGACAAATCATTTGAAATAGGTTTCATACCTCTCAGAGATAAGTTATGGATTCTAGGAAATTTCAGGGCTTCAGAAATCCAGACTTAGCCAATTTTTAGGGCTTTAGGATTTCAGGCTTAGCCAAATTTTGGGATTCTACATTTTACCCCAGCTTGGTGTTTTGTTGATGAGTGGTCATTTCTAGTGCCCTCATCTTGCTATGGTGGTTGTTGGCTTTTGTTTGGGTGTGTCTGTTGGTAGTGGCGTTCGAAGATTCGTTGGTTGCCGGGATTGTGTTGAAGTCTTCCGTTGCGATCGTTGTGATCCTTGTATGATGTTGTCATGTGCATTCATACTTGTAAAAAAAAAAAAATTATCTTGGCTTGATTTGAATCCTTGTTTCCAAGGATCTCCGGGCGGGGCATTACAGAACATCACCGAGTTTGTCTTCAGAACTTGAGTTACAACAATTGGGTTGACTTTATGAATTATGATGAATTTGGTATTGTAGTTGACTCCAGAAGGTAATGAATTGGATTGGTATCTATGTAATGCATTGTATCATATCCAAATAGGAATGTGAAGAAGAATAAGGAGTGTATGAGTGTGAATTGAAGAAGGATACAAGTAGTATAAGGGTCAGCAAAGATTTATCTATCATAGTTAGGTGATCATTGTAATAAAAGGAATATCATTCAGCAAATAAGAGTTGCAGATTAGAGATTAACCACTGATTCATTCTAACAGGTGCATCAGTCAAATCCTTTAACCAGGTGGACTTAATAGTCTTTTTTTTGTTAAATATCCTAACAGAGTGCATACTTCATTGTATGTTTGTAAATCCTTTAACAAGGTAGACCTCACAATCCTTATTGCTCCTAATAGGGTAGATCATAAGAAGTGGTCAATTGTAAGCCTTAATAGGTTAACTTTATACTGCAATACTAAATCTTGTGGGTATTATCCCCACCCCAATTTTACTTTCTAATTGGAAGCTTTCTGGGTCACCATATCTTGTGTCAAAGTGTTATGGATGTTTTATTGCTTTCATTCTTTCATGCGTGCAATTAGATCAAAATAATATATGAAGGATTAATTGGTGAAGTAAGTTAAAGTTTTATTAGTTTTTGATTCACCCCTCCCCTCTCAATAACCTAGCCTACCTTATATTTCCAGCAATTGGTATAAGAGATATTGGTTCTCACATTAGAAGTTTAACAACTTGGGATAAGATCAGAGGCAATGGAGGTATACATGCTAGATAAGGCTATTAAGAATGAAAAGTTGGATCTAGAATTTTCCATTGGAAAACTCAAGAAAGCAAAGGAGAAGCTCTCTCAATCATTGAAAATAAGGAAAGATCTTGTAGTACAATTGGATGTCAATCTCTACATTGAAAGAAGTATTTAAGACTTATGTCTAGAAAGAAATTCAGATGAAGTTAATGCAACAATCAAAGACCTATTAGAGAAGAATCTCAATCTTCAAGAAGAAGTTAAAAAGCTGAAAAGAGAGCAAGAAATCCAATCATTCAGGTTATGTGAAGACATGGAATAAAAAGAAAAATCCAAAGAAGTGATAGAAGAAAAGGAAAATGGAATTCAACAACTATCCCTTCAGTAAACAAACTTTAGTGATCAACTCAATGATGCAAATCAAGAGCTTATCAATCTAAGGACAACGAATGAAAAACTGTAGAATAATCTCAGCATTGAAAAGCAAACCAATGAAAGAATGATGAAATCTTAGGAAAGCATGAATTAATTAAATGAGCAAAGTTAGTATAGAGACAAAGGCAAAGCTGAATTAGGATATACATAAGAAGGTGAATCATCTCAACAAGGAGCTCAAAAGAACAAAAGACCTACTGGAAATCATTGTGGTAAGTTAGGTCATACATCAAACAAATGTTGGAGCAATGGTAAAGAAAAATTCAATGGAAAGTGTTATAGTTGCAACAAGCATGGACATAGAGCAAGTGAATGCATAAAGAAACCTAAGTTTGAATGAAAGTGTCATAATTGCAAGAAAAAAGGACAAAAATCTTTAGAGTGCAAAACCAAGAAGTGGAACCCAACACAAAAATTTGTGAAAGCAATATTTGGATGGGATTACAACACATGGTGTAGATGTCACTACTGTGGTGAGTTTGGACACATTGGAGCAAACTATGTGAAACATCACATGAGAAAAAGAGATACTACAAAAATATATTTTATTTCTACAAAACTTGGACATCTTGCCAAGAACTATATGAACATAGGAAGAATTGAAGATGAAAAGAAAGCCAAAGATGAAAATATCAAAAAAAAAATGAGGCAACAATGGGTGCCAAAATCTCCAGAGAATGCAAGAAAAAACCATGAAGTGGATGACACCCAAATCAGTGAGTTGGGTGGCTCAAACATTTCAACTTAGGAATTGTGATTTAGAAGAAGTCATCTAACATCAATTCTAGCTAGCAAGTAGAAAGATCCATATCAAAATTCAAGATGCACAAGGATCACCGAGTGATAAAAGAAGTTCAAGACCTTACCAACCATGGTTAGGTTACATATTGTTTCATAATGCAGATGCTAAGTTGGTGACTCTACCAAGTACCAAGGTTAGACTGAATGGTGGTAGTGTTACCAAGTTTTTAAGCTCTCTAAATTAATAGTTCCTACTGAGTCAACATACCTTACTAAGTTGAAGATGTCTTTCGAGCAATAAAGACCAAACCAAGTGGAGGACAATCTATCATTGAGGGAGTATATGTATGAAGCATTAATGGTGATTGAAAAGAGGAAATTTTTTAAACATGAATAAATAGAACACATTATTTCACCATGAATTTTCAAAGCATAGAGTGAAGAGAGAATTCAAAGTTTTTCAGCTATTTGAGAAATTGTCATTGAAGATTCTCTAGTTTTCAAAACCCTACCGAGCAATGGTATCTTTGAGCAGAAAAGTGAAGAAAGGATAAAAAATGTTGGTTTGTGGAGTTGATTGCAAGGCTCCTACATTCAAACTGAGTCCAACAATTGTGTAGGAATTAGACCCCACTAGAGTGTAATTAAAAATTCTGCCCAAGATACTTCTTGTCCATGATATCTGTTTGTTTTAGCATTGCTCTATCCAAGAACTTGGAACCTTGAAAATGAATGAAGCATTCAATGAATTATGTGTGGATGACATTCTTAAACCCATGCATAATCATTTAGAAACAAAGGGCTTAAGACATGTTCTACATATGCCAAAGGACTTTCAAGTCAAGTGGATCAAATTTATTTTGAGTCGAGTTCATAATGGACAGTTGTAGTTAGATCACCCTATCTTGATAACAAAAAAAATGATACACAAAATCAATGGATTGCCCATGTTGAATAAAGCTAAGACCACTAAAACTCTAGGTTAGGCAGAACTGTCAAAGCATACTCTTGCCGAGTGGGATGGAAGAGGCATGAGCTAAGTGGTGTGATAAACATGGAGTTGAAGTTTGGGATCCATGTGATTGCTCACAAGATATACAACTAAAGCCAGTTGAACAATGTGTCATGTGAGGCTATTGATCTATCATACAAGGTGGTGAAAAATATCTTATCTTTTGACCTTGTTGAGCTATTTCTAATACAATTTAACAAGAATATGGAGAGCATATGAGTGTCAAAGAACAAGCCGTGTAAGTTTGGTTCTCTTTTGACATGTCTATTTTTCTTTGTTCAAAAGTTTTTCCCTTCCAAATGATCTATAGTATGGAGAAAGGATGTTCTAGTAATATGCTAAATCAATGAATACATAGCAGAAATGGGTGAAAATTTTAGCAACATTAAGGATTATTACTTTGAGTCATTTAAAGAAAAGATGCAAAGTAGATTTAGGATACCCAAGAAGCTTGTAGAAGACTATGAGTAAGATATTTGTTTCATGGTTGATTGTGACAAAGTTTATATTCAAGCAATCAGACCTAGAGTGGCATAGGTTAAGCCTTTGGAATATGAGGTTAACATTGATGACACCTAGGATATTATTGAAGCTCTACTGAATGAACTTGTGGATCCTAAAGCCACTTATTTTGAAACATATGATGAAGCTAAGGCTAGAATTAAGCTTGAGATAAAGCTACTACAAACAGTAAGAAAATAAAGGAAGAGGATAGAGAAAATAATCAAGAATGCCAAGTCATCAAGCTCTCCTCTAATGCTTATTGAGGGAAAAGGAGATGATGTAGAAGATGAAGATGAAGAGGATGAAGCAGAGGAAACTAAATTCAAGAAAGAAGAGCCTCCTAAGAAGAAGGGGAAGGTTATTATAACCAAACCTGCTAAGTCCTCCCCTGCAGTATTTACAACAAGAGCAACTAAGTCCAAAAAGAAGTTGAAGTTTGGTGAAGATGAAGTAGAACATATTATCTTTAAAAGGTCTGCACCTACACTTCAAGAAAATTAAAGAAGATGGAAGAAGGATTTGGCATAGAGTGTTTCAAGTCTCTTAAATATGAGATTAGGAATGAAGATGGGAAAAAATAGATTGAAGATACCCTTGTGAAAAAATTGGGCAAGTGGAAATACTTACCTTATGAGCTTTCATAAAAAAATTATGGTGAATTTTTGAAAGCAGTTAAACCTAGATGGGAAAGTACAATGAAGATTGCTAAGGATATCTATGAACAAACTTTGACCACTTATGCCGAGTCTCAGTGAAAAAGAGGTGAAGTAATCCTTGAAGTAGAATGATAAGAAGCTCACCCTCAAACTCTATACATGTATGATATTGTGTAAGGACATTGAATCTGTGGTATAGTCTACTACTACCATATGGAAAAATATCTATGGGTTGCACAAACCCAATGACTTTGTGGTGCATGTTGATGAAAATGATGGTGAAGATGAGGATATAAAAGAAGAAGTAGAAATAAGGGACAATGAGATAGATGATGTTGATCTTAATGATGAGGAGGAAGGATAGGAAGTCATCGAGAAAAGTCTTCAATAAATACATAGCATTGAAGAAACTGATGTAGAGAAAATTGAAACATTAGTTATGACTTCATTTCCTCACTCTCTGAGAAAAGTCTTAGTGCAATCAAGCCAAAAGAAGGTTTCTACCAAGTTGGTTGAGGTCAAAACTGCTACACCAAGCACATAACCAATCTTTGGATCTCTACTGCTAAGTATTACATTGACTGAAGTGCCCAACACTTCATCTGTCGAGCAACAAGTTCTTCCAACATCAAGCTTGGCCTAGCAACAACAAGGTATTTTTGTTGTAGTGTTATTTCTATATTTATTACTATTCCATCTATTTCTACAATTGTTTCAACACTAAGTGTATCCATAGCCAGTACAATGACAGTTGAGAATTAGTCTCAACCGAGCACTAAAGTTCTTAATAAGGGTAAAGAAATGTTTCTACCATTTCAAAGGTTAGGGGTAAAGAAGAAGAAGAAGAAGAAGAAATTTATCTGAATGAGGACATTGTTATTCCAAATTAGGATATCTCTATCCTCACTCCTGATAAAATTGATACCCTAGAAAAACTCTTGAAGAAAAGGGCTAAGAAACAGAAGCTTAGAGGAGAGAAGAAAAATAAAAATCAAGTCCTTGAAGACATAAAGAGCATATTTATTGACGCTCTGAGTATTGAGGTTGATAGAAAACAACCTATTTTGGATCAGTTAGCTGAAAATGTCCACAAGTGTAATGAAGATTTGAATGAGCAAGTAAAACTGTTGCAAAGAGTTGAAAGAAAAATTGAGAACAAAGTGTTGGAGCAAGTTGCACTAAAGATTACAATAGATCAAGTAGAACTATATAACATTATTGCTACACTAGAAACATCTATAAATAATGGTGTTTTATTGTTTGTCAAACTAAATGATACATCTATATCCACAAAGGAGATCAAGGATAAATTGTCCAAGATAGATGAGGATATGAAGGCAAATGCACACCAGCTATCACTTGATCCAAGTTATAGTTCTGCACATTTCACAAATATTAGATAGCTAACAAATCTTCAGGTGAAATTATTGAGGGAAGAAGCTAGAATTAGGGCCACACTTGCAAATATTTAAGGCATTATTCTTCCATAACATGGATGCATTGTAAAAGCACATTGCATATGCAAAGACTCTCATCCACAATAATAACTTCTCCATAGTTGACCACATGATGGAACTATCAGTAGAAGTATAAATAGCCTTACATGCAAGTAAGGTATTACAAGAGAATTGAGACAAGACCATGGTACTAATTTAGAAGATACATTCTAATTTCTTGTCACATTTTGGTATTAACTTGTAGATAATATACACCTTTGGCATTTATGTCAAAAAGGGGGAGAATACTATTGGAAAAGGCGGATAAGTGTGTTAATATAGAGAAGATTATTTGTTTAGAATGTTAGTGATAAAAGAGGAGAAGATCACTATACTCAAGATGTAAGTATATAAGAGAGATATATGTACGGGGGAGTAGTATAGTAATTTGAAATACATGGTACTGATAAGCAGAAAATATCTTTATAAAAGAAATTTTGAAAAATTAGAAAAGCAAAGTATTTTATCGAGCTACAACAATAAGGAAGTCAAAACCAAGTTGAAGACATAATATGGCGATAAAGAAATTTTTTGACATTAATTTTGAGTATTCTATTTTTTGGTTTGATAAGTGTTTTTTTCACTAATGCCAAAGGGGGTGATTGTTGACATTAAGGTCAATTTGTCTATTAGTGACTCAACACTTAGTCAAATGGTTGCATTTCTGCTGAGCTCTATAGTTGCTACCAAGCTTATTATTCATCCAATAATGTTAACCAAGTGTTTTAGTTGCTACCGAGTTAAACATACAAGTTACTATTCATGCCGAGCTACACAACATCTACCAAGCATCAGAGATAGTTTATAGTATAGCCTAAGAAAATTGGTGTCTACTGAGCTATCTAGTGGATGTGATGTAGACCCAAGTGTTAACTGAGCTCTATAGTGTTAACCAAACTCTACAGTGTCTACTGAGCTTGTAGTGTTAACTCAGTGAATCTAGTGTTGACCAAGTCATGCAGTGTCAATTGAGTGATTTAGCAGCTACCGAGTTTCTTAGTGTTCACTGAGTCACATAGTGCTGACCAAGTTCAAGCTACCCAAGAGTGATCAGTATGGAATGAGCTTCAACTTCAACTAAATGCTAGAGTTTCCTGAGTATTGATAGTGTTTAACATAAATCAGAATGTTATCGAGTTTGTCTTTAGAACCCAAGTTATAGTAGTTGGAATGACTTTGTAAATTATGATGAATTTGGTATTGTAGCCAACTCAATAAGGTAATGAATTGGATTGGTATATATGTAATGCATTGTATCATATCCAAATGAGAATGTGAAGAAGAATAAGGAGCGTATGAGAGAGGGGCTTGGATGCAATCTTCTTTAAAACCTTTGTCACCTTAGGCTTAGTAGTTTTTACTATTTTAGCCTTCTTAATAGGTGGGGTGACCAATGCTAGGGCTTTACCCTTTTTCTCTACACTCTCTTCCTTAGCATCACAACCATTTTCTTCTTCTCCAAGACCTTGAATCAACATCAAAGGTTATTTGCCTTTGCCTAGTGTGCCTAGTTTTCTTTCTAGGTCTTTAACCATTTTCTTCTCTTTCTTATCTTTAGAAACAATCTTGATGTCAACTATAATTCTAGCTTTTGCTTCAAATTTTCCAAATGGCTTGGCCTTTACATCAATTTCTTCCTTTAGTAGTGCAACAATACTTGTACTTTCATTATCACTATCAATTTCATCCTCAAAAGGTTTAAGCTAGGCTATCCTTGGCCCAACCACATGTATAAATTTTTGGAAATATGGTCAGTTAGATGTCTTGATGGTTGTCATTTATGGAAACACATACTCAACATTTCATTTATGCATTCAAAGACAAAAAGTTGTCTAGGTATTAGAAAATTTGCAGGAGTACAATGAATAGATCTTATCAGTATGGACAATGTGTAGAGAATTAGCTTATGCAAAGTTGAAGAAAGTTTTGTGACACCTTCATGGTAATGTGTACTAGTGTGCATATGTGTACAGTTAGTATGGTGAAATTTACAATAAGTTTAATAGTGTAGAATAGAGCATAGAAAAAAACAAAGATGTGTGGTTTTAGGAATTGTTTTGGTTCAAAATAATTACAACATCATGTTAAGCCAACTATGTGGATATTATTTTATATTATGTCAAGTGTGTGAAGACATGGAAGCCGACTGAGCAACAATTTGTGAGTGCACAAGATATAAGTAAAGATCTTATGTTGTGTAGATAAGTGGAAGTGTGTTGCACTGTGGATGTGTGGAATGCACAAATACCATGGAAGTTGCATGATTAGATGTGACATGAAAACTATTGTGAGATCCATCTATGAGCTTTATGTGATGCAAAATTGAATGTAAGATAGAACAACTGCGAGTTATAAAAATGAGAAAGTATTGTATGTATATCTATTTTGTGAAGAAATTGAATTGTATAAGTGCATGTTAGGGCAGTGGTCTCTTATTGCATACATTATAATTGATCCACCAACTCCTAATAGGGTTGTAGAAACTCCTAATAGGGTTGAGGCTTCTAACAAGGCCTAGTCCTCTAACAAGGACTCAAGACACTATATGTACTTCATAGACTCCTAGCAGGGTCAATATCCTTAACTGGATCCTATTTTTTAGTGAATAATCTTGTGGGTATCATTTTGATCGGGGTTTTCCCTAGCTAACAAATAATGGTGTTATGAGTTCTCTATGTGTATGGTTATATTTACTATTCAACATTTTTGGTTTACTTTCATATGCAAGTTATAAGGTAATTAATAATATTAAGTTGTGGGAAAAAGTTTGTAGAATATTGATTCACCCCCCCTCTTAGTATCATCTATTTCTAAAATTGGTATTAGAGCATAGTTACTTTGAAGAGGCTTAACAACTTAAGTATGATCTTAGTGAATATGGAATAGTAGATGAAGAATCTTGAAGAAGCTCTTGAATAGATTGACCTTCTTACTAAAGAGAGAGACAACTTGAAACATAGATACAAAGATGCAAAAGTTTACATTGGAAAACTAAAAGATGAAATTGATGATCTAAAATCTGGCATGAAACCTTTTGTACAAATCAATATTAATAATGATATAAAAAATATCAAGAAAGAGAATGGGATCTTGAAATGTGAGTCAAAAATTGTTGAACTAAAGTTGAGTCTTAAGATTGGTGGCAATAAGAGTGAACCTGATCTAAAATCTGAGAATGCAAACCTTAGATCCTAGTTAAGTCAAGTGACATCTGAATTAGATTCTACTAAGATAGAGCATGGAGAGTTGGAAAAATACAACATCATCATGAAAGGAGAGTTGACAAAAGTAAAACAATAGTTAGAGAAATTTTACATAAGTTTTGAGAAAATTGATGAACAAACATTTCATCAAATATCATCTTATGACACGATAGGCCTTGGATATCTTCTTGGAGAGAAGTCAGAAAAGAAAGATGAGATTAGGATATAACTAGATTCTATAGTAAAAATCCCTAAAGAAAAGTTCAAATGGTCCAATGAAGTTGAGAAAATTGAATTGATAAGGAAATTTGATAAGCTTAGAACAACAAAGCAAGTTGAAGAACCTAAGCAAGATGATTCATCTAAAGACAGAAGACATGAATTCAAAGGTAGATGGTGCATCTATAATGAAGTTGGACATATGAAGAGAGATTTCATAGGAAAGTATTTTAAACCTATTACTAATTTCTATTGTTATAATTATCATGGTTATGGACATAAGGTAGTAGAATGTAAGAAACCTAAATTTTTTGATGATAATAAGAATAGTAGAATGTTCAGGAATACTAACCCTACAGGTAATGGAAGACGTAGACCACAGAGAAGATCTAATGATGGAGAGAAACCTAATGGCGAGAAAAAGTAGTTTGTTTGTTACAAATGTAACAATCCTGGACATATTGCAAGGAATTACAGAGCACCTGAAAGTTAGAATGGGAACAATTAGAGGAGAAATGCACTTGTATGTCAGTTATGCAATAACTTTGGACACACAACAAGATTCTATAGAAAAAATAGAGGGAACTTTAAGAGGAACCCTATTCACAAAAGCAACAACAACAAGAATAATAGAAGGAATGAAAATGGAAGCAACAATAGTCAGATAGAAGCAGTCAAGGAACATGTTGAAGAATTCAAAGAATAATTTGTGAAGGCTTGTAATCCAAAGAGTTCACATACTATATTGGAAGAGCAATTCTTTGATGCACCTGATGGAAAGTTGAAGTCATAGATTGTTTATGGCTCAACCTATTTGAATTAAGCTATTACAATAAGTAGCAAAGCATTAGTGGTTAGAAATGATGTTAGAGAGCGAGTTAGAGGTTGCATAGTTAATAGAAGGTAGAAGATATAGAGAGAAAGCTATGGTTTAGTGCACAAGTCTTGATGTGATTGCAAGAAGTGAGTATTGTAAGATCAAGGTCACTGGTAAATAGAGATAGTATTCTAAGTTTGTGGTGGATACACATTTATTACGTAGTGCGATTTGAAATGATTTAAGGATCACAAACAAGATTTGATGTACCATTTGTTCATGCAAAGTGTCTTGAATTAATTGAAGAGTGATTTGACATAAATTGAAGTGCAAAGAAAGTTTGTGAAGACAAAAGTTGTAGAAGCCCTAAGAATGTGAATTTGAGGTATTTTATAGAATATTGAATCTAGTTTCTTGAAGTATTTATAGTCATTGAGAAATGGCTAGTTAAAGAGTGCATGATGTTGGTGATAGACCAAGTTATGATGTCAAGGAACACCCATTTTTTTCTTTACTAAATGATCTTGTAGGTGCATTTTCACAAGTTTCAAAAAATGTGTTACATGTAGAGGATATAAGGAATTATATACATTGCAAAATTAAGAGTATAGATGATGAGGAGATTCACAAGGACTAGAAGTTATGTGTAATAACAACTTATCCTGAAGTCTGAATATGCACACCTTGAAGATTTGAATTTGGTGAAGTATATGTTCTACACATAATTCGACAATCACGAGTGGACATGAATTATACTAAGCAGAGTTCATGACGATATGTTCTAGTTAGGTGATGCACAAATTGTTATTGACGATGATCTAATCCACAAGGTCACATGATTATGAATGAAGGTCATAATCTTGTTAATAAGAAAAGTGTCAGGAAATTAGTGGAGACTAACCTAAAAACCAAGTTTGACAAAAGAAATATGAGGGTTGATCGTATTCTAGATAAAGGAGTCAAATTGTTGACCAAAATCTTATGATACAAGTTGAACCATGGATCAATGGTCAACTTTGTACCAGCTAGATTCCTTCATACAACATATGTGATAGTCATTTAAAGGAGAAATGTTAATTTGTGTGACATTGTCACACTATAGCTATTTGACAATATTGCAAAGATAAAGAAAACTAAAAGCACAATATTTAGATTTGAGTCCCTATTGACTCATTTATTCTTTTATGTTACAAAGAAGCTTCTTGGAGTAATTAATTGGGATAGCAGTGAGTACACAATGAAGATTTTAACTCAAAGCTATAGATCTAAACTTGAAAAAGTTAGAGACATTGATATTGATAGAATGATGAAGAATCTTTAGTTTGAGATGAAATTGAGGTATAGGATACCTCCCTCTATGGTAGAGAAGTATAAGGATGATTTGTGCTTCATGGTGGAAACTGACAACACATGCATGGAAGAAGTGATACCTAGAGTGAAGTTCATTAAGCCTATGGGCTATGAGATGAGCACATAACTAATTGAAGGGTATGCACACATCATACTTGAGTTTGAGAAGGATACAAAATGTCCTAGATAGGGGACATATGATGAAAGGTCAAGGATTGTAGAGTTTGCGCTCCAAAATAAGGAGAGTAAAAACAAAGTAGAGAAGGAGATAGAATCCATACTCAAGGAATCTGGCATGACCAGACAAGAATTCAATGAGGTAAAGGGAATTGCACTAGAGATGAAGGCTAGTGGGCAAACAAAAGTGTTGGCAACAACATCCATTGTAATAGTAGGACCTTCAAAAGGAGTAATGGTGGCACAACCATGTGTGTAAGCTCCCATTGCACCATATGCAATAGTTGTAAAAGTACAACCTATAAGAACATGCTATGAGCAATCAATAAGGTAGTCAAAGATGGAAGCATCTACTACATAGAGGAAGTCAGGGAGACTCGTTAAGGTTAAGCAAGAACTTGCACCTCCTGCAAAGAAAAGAGTAAAGTAGATTAGTAGCAGGCCTAGTAAAAGGAGAAAAACCATGCAAGTGAGTAGTTTTGAAAGCTCAGATGATATGATGAAGATAAACCTATTGAGAAAGAAGCGCATGAAGCCAAGAAAACCATAGGCAAGAAAACATTGAAACCAAAGGTAGAGAATTTGAACATGTAGATTATAAATGATGACAATTTTGTTTAGTTGAATAAATTTTATAGCATGTATAATAGTATGGATAGGAGGAAATTAGAGAATTCCATAATTAGATATATGATTCTTAGGAATAAAAGATTTGATAGCATTTAGAATAAGATCCTTGTAGACCTATACAATAGGTTGATCAATAGGAAGAGAAGGGTAGTAGAAGAAGATCTGAATATGAGGATCACATACATAAATAAGTTATGTAATGTTGGATTAAAAGAGAAATCTAAGATAATTTTGAAGGGTATTGAGCCCTTGTTGAGGAATAAAAGAAGAGAAATTCTTCTAATGGGAGGCAATTATGAGGAGGTAAGGCAAGAAACAAAGTAAGCTATACTAAAATATATTTCCTTAGTACCTAAGGAGAGTGTG
Organism: Cupressus sempervirens; assembly: GCA_028749045.1. Lineage (NCBI taxonomy): Eukaryota > Viridiplantae > Streptophyta > Pinopsida > Cupressales > Cupressaceae > Cupressus > Cupressus sempervirens. Next base: position 77,852,079 of record CM053784.1, on the reverse strand, counting down.
CAAGAAAAGGTTGATAGTCCAGTGTATGTGTAGGACGATGCACCTTCCAATGAAGAGGAAGAGGCATAAGGGACACAAAAAACACTATCTCGACCTCACATTGTTATTGGTATTGAATCCATGCAAGTGGATAGTACATACATAACTGTGGACACAAAGGAGAATCCATTTGTAGTGTATGGGGAAAATATTGTTGGCAATATCACTACCTATACCAGCTTTGATGATGAAAAGGAAGATAAAAAGAAGAAGGAAGAAGAATAAAAGAAGAGAAAGGAACACAAAGAAAAGAAGAGGAAAGAAGAATAGGAAAAAAAGATGAAAGAAGAACATGAAAAGAAGAGGAAAGAAGAACATGAGAAGAAGTAGAAAGAAGAAGAAGAAAAGAAAAACATAGAAGAAGAAGAGAAGAAGAAAGAGGATAAGGATAAGAAGAGTGTAGAGGAACAATTGAAAAATACTACTATATTTTCAGTAGTATTAGTAGTTGGAATATTAGTATCTGTTCCATTTGATGATGAAGATCAGAAAGAGCTAATGTACACTTTAAGCAAATTGTTTGAGAAAAACAAATCTATAAAGTCTTTGGAGAAAACTCTTGCTGAATTCTTGGAGCACATGTAGAAGAAAATTTCTACAACTATAGCTAATCCAGAGTTTCAAGCTAAGGCAAATGAGTTGGTGAAGACCTTTCATGGGGAATTCACAACCTTAGTTGAAGTAGTTGTAGTGCAAGCACAGATTAATCATGATGCATCACTATTCAACATAGTGTATACTAATGTGTGCAATGATTTGAAGGCATTTGATGGAAACATCAAGGAATTGAGATAGTGTATCGCTGAAGGTAAGAATTTGTATGGACAATGCGTATTATCTTACAATTACTTATCTAAGTTTGATGCAAAGATCATAGGCCATATGAATGAGCTTCAGTTCCTCACTACAAGATTGTAGTAGCCCACAATGCTATCAGAAACATTGAATTTGACAAGGAAAAGCTAATAAGAAGATTCTCTATTCTTAGAGAATATCTCACACCCAAAATTGTAATTTTATAGAGGCAATTGGAGGAATGTCTTTCAACAAAGAATTCCTATGACAATTTCACCTATACTGACTTGACTGTAGTTGAAGTGACATCCTATGCACTTTTCGCACTCATTAGTATATTAGATACAATCAAAGGCAAATGGAAGAAGGACTTTGATAGACTAGAGATTGATTTTGTAGATTGCATATCCAAAATGATGAGTTGAGAAACAACAGGCAACAAGTTTTTGTGATATAGTTTTTGACACCTTTGCCATTGATGTCAAAGGGGGAGTATTGTGCTATTATATAGAGAAAAATTGCATAGATGTAAATGCATATGTAAGGGGGAGTTTATGTATGTATCAATGTAAAGGAGTGATAAGGAATATAATGATCCATCAAAGCATGAATAAAATTGTTATGTTTTGAAGGCAATTTGTGTGTAGTTATTTTATTTTCTTTTGTTTTGTATGACATCATTTTGGGACTTAATCAATTTTCCAAAATGTTGCCATTAATGCCAAAGGGGGAGATTATTGGCAATATGGTCAGTTAGATGTGTTGATGGTTATCATTTATGGCAACATATGCTCAATAATTCATTTATGCATTCAGAGATAGAAAATTGTCTAAGTATTAGACAATTTATAGCAGTATAGTGAACATATCTTATCAGTACGGATGCTATGTAGAGAATTATCTTATGCGGGGTTGAGAAAATATTTGTGAAACCTTTATGGTAATACATACCAGTATGCGTACATGTATAGTTAGTATGGTGCAAGTTATAGTAAGTTTAATTATGTTGGTATTTAACAGTGCAGAATAGAGCATAGTAGAAAATAGAGATGTATGACTTTAGGAATTGTTTTGGTTTCAAATAATTATGAAGTCATGTTAAGCCGACTGTGGATATTATTTTATATTATGTCAAGCATGTGAAGACATGGAAGCCAAATGAGAAATAATTTGTGAATACACAAGATATATGTAAAGATCTTATGTTGCACAGATAAGTGGAAGTGTGTTGTGCAGTGAATGTGTGCAATGCACAGATACCATAGAATTTGCATGATTATATGTGACATGAGAACTAGTGTGACAACCATCTACAAGCTTCATCTAATGCAAAATATGATGTAAGATCATAGCAATTGTGAGTTATCAAGAAAGTATTATATGTATATCTATTCTATGAATTGAATTATATAATTGCATGTTAGGGTAGTGGGCTCTTCTTGCATACATTGTAATTGATCCACCAAATCCTATCATGGTTGTAGCAACTCCTAACAAGTTTGAGGCTTCTAACAAGGCCTAGTCCTCTAACAAGGACTCGAGACACTATATGTACTTCATAGAATCCTAATAGGGTCAATATCCTTAAATAGATCCTATTATTTAGTGAATCATCTAGTGGGTATCATTCCCACTGAGGTTTTCCCTTGACCAGGGTTTCCCTAGTTAACAAATAATGGTGTTATGAGTTCTCTATGTGTATGGTTATATTTACTATTCAATATTGTTGGTTTACTTTCATATACAAGTTATAAAGTAATTAACAATATTTAGCTATGGGCAAAAGTTTGTAGAATACTGATTCAGCCCCCCCTCTCAATATTATCTATTTCTAACACAACTGTGTTGTCTGTATCAACTAGAAAACATATATCATTATAATGTTTCTCAACTAGGGATGCGACAATCCTCAATCTCTTTCTCATCTTTATTTTGAACTCTTTGAAATATGCATCTAGAATATCTTCATTTTTTTCTCCCAGTTGTGTTATAAACTCACCAATCTACCTTGTAACTAATTTGTCTTGTTTCCATGCAATATTTCCAATAAAAAGTGTAAAAGAAAATACACATAATCAATAATTCAAATTTACACATTGAATTCTTTACTTCCTTGATTGATGTTTTGTTCTCTTCTAGTTGCAATAGTTGTAACTTGGAAAGATCTTATTCATGATCCTTCATCATAATCTCTCATGCCTAATCAACTATCATACACAACACACTATTCAGTTGGCTTGAATGATAAAACTTATGAGAGCTCACTGTCACAAAAAATTTAATAAGTGGATTAGTGATATAGGAAATAGACATGCCATGTCCATTCCACTTGGCTTTGGTGTTGGCTTCAATAGCTTCTTTACTTTGGCACCCCATTGTCATCTTCTTATTGAGTGTACGATAGCCAAGAACAACATGTATTACCTTCTTTGTGATTTTGACTGGTCTATTCTCTAACCATAATTCCATATCATGAATTCTATTTAGCACAACTTTAATCCATTTGGTTTTTAAATTTCTTGGAAAATCTAGGGCACAAGTTAACCCTTTCCTCTTAACAATTTTGAGCTCATCCTTTAACACTCCTTCATCACACAATTTTTCATATGCCGCATGAATCTCATAATCTCCAACTTTGCAAATTTTACACAAGTTAAAACTCCTTATATCATAAATCATGATAACTATAGGTGGTATCAATGATAACACACCCATTGAGTCACCCTTCATGGCAATCTCAAGAATAACACAAAACTTAGGTGGAGGACAAGTGTTACTCTTCACCAATTGAACATTTCTTACCTCTTCTCCTTGATTATTTTCTATGGAAGATGAAGATGTCATATTCTCTAATTAGGGTTTTGAAACTTTTCTTTTTGAACAACTTGTCACAACTGAATATCAATACTCGATCACACTTCTTCAAATCTGCTCTCAAATCAACTTAAAATTTCTTTCTAAATTGTTCAAATCACTTTATGCTCTCAAAATCTAAATGAAAGGTGTGTAAAATGCCTTCAAGTTTTTGATATATAACTTCAATCACTCAGGTTAGGGTCTTCATTAATGTTGTGTCCTTTGTTAAGTGGAATCCAGCTACCTCGATTATTACTACACTTTTGAATTTGGTCTCCACTATATAGCTTAGTCAATTCCATCTAACTCAACCTATACATCAGTTTGACATTTGGGGTACTTAGTCCATATTGGAAAGCTCAGTCAATGTAGGCTTCTATTTTGACGTTTGACACACATTGTGTAAATGATTCTTTCACACTGTCTTGTCTCTAGATCTGTTCTAATGCATCTTTTCTCATGTAGATATAAATTTTTTCATATTTATGTTAAGAATTGATGTAAGATAAATCATTAAGTGTATAGTTCCTTACATACCTTTCCTAATTAGTTTGAGATGATGTGATCACCTTCTCCATTGGATTGCGTGATCTTGACTTCATTTGTTCACTACCTCCAACTTCCACCTTTTTCTTCAAGGTTTGATTCATCTCCTTCTTTGTTTGTTTAACATCTACTTTTCCTTTACCATTATTGTGTTCATTGTTTGGTACTAGTTCTCGGGTCCTACACTTCTTACTCATATGTCCAACCTTATGACAATTGGAACAAAATATCTTAGGTGCATTGTTCTTCCTTCTATTTGTCTAGTAGGGTTTTGCCTATGATCGACATTCATATTCTCTATGTCCAAATTTTTGACAATTGTAACAATATCCCTCAAATATAGGTACAATAGGTGTATTTTTCATTCTTGATCTATACTCATGTATTTGATGTCCTTGCTTCTTGCAATAAAAATAATAACCAATAAACTTAGGTTTAGGGTTTTGTGTAGCATTCTTGTTTCTACAAATATTTGCAATATGTCCAAGTTTACCATAATGATATCATGTAGGTGTTAGCATGAATTCTCATGGTATTCCTTTGGGGAAGTATCCTAAGCATTGGATAGATTATTTATGTTTTACACATTGCATTCATGATTGTGTTTGTCATTGATGTCAACATAGCAATTTTTTTGTGAAGATTGACAGAGTAGTGGACATAGAATGAGATCCTACAGAGAGAGTATTGATGATTAGGTCAAGCATGGTTATGCACATGTTCTAAAATATTTCTTGATGAAGTGGTTAAGTGATCATCAAGTAAGTTGAATATATGCAGAAGATATTCAAGATTTATAGAGGAAAATATATAGCCAGAGTACCTGAGAAGCAGTTTCTGATGTTTGGATTGTATCTCCTAATAGAGATACAATCATGATATGAAAAGTTAGATAGTGGCAATAGATAGTTTAATGTTAACATCAACAAGTGAAAAAGTTCATAAATCCCATGTTGTTTGAGAAGTTGTAAAGATTGTGAGTCGATAATGTTGTGTAATTGTAAAATAATTAATTATCTTAAAGAGGTCCTATTATAATTAATTAGAAAAGCCTCAAGACCAACTTAAGAAATTTTTTGAGGACATGGTATAAAGGAAGGTTATCTTCCTTTTGGTAAAGTGTGGATTTAAAAAGTGATATGCAAAGTATTTGGTAAATGTGACTAAATGATCCAAGGGATTATTGGATGCAAAATTGATGATCTAGCATTGAGATCAAGATAGAGGATTGGTCCAATTGATAAGATAGAAGAACAAGAAGTACACGTATAGTTTATTTCTATTATTCTATAAGGAACAGTACAAAGATTAGTTGAATAGTGAGTTTAGTGGTCTTTCCCTTGAAGCTATTCGGATAGTGGGTCCCTCTACCTTGTACAACTAGACTAATAGGGTTGGCACAACTCCTAATAGGGTTGGAATCTCTTAACATGGATTCAAAGTCTCCTAAGAAGGACTGATATGTACTAAATGTATTTCATTAGCTCCTAATAGAGTACATCCTCTAACAAGGAAAATTTATATTAGTACATCATTTTGTGGGTACCATCCCCACTGGGGTTTTCCCTATATTGAAGGGTTTCCCTAGTTAATGTATCTGGTGATATTGTATGAGTATCTTGTTATGGTTTCTGATTATATTGCTCACATGGTTAAAGATTAATAATGTTGATAATTTTTATATTGGTTGTATTTCTAATTTAGCTCCCCTCTCTCAATTATATTAGTGGACTTTAATTTCTAACAATTGGTATCAAAGTGTTAGGTCCTTGAAGAAAAAACTTAATAGCTTTGGGAGATCAATGGTGGGTCACTTCTAAAAATAAAGTCCTAAGTTTGATGGAGTTAACTATGACAACTAGGAGGAGAAAATGAAGACTCATTTTTGATGTATGGGTCCAGGATATTGTCTTTTGACAAAAAATGACAAAGAGGTTGTGGATGACAACAAGCTTGAGAAATACAGTGAAGTGGAAAGAGATATGTTTATGTGCAATATGAGGGCTAGATAAGCACTACCTATAAGATCTTCTTGAAAATGAATACAACTAGGTAAGATCTTTGGTAACATCTCATACAATTTGGAAGGTTTTGGAAAATATCTTTGAAAGAGATAAGCATGCTAAAAGAGTAAGACTACAAAATTGGATATGTTTGTTTCAGGATGCTGAAATGATGGAAAATGAATCTGTGAGAAGCTATATTGGTAGAATATCTGAGATTGTTGTAGGAATTAAGTCTTGCAAAGGATTTAAAGAGGAAGATGAGATTGTATGGAAGATTCTAAAAACTTTAACACCATCATTCAAGCAAGGAGCACATATAATTGAAATTTTGATACCCTGTACTGAGAAGTTCACCAAGGAGACTTCTCTTGGAAGATTAAAAATAACTAAATTGAGTTTGAGGCAATCTAGAGAGTTGACCTGAGTGGAAAAAACTTTTGGTGCATTAAGTGTTTGTCCTTATTTTACAAGAAGTGCAAGTACCAATGGAGACTATGCTAGCAGCAATAGATTCAGATTTGAAGAAGATAGGAAGATTGAAGAAGGAATAGCCCTGATTGTGAGAAAAGAACTAGATGGTAAGAATTTTTTTAAATGTTGGACTAGTGACAAATTCGGCCACTATGCTTCTAAGTGTCCTAAAAGAGAGAAAACATATAAGAGAAATTTCAAGCCTAGAAGACCTAGAAATTGTTTATATGCAAATGAAGATGATGAATTTGAGGAAAGAGTTCAAAGTGAAAGTGATGATGAGTTAGGACTTGTGGCTATTAAAGAAGAGAATTTTGAAATTGAAATTAGAGAAGAAAAATCCCTCGTTTCTCAAGTTGAAAAAAATCAGATTGGATTATAGACAGTGGATGTTCACATCATATGACTAGAGACATGAATAAGTTTATTAAGTTCATAAATCATGATGGAGGAATTGTTAGAGTTGGTAACAATGCATTTTCCCACATCACAGGGATAAGATCTATTACTCTTGATGAAAAGACTAACACTAATGATGTTTATTTTTTTATGGGTTAAAGCATAACTTTTTGAGTGTTGGATAGTTGGTTGATAAAGGTTATTAGTTGTAGTTTATAGAGAAGACTTGCATTAACAAAGATAAGGATAGTAAGTTGATTGGAATAGGTATAAGATCCATAGGTAATGTGTTTCAATTGAATTCGATTGAGATGATTTAGTTGGTTGCAAAAGTGGATAATATTGGTTATGACATAGAAGGTTTTGTCATATAAACTTTGATAACATTATGAAAGCTAGTAGTACATTTATAGTTAGATATTTTCCTAGAATCACAAAGCCTACTAATGCAAATTATGTATCATGGCTAAGAAGAAGAAGAAGGTTTCAGTTCCTAGCAAGAAGTTCATTAATATAGGGAAGTTGGACATTGTGCATACAAACTTGATTGGTCCTACCAGAACAAGAGGATTCTAGGGATGAAGGTATTTTATGGTTTTTGTTGATGATTTCACTAGAATGATGTGGGCAAAATTTCTTAAAGAAAAGTCCGAGGCATTTGAAAAAATTAATATATTTAAGAATAAAGTTGAGAATGAATTTGGTGTAAAGATTAAATGTTTGAGATCAGATAGAGATGGAGAGTTTACTTCTAGAGAGTTTAACATGTTTTGTGAAGAGAATGGAATTAAGAGACAATTATCTTCATCGAAGACTCCAAAAAAAGGGATAGCAGAAAGATGGAACAAATCTATATCAGAGGAAACAAGAGAAATTATGTAAGACATTTTGGAGGGAAGTAGTCAATACAACAATATACACCATGAATAGAGCATAGATCAAAAAATTTATAAACAAGACTCCTTATGAATTATTGTTTGGTCATACACCTCTATTAAAATATTTTAGAAGCTTTGGAAGTAAATGTTACATAAAGAGAGATGACGATATTGGTAAATTTGATCCAAGAAGCGATGAAGGTATGTTCCTTGGTTATTTGTTGAAAAGAAAATATTTTAGATGCTTTAATTAGAGAACTAAGAAAATTGATGAGTGTGCAAATGTGAAAGTAGATAAAAAGTTTGGAGTTAGAGAAAGAATCTTGGATTATATTTTGATGACGAGGAAGATAATCCCAAAACTCTTAGGGAAAATGTTAAAGTTTTCTTTGAGACTAACAATGATTTGCAGACTGATGTACAAATTGTTGAGCAAAGAGGATAAAAAAGAATAGAACCAAGAGAAGAGATAAGAGTTGTCATAGAAACTCCTACACCAAACAAAAATTTGGCAAAGAATCACCTTGAAGAATAGGTTATTGGAAGTAAAGACAAAAGAGTAATGACAAGAAATATAGTACATTAGGAATTATGTTTGATTTCTCAAGTTAAAACTAAGAATGCAGATGAGGCATGTAAGGACAATTATTTGATTTAAGCAATGAAGAAAGAACTAGATCAGATTGTGAAGAATGAAACATGGGAATTGGTTCCTAGACCTAAAGTTAAGAATGTTATAGGAACAAAATGGGTATTCAAAAACAAGGTGAATGAACAAGGTGTAGTTGTGAGGAACAAATCTAGATTGGTATGCAAAGGATAGTCAAGAAAGAAGGTATATATTATGAAGAAATATTTTCCCTTGTAGCCAGAATGGTAATAGTAAGAATGATCTTGGCTTATGTAATAAATAAGAAGTTTAAAGTGTATTAGATGGATGTTAAGTCATAATTTTTGAATGGAGAACTTGAAGAAGAAGTCTACATTGAGTAGATTGAAGGATTTCCTTTGACAAAAGAAAAGGATATGGTATGCAGATTTAAGAAAGCACTTGTTGGAATTATGATACATTTTTGTCATTAGTTACAACACTTATTGGATTCTGAATGCTTACCGAGCTCTCAGCGAACATTCCTTTGTAAGCCAAGCTTAACCTAGTTCTCAGTGTTTACCGAGTGATCGAGGTGAACAAAGAAGTCAGTGTTTACCGAGTGATTGAGGTGAACAAAGCAGTCAGTGTTTACCGAGTGTTCAAGGTAAAGAAAGGAATCAGTTTTGATCGAGTGAAGATGTACTTAGTATTGACCGAGAACTTCGTGATAACCGAGCTCCTGAGGTTATCAAGGAAATTAATTTTACCGAGCTCAAACGGTTATCAAGGAAACTAACTATCACCGAGTCACAAGGTTCTATCGAGTGTTTCCTTTGATCACTGAGCTACAGTTCAGATAGAAGTGTTCACCGAGTGACATCTCTTCTACCGAGTCTCCAGTGGTTACCGAGTTCAGAACTACTCGAAGTGTTTAGTATGGACCGTGCCTTCACTTCTACCGAGTGCATGACGATGCCGAGTAACGCAGTGGACGCCGAGTATCAGAAGGACACCGAGTCAGTTCAGTGAACCCGAGTTTTTACCTTGGGCCGACTTTGTATAGAGATTTGCACTTGTTGTTTTGGCCGACCTTGCATGTATTCTTTATTTGGATGGTATATATATGCAATGTATTGTATCATTTAAATGTAATGGTAATGAATGAAAATGTGAAAGTGTGAAAGAAATACATGCGTGCGAAAGTATGTGTGCAGAGTTGTGAAGGTATTCAACAAGGTCAAGTTTTGGAGCAGAAAAGTTTTATCTATCACATCAAGGTGAATCAGAGCATAGTGGATCTTATCAACAATCAGTTGTAATCAGATCCACTGTTTCATTCTAACAGGTGAATCAGTTTTTGTAAATCCTTTAACAAGGTAGACTTAACAGTCTTTTGTAAATCTCCTAACAGAGTGCATACTTTATTGTATGTTTGTAAATCCTCTAACAAGGTGGATCTAGCAATCCTTTGTGCTCCTAACAGGGCAGATCACCAGAAGTGGTCATTGTAAGCCTTAACCAGCCAACTTCATACTGCAGTAACGAAGCTTTGTGGGTTTCATCCCCACCCCAGTTTTACTTTCTATTTGGAAGGTTTCTGGGTCACCAAATCTGTGTGTTCAAGTGTTGCAAATGATTTTGTTTCATGCTTACAGTAGGTTACTTGGATGAATGGTGAATATATCAGTATGCAGTTTTATTGTTTGAAATTTTAAAAGTTACTGATTCGCCCCTCCCCTCTCAGTAACTTGTCATATCTTGAATATTTCCAACAATTGGTATCAGAGCAATAAGGTTCTCAAGATAAAAGTTTCACAGCTTGAGCAAAGATCAAGGACAATGGAGATATTCAGACTTGACAAATCTATTGAGAATGAAAAGCTAGATCTGAAAATGGCCATGGCTCAACTCAATGAAGCAAAAGAGCATCTTTCACAATCCTTGAAAAGAAGAAAAGAACTTGCAAGGCAAATGAATGACCATCAGTATGTTGATGAAAAGATTGAAGATCTCTCACCATCAAGTAGTTCAGATGAAGCTGACAAAGCAATCAAAGAACTTTTAGAAAAGAATGGATCTCTGCAGGAAGAAGTAAGAAAGCTCAAAAGGGAACAAGAAATCCAGTCCATCAGGCTATGTGAAATCTTGGAGCAAAGGAACAAGGCAGCTGAAGACTTAGAGGTAAGGAATAATCAATCCTCTCAGCTTGAAAATCTTGTAACTCAATTATCTAATGCAAATGAAGAAATTATGAATCTAAGATCTGAGAATGAGAATTTGAGAAATGACTTAATTACTGAAAGGCAAATCAATGCAAGCTTACAAAGTGATCTAATCTCTGAAAAACAAGTCAATGAGAGAATGGTAAAATTTCAAAAGGACATGGATCAATTGAATCTACAAAATGAAGAAAACTTTCATAAACAAAATGGTAAAGCAAACCTTGGATACAAGGAAGAAGGTGAATCCTCCAAACAGGGTACTCAAAAGAATCAAAGACCTACTTGTAGCCACTGTGGTAAGTTAGGTCATACATCTAACAGATGTTGGAGCAATGGAAAAGGCAAATTTAATGGAAAGTGCTACAATTGCAATCAGCATGGACACAAAGCCAATGAATGCAAAGAGAAACCAAAATTTGAAGGTAAATGTCACAAATGCCAAAAGCAAGGTCATAAGGCATCACAATGCAAATCCAAATCATTTAATCCAGCTGAACAACTTGTGAAAGCAATATTTGGTTGGGACTACAACACTTGGTGCAGATGTCATTATTGTGGAGAATATGGTCATACTGGCATAAACTGTGCAAGGCATCACCTAAGAAAAAGGGATACCACTGTAAGATGCTATACATGTACAGAACTTGGTCATATATCTAAAAACTGCATGAACATAAAGAAAGTCGAGGATGAGAAGAAAATTAAAGTAGACAATATTCGAAAGGAAATGAAGCAGCAATGGATTCCTAAGTCTACCGAGCCAGATAATTCAAGTGATGGAATGGTCACTCAAGAAGTGAGTGACTCTACCATTTCCAATTAAGACTCATCAGGATAAGACCAGGACTGTATCTACAAAGCAATATCCTAAGCAGTCGTAGAATGAAAATATGATCAAATCAGTATTTCAGATACATCAAGATCATGGTCGGTACATGACCTTACCGAGCTCAGTCGGGTGCAATAAGGCTTCTTTCACCAAGTTGCACTTACCGAGCATGGTTGGTTCTTCTCTTACTGAGTTAAGGTCAGTTTAACCTATTTTCTTTTGGTCATCGAGTTGCAAAGTTTAAGCTGAGCTAGTGGATGACAGTTTGTCGATCGCAGCTACCTCCGTACTGAACATTAATGGCAAATTTTTCATCAAAAGGGCAGATTTTGACCTCATTTTTCACCGAGAATTCGAGATTTACACAAGAAAAAAAAAAGGCTTTCAAGCGAGTTCAAGCGATTTGAAGAGATTTTCTAGCGAAGTATTCTTACGAAACCTTTTCACTCACCGAGCAGCAATGGCATCCGCAAGCACCAGCAGCAGCAAGAAGAAGGAGAAGAAGAATCAGAAGAAGAGCAACTGGCAAAGAAGAAAGGCAAGGTAATCATTACCAAGCCCAAGAAGCAGCCTACTGTAGTATTTACTCGAAGGACAAGAAAAGGTATTCAGGAACCTGTATTGGTCAAGCCTGCACCTACATTCGAGCAAAGGCTCAAATCATTGGAAGAAGGAGCTGGCATCACAAATTTCAAGGCATTGAAATTTGAGACAAGGACTGATGCAGAGAAAATGCAGATTGAGGAACTGGTACTTAACAAAATGGGAAAATGGAAATACTCCCTGGACCAGATTGCTCCTCATATCTCTAAAGAACTACTGGAGAGAGTACAGTCAAGATGGGAGTTAGCCACCAAGACGGTAAAAGATATATATGAGCAATCCCTGAAGAATCTTCAGCCTAGTCTCACTGGAGCAGAGGTAAAATCTGAATTGAAAACCTATGAAGGTAAAATGATGATCAGATTCCAGACTTGTTTGATTTTGATCAAAGATATAGAGCATGTTGTAAATGATGCTACAAACATGTGGAAAAACATCTATCATCTACATAAGCCCAGTGTAGACCCAGTAGAAATAAAGGATGATGACAGCAGCAGCAGCAGTGATGAATCAGATAGTGCTCCATCCATCACAGTTACACCAGGAGAGTTGCATGCAATGATGGAAGAGAAAGAGGAAGAAGACAAAGAGGAAGAAGTTGAAGAGGAAGATAAGGAGGATGATCCGGTAAAAATTGCAGCAACAGTTATTGCATCCCTTCCTCACTCCCCAGCTAAACCTGTGACATCATCAAGGTTGGAGTCAGCTTCAGTAGGTTCATCTACACCAGATTTACCATCTACACCTGCCATATCTCAGCTCCAGGTATCATCAGTGGAAGTGACTACCACTTCATCTACCAAGCTGCATCCCTCTTCGTCTACCGAGCTGCACCCCTCTTCATCTACCGAGTTGGCCTCCTTGACTCCATCATCATTAGTTGGTATTGCTGTGAGTTCTCCAATTTTTACTACTCCAATTTGTTCTACAATTTTGTCACCATCTACTTCAGGCACAGTGAGCTTAGATACTATATTACCGAGTGTATCACCATTTTTGGCCAGTACTCAAATTTTTGACCTTGTACATACTCCTATTGGCACTCAACCCTCAAGCATCCCAGTTTTTACTACTAGTCCTTCTGTCTCTACTATTGTGTCTATTCCAAAGGTCAAACCAGTCATCTCAGAAGTCAAACAAAAGCAACCATTAAGACTTATGATCACTGGAAAGGAAATTCCTGAAGACATTGACTTGGACACAGAGATAGTAATTCCAAAGATTGACTTTGATAATGCTACCATTGAAGAAATGAGGTATGCTAGTCAACTTATTGAGAAAAAGGCTACTCAGATGCAGTTAAGATCGAAAAGGGATAAGGAATACAGGATAATTGAGGATGCCTGGAACATAATTACTGAGGCTATAGGTGTTGATGTTGATACTTCTCAACACATTTTGATTCAATTGGAAGAGGCAGTTAATAAATTCAATGAAGATGCCTCCGGACAAGAAAAGCTGATTGAGCATGCAACAAAGAAATTTGATAATAAGGTGTTGGGGCACATTGCCCAGAACATTGCAATAAATTAGGTTGCATTAACCTCAGTTTTGGCAGATATGAAAAATTCTTTTAATAATGTAACATCTCTTTTTGCTAAGCTTTGTGATGTTATCGAGTACACTAAGGGAATAAGAGAGAAACTAAATAAAATTGATGAGGATCTGAAGGTGAGCGCACGAAACTTGAAGCTTGACCCCAGTTCAAGCTCATCTCATCACCTCAGGATCAAATTTTTGTCAGAGAAGCAGGCAGAGCTGTTGAGAGAAGAGGCAAGGATCCGATCTACATTGATAGATATCCAAAACATGATCCTTCCCATCATGGTTTCAATGCAGAAGCACATTGCACATTCAAAGACATTAATCCATGATAATAACTTCTCCATTGCAGACCATGTGATTGAACTTTTGGCTGAAGTTCAAGTAGCTCTTTCCACCTGCAAAAATTTTGCAAGAGAATTGCGATAAGACTCTCCAGCTTATTCTTCAGGTACATTCAGAGTTCATCTCTCATTTTGGTGTTTCTATATAAGTATATATATTCTTTTATTCTTTGGCATTATTGTAAAAAAGGGGGAGATTATTGTTGGATATGTATACTATGGGTGAATAAGTGTTTTTGGAGAAATTGTACAAAGGAAGATATATACAGCTCATGTAAATACTGTATGTACATTCTATGGGGGAGTTGTATATAATGAAGCTATGTATATTCAGAATCAGTCATTAGCATGTCAGATAAATTTTGTCTCATAAGTGTTTTTGTCACTAATGCCAAAGGGGGAGATTGTTGGCATTATGATACATTTTTGTCATTAGTTACAACACTTACTGGATTCTGAATGCTTACTGAGCTCTCACCGGAAATTCCTTTGTAAGCCAAGCTTTACCTAGTTCTCAGTGTTTACCAAGTGATCGAGGTGAACAAAGAAGTCAGTGTTTACCGAGTGATCGAGGTGAACAAAGCAGTCAGTGTTTACCGAGTGTTCGAGGTAAAGAAAGGAATCAGTTTTGACCGAGTGAAGATGTACTTAGTATTGACCGAGAACTTCGTGATAACCGAGCTCCTGAGGTTATCAAGGAAATTAATTTTATCGAGCTCAGACGGTTATCAAGGAAACTAACTATCACCGAGTCACAAGGTTCTATCGAGTGTTTCCTTTGATCACCGAGCTACATTTCAGATAGAAGTGTTCACCGAGTGACATCTCTTCTACCGAGTCTCCAGTGGTTACCGAGTTCAGAACTACTCAAAGTGTTTAGTATGGACCGTGCCTTCACTTCTACCGAGTGCATGATGATGCCGAGTAACGCAGTGGACACCGAGTTAGTTCAGTGAACCCGAGTTTTTACCTTGGGCCGACTTTGTATAGAGATTTGCACTTGTTGTTTTGGCCGACCTTGCATGTATTGTTTATTTGGATGGTATATATATGCAATGTATTGTATCATTCAAATGTAATGGTAATGAATGAAAATGTGAAAGTGTGAAAGAAATACATGCGTGCGAAAGTATGTGTGCTGAGTTGTGAAGGTATTCAGCAAGGTCAAGTTTTGGAGCAAAAAAGTTTTATCTATCACATCAAGGTGAATCAGAGCATAGCGGATCTTATCAGCAATCAGTTGTAATTAGATCCACTATTTCATTCTAACAGGTGAATCAGTTTTTGTAAATCCTTTAACAAGGTAGACTTAACAGTCTTTTGTAAATCTCCTAACAGAGTGCATACTTTATTGTATGTTTGTAAATCCTCTAACAAGGTGGATCTAGCAATCCTTTGTGCTCCTAACAAGGCAGATCACCAGAAGTGGTCATTGTAAGCCTTAACTGGCCAACTTCATACTACAGTAACGAAGCTTTGTGGGTTTCATCCCCACCCCAGTTTTACTTTCTATTTGGAAGGTTTCTGGGTCACCAAATCTGTGTGTTCAAGTGTTGCAAATGATTTTGTTTCATGCTTACAGTAGGTTACTTGGATGAATGGTGAATATATCAGTATGCAGTTTTATTGTTTGAAATTTTAAAAGTTACTGATTCACCCCTCCCCTCTCAGTAACTTGTCATATCTTGAATATTTCCAACAACACTATCTAGTCTAAAGAAAGCACCTATAACCTAGTCTGCAAGGTTGGACAAATATTTAACAAAACTAAGATTTGCTAAAAGTATGAAGGATACTATTTGTATTTGAAGGAAATTGGGAATGGTTTGTTGATAATTGTGATATTTGTTGATGACATAATCTTTGAAGGTAATCATGAAGCATGTGATAAGTTTTTTGATGAAATAAAGAATGAGTTTGAGATGATTATGATTGGTGAGATGAAGTTTTTCTTGAGTTTATAGATTGTGTGAAACAAAGATGGTATTTTCATATCACAAGCTAAGTATTTGAAAGACTTGTTGAAAATATTTGCCTTGGAAAGTTGTAAGCCTGTTGGTACACCTAGGATAACTAGTCATAAGTTATCTAGCAAAGATGAGACACATATAGTTGAGTAGAAGAAGTATATATCTATGATTGGAGGTTTACAATATCTAACTCACACTAGACCAGATATAGAAAATCTAGTTGGGATAGTAGCAAGATTTCAAGATGATTCTAAGGAAACTCATTATGTGACAATAAAGTGGATATTGAGATATTTAAAGGGTACACCTGATTATGGATTATGGTATGATAGATCAAGTGATTTCACTTTATGTTCTTATACTTATGTAGACTAGGTAAGTAGTATGGATAATAGAAAATGAACTAGTAGTGCAACATTTTTACTTGGAGGAAGATTGGTTTCTTGGCTGAGCAAGAAACTAGATTGCATTTCATAGAATACAACTGAAGCTGAGTATGTAGTAGCAACAAACAATTATAATTAGATTATATGGATAAAACAAATGCTGAAAGATATTGGGATTAAATTTTTAGATTCTATTATCATACATTGTAATAACACAAGTGTAGTCAGTATGTATGAGAATCCTATGTTGCATTCAAAGACTATGAATATATCTATTAAGTATCATGTTTTGAGAGAGAAAGTTGTAGAGAAATAAATTAGATTGGAATATGCTAGTACAATATAGATTGTAGATATCTTTAAAAAGCCTTCACATAAAGATATATTTGAATATTTATGAGGTATGCTTGGGGTTATTCCCTTGCCTACTTCATAGTAGATGACACCAAGATTGCATCAGTCCAATGGTACAAAGCACTATTACTTGACTAGACTAAATGATTATGCTTCTTGTATGGGGGAGTATCTAAGATGAGTAGAGTCATCAAGGACTCTTGGTATGTGGTTTAGAACAACATATTTGTAAACTTGAGCTGATTGAAGACTTGGAGCAAATGATTGACACAATGAAGCCTTTATAATTGATGTTTTTGATTAAGGAAAATAGGATTTAACAGGGCCCTAAAATGCATACAATAAAAAGAATAGTCATGAAAGGTCGCTTAAAGTAGCAACAATAACTAAAAGCATACCAAAGAAACATCTCCCTACAAAAAGATAGAAACCAATGAAAAGCTAGGGAGAAAGGACAAAAAGCTAGGTCACCCAAAAAAGCCAAGGTACTCAAGAAATCTCTCTTAACATTTCTGCTTCATTAATTTCAAGCTCCAAAAGTCTACCTGCTGCCTCCTTCATTTCTGAATGCTCTTTATGAAGATTCGAAGTATTCTTCTTCCTCATGCTAGATCTTATACACTTCCTAGAGCAATCCTTAGGGGTCTTTTCCTTGGTGCTGTGGGAAGTTGGATCCTCATCCTTGCTAGTTCTTTGATCCTCCAAATTGTTGTTGACGATCTTGATGTTTTCATTGGCTTCCTTAAGGATATTGTAGCTTTGTTCTACAATGATCCCCATGGACCTTTCCATAATTTCAACCCTTTTTATGACTTCCTACACTTTGCCATCCTTGTTCTTTTCTTCCTCAATGATTCTATTCTTCAAGCTATAGTTTTCTCTTTCAAGGATGCACACCTTGTACTTTAGGTCTTGGAGTTCATGGAAGATCCATTTAGTATTATGGAAACTATCAACTGCACTATTCTTGGCATTGTTGATGATGTCCATATCTGGGTGCTCCTTAGCAGTGTCACTGAAAATAATTAGGGCTAGATCGATTAATTGCTCCATTAGTATTTTGCCTTCATCATCCTCATTTACTTGGGTTCTAATTATTTCTCTATTTAACCCCATCTTGGCCAAGGTGGTGGTGAAATTTCTCCATACCACCTTTCTGTCTCTGCTAGTAATCGAGCACTTGTATCAGTTGGTACCAAAATCCTCAAAGCCTTGGTTTTGATCATCCCTCTTGCTTCCTTTTGACACATCCCCCTCAACCCTTTTTTTCTCCTTCTTGGCTTCAAGATGATTTCTTTTTTGACCCCTAATAGTATTCTCTGAATCCTCTTTCTTCCCCTATTCCTCTCCAAACCCTCCTCTTCTCTATTCTCCTCCATGCCTTCATCACTCTCTTCCCCCATGTCCATTCCTTTAGCCCCTTTATTATACTCCCTATCAAAGGAGGAATCAAGGTCATGCTTGGGTTGAGGAGTAGTATCTCTTTTATTTTCCTATTCGGTGTTGTGTTTCCCAGAGCCTCTCTATGGAGTATCATCCTTATCCAATTCAGTGTGCATGTCTTGGCTATCTTTAGTGTTTGATGGTAGATAGTTATCTTTCAACTCTTCTAAGTCCTCTATATCCTTCTTCCCATTCTTTTTAGGTTTAATTTGTTTTCCCATTGTCCTATCTTTGAAGAATTCATAAATTAAAAGTAAAAGCCCCTCATGGAGCACATGATTCCTAGTGTGCTTCTCCTGATATTCATTTATATTCTCATTAATTGAAGAGTAAAGATAAAGGGATAGAAATTTTGGCCCCATACTTGAAGTGATTTAAAATCATGAAGTGGTAAGTGCATAGCCGATCAAATCTAGTATCAAGGTTGATATACTTGATAATAGCCCTTAAAAAAACCTCCATAGCCACTTTATGGAACTTGGGGGATAATGGGTACCTCTATTCACAAGAGCTTTCCCCTCCTCTTGATCCTTAGTAAATTCCACCATTGCTTGGCTCAAGATTTTTTGGTCTCTATAAAATTTCTTCCCCATGATTGGAATATCAGTGACCACATAAATAACATCCTCAGTCATAGTAAACTTAACTCCACTGAGGATGTTATTTTTGTTGTAATTGGTATTCTCATCATGGGGAAGAAATTTTACAGATACCAAAAAACCTTGAGCCAAGCGATGGTGGAATTTACTAAGGATCAGGAGGAGAAGAAAGCTCTTGCAAAGAGAGGTACCCATTATCTCCCAAGTTCCATAAAGCGGCTATGGAGGTTTGTTTTAAGGGCTATATAATTGATGTTAATGGGGGAGAGAATGCATGAAAAACATCTCCTATGAATGGGGAGAGAGAAGCACCACAAATGAGGGAAAAATTGATTAATAGAGGAGAGATTAAGTTGTTGATGTCAATGGTGAGAAATTATGAACAATTGATTTCTATCCATGTAAGATTGAGAGTTGTCCGTAAGAGTCAGAGTGTAAACAAATGATGTCAATCCTAAGAAAGTGATGCAGATAGAGCAGTATTCTAGTGAGTTTCAAATTTGATTGATGAAGAGGATCTGAAAAGGAGAGAATAACAACAAAAACAATAGAGTTTGTTTTTTAGTATTCTTGGGGCTTAGATGTTTTTCATCTATGTTGCCATCAATGCCAAAGGGGGAGATTGTTAGCATGAATGTTGATGGTATTCCTTTGGGGCAATATCCTAAGCATTGGAGATATTTTTTTATGATTGACATGTTACATTCATGACCGTGTTTGTCATTGATGTCAACATAGCAACATTTCTATGAAGACTAACAAAGTAGAAGATAGAGAATAATATTACACAGATAGAGTATTAATGACTAGGTCAAGCGTAGTTACATATGTGTTCTACACTATGTCTTGATGAAGTGGTTAAGTGTGCATCAACTAAGTCAAAGAAATACATTAAGATATTTAAGATTTACAGAGGATAGTATAAAGATTTGAGTACCTAAGAAGCAGTTTCTAATGTTTGGATTGTATCTCCTAACATAGATATAATCGTGATATGTGAAGTTAGTGATAGCAGATAGTTTGATGATGATTTTAGTTAGTGTGCAAGTTCAAAAGTCACACGTGTGAGAAGTTGTAAACACTATGAGCTGATAGTGTTGTGTAATTGTAAAATAATTAATTATCTTAAAGAGGTCATACTATAATTAATTGGGAAAGCCTCAAGGCTGACTCAAGGAATGGTTTTGAGGACATGGTATAAAGGAAGGTTATTTTCCTTTTGGTAAAGTGTAAATTTGATAAGTGATATGTGAAGTATTTGGTAAATGAAAGTAAGTGATCCAAGAGATTATTGGATGCAAAATTGGTGATCTGGTGTTGAGATCAGGATAGAGAATTGGTCTAGTTGATAGGACATAAGAGGAGGAAGTACAAGTATAGTTCATTTCTATTATTCTGCAAGGAATAATATAGAGATCATTTGAACAACAAGTTCAGTGGCCTTTCCCTAAAAGTTATTTGGACAGTGGGTCCATCTATCTTCTACAACTCCTAATAGGGTTGGAATCTCCTAATAGGGATTCAAAGTCTCCTACTATTGAATGTATTTCATTAGATCCTAATAGAATCCATCCTCTAACAAGGAACATTTATATTAGTACATCATTTTGTAGGTACCATCCCCACTAGGGTTTTCCCTCTGATCAAGGGCTTCCTTGGTTAACATATCTGGTGTTATTGTATGCATATGTTGTTATGGTTTCTAATTATATTTCTCATATGGTTAAGGATTAATAAGGTTGATAATTTTTATATTAGTTGTATAAACAATTCACCAACCCCCCCCCCCCTCAGTTATATTGGTGGACTTTACTTTCTAATAGTAGGTTTTCCTTTTAGTTTTGCTTTCCTTTTCTCTTCACTTTTGGTTGATTCTCCTTATTTAGTTGACGAGTGTTGCTTTCCTAGTCCAAAAGTGCTACTAGATGACCTAGGTGATCTCATCAATTCTTCAAAGTATTTTATTGCTTCACTAGTCTTATTCATTTGGTCCACAAGTTCTTTCTCAGATCTTAACTCATTCCTCAATAGGTCACTTTGTGACCTCAAAATTTCTATCTTCATGTCCTTCTAATTGAATTCTTGATTTTCAAGAATCAATTGATTCATCATGTCTAGCTAAGTGTTTGTAAGATTTTGCACATCAGATGACCTTTCTTCAAGTCTAATAGCCAATTGTCTTTTGTCTTCCACAACCACAACTTTGTCTTCTTCAACTTTCTTCTTTTGTTTAGCCACTTCACATAGCCTTGCTAACTAGATTTCATGTTCTATTTTCAATCCTCTAACTTCTTCATTTAGGATACTATTTTTCTAAAGTACATCTGCAATGGTTGCATCACTCTCATTGGAGTTTCTAGTGTCAAACAATCCTTGTGTATCAACTTCTTCATAAAGTGTGTCATTTTTTTGAATGATCATATCCTTTCTCTTTCTTATGCATTTTCTTAGTTCCTCTCTTGCTACCTCAAGTTGTTGTTGTATGAGTTAGATGTCAATCACTTGATTGTTAATAACCTTTGCCAATTCGTAAGCCTCCATTTCCAAAATCTAAACTCACAAGCTATTAGACTTATTTCAAGAGAACCAAATTCTTTGATACCAATTTTTAGAAGTTTAATTGGAAAACTAAGATACTGAGAGGGCGGAGGGGGGTGAATCAGAATCTATAAAACTTTTATCCTTCAAGTATCTTTACTGCATTCACCATATCAACCATCTCATATCTAACTTATGTAAAACTTAAAAAATCAAATGCTGAAATAAATCTAATTGTGTATCAAATCCATCAAATATAAACACATAACACAAAAGATTTGGTAACCTAGAAATCCTCCAAGGTGAAGGTAAAATTGGGGTGGGGATGACACCGAGAAATCCTCACTACTCTAGTAACAAAGTTAACCTATTATGTTTATAATTTTGATCACTTTTGATGATCTACCCTATTAGGCGTCTACCCTACTAAAATATTTAAAGAATGTTAGGTCTCATCTTGATTAAAGAATTTTACACTTACAATAAAGCAAGAATTTTGTTAGGATATTTACAAAATTTTGTAAAACCACTATGATAAGAGATTTTCCCTGATTCAATTTGTCAAAACTGATATAGTACCCGATCCTCCAGTTTGCAATATGATTGTTGATTATGGATATCCTCTCTTTAATCTCTAATTTGATCTCCAATCTGATATGTCTTAACTCTATCCTTCACTACTTCATAAGGTCACTAACTCTATTCTTCACAACTCTCTCTTGCATGTAGCATCCAAAAATTAACTCCTTCACTCAATACTTCATCGATAACTCACTATATTGTTTATAAAAATAGGTTGGGATTTGCCTATTTAAAGACATTTAAAGAGTCTTCTAGATGCTTCCCTTTTTGTCTCTTCATCTGATCGATTGTCCATTCTTTATATGGATCAGTGATCCACGTCATTAACACATAAAAACCTCTATAATAAACCCTAAAATTATTAAATGTTGTGTCCATGTTGGCTCTAAAATGGTTTACCTCAAAGTTTGTATCATTTTCAACTTTTATATTCTCTCTATGTTACTTGACCTCCCTATTTTTTATGCTTGGTCATAACTATTCTTCCTTCTGTTGCTCAATCTTAATTATACTTGGCTCATTCTGTATAACTTGGTGTCAATGTGCTCTATCTACTCGACATTAACTATACTTGGCTTATATTAAAAATACTCAACAACCAAAGTCTTGCTCGACTCTTATAGAGCTTGACATATACAGGATTATATACAAGTCTTTTCATGACTCGACCTATATAGAATGACTTTGCCTTATATATGACTAAGTGTTTGACACTAATAGAAAAAATGACTTAGAGATGCCAACATGTATAAGAGATTTCTTTTCGGTGTGATTTCATGAAGATATGAGAATAGTTGATATACCTTTGAATTGTTTTCTGATTGATACCAGACATAAAATTCATGTCAAAGGTTTCCAATTTCATTTTCTTAGAGATTAGAGCTGGTTTGATATATTGATTTAAATTTTTCATTGTTCACAACTGGCTCCAACAAGCCAATTTACAAAGGAAGTACCTAAAATTGGTGGGCTATGTGGAATCTTAAATAAAAATTATGTTTTATTCTAATTATCATAAACTTTTGAAAAGTTTCATGACTCTACGCTCTTTGATTTGTTCGTAGTGA
The DNA here is from genome assembly GCA_028749045.1 of Cupressus sempervirens. Classification (NCBI taxonomy): domain Eukaryota; kingdom Viridiplantae; phylum Streptophyta; class Pinopsida; order Cupressales; family Cupressaceae; genus Cupressus; species Cupressus sempervirens. The sequence continues at coordinate 77,829,018 of CM053784.1, read as the reverse complement.
AATTATCCTAAAATGAAGTAATAAGAAATTAAAACTTATTCATTGCTCTATAGTTTCTACATAGAATTCAGAGAAGAAAGTGGATATTATATAAGATTGATTCTTCCATATGCATAAGATATATTTTATCAGCTTATGAATATATATAAAGAACTTGCATAATTATTCAATAGTTGGAAAGCAGATTTTATAGTTCATTGTTGGAATGTTGAATCACGTTTTTCTATTTCTAAGCAAAATTTGAAGATGTAAATGAGGGTTTATAGTTCTCAAATGGCTCCTAAACCTTTTCTCATCATTGGATAGCAAATTTTTCATATTTTTGTGCATTTTTGTGAAGCTAGTAAGCTCTAAAACACTTTGAAAACTCTAAAAATAGCTAAACAATGTTTGGAGTTTCAAAATGGTTTTGCAAGAGTTGGGAGTTACTATATGATGGAATTCGGATCCAACAAATAGAGTACAACATTGTCATAACAACACAAATATATCTCATGTGCACATAGAATGATAGTGGAGTATTTCTCAAAATATCTATTTCTCTGAACCAATAAAAAGAGATTTTTGAAATTGCTACATCGAAGAGCATGTAAAAATAGATTTCTGAAATTGCGAAATTGAAGAGCATGTAAAAAAAGATTTTCGAAATCACAAAATCAGAAAGCATATAAAAGGAGGTTTCTAGAATTATGAATTTTCAAAATTGTAAAATTGGAAAGCATATGCTAGGCGACTTCTGAAAACTCAAAAAGTGATGTTTTGTAGAAGATAAGAGGCGAAAAGGTTAGAGAGAGGTAAATATTTTTCTAATTTTGATATTATTTTTACATCACTATTTTTATTTTTATATGTTAGGATGTTTAAAATATAAAATGCCTTGAAATATTTATAATCTTGATCTTTATGATGGATGATAATGTTTTCAAAAGAAATATTAAAATACAAATGATATTTTGAAAGTGCCTTCAAATTTAAATTTTAGTTTAGTTTTATAGAAGGTAAAGTATTATCTCATTCAAACAAATCTTCAAATGATTTAATGTGATGCAAGAGGCTTCATGATTAATCTTTTATACAAATATTTTAACATTTTCCTCTGAGAGATAAGCCCTAATAATCTTTACCAAGTCCAAAGACATGTGATAAGTAAATTGCGAGAATGTGAAAGTATTTACTTTGCAAAGGTAATTATTTCGAAGACTTCTAAAAGGTAAGTATATGTAAGCATTTTAATTTTTTTTATTTGATTCCTCATCTTTTTGATATATTTAAAATATATATTCATTTGTAATTAGGTAAGTTATAAAATGCTTATAACAAAATATTTTTGGGAATGTAATATTTTCTTAAAAAAGCTCTATATACATTAGAATAAATCTTGTATTTACCAATCTTATTTTTGTACAAATGCTTCCCTAATGATGTTTAGGGTTCAACTAAATATTTCCTCAACCATGAAATTCTCTAACAATATTTATATGTAGAAAATAATAGAGATCATTAACGACATAAAAGGTAATGCATTTGATTTGATTTATAATTTAAAGTTCCTTATTTATTTATTTTCTATGCAAGAATTATTTATCAAGCATTAATTAGGATCATGAATATTTCTTGAATGAAATCAAAGAGATTAAGGAAACTTTCCATATCTAATTATTGAAGACTATATTACTCTTTCAAACCCAAGGGACATGACTGTTAAACAAAGATGAACTTCTAGATTAATTATTATATTTGAAGCTTTGCTTTGTAATAAATAAGTGTTCAGTCGCATTTAGTTATAAGTTAGGAAACATTGCGATGATCCAAACCTTTTTTGCTTTCATTTTCTATAAAGGATACCAAGATCATTCATATTATATATATAGTTACATAGTGGAAAACATATAAAATTACAAATATTGGATGAATGTTTATAGAAGTGTGATTAGGTAATGTAACTTGAACATGACTCAATTGTACTTCCTTTTTTGAATCAATAAAAGATGGTTTTTCTATCTCAATTTGGTTTGTTGGTTTTTCAATACTTGCATACTACATTTTCCTCTTGGATCCATAACTATTGTTAGATAGATTGAACTTCACGAATACTCTTGATTATTAGATATTTTCATAGTGTGTTATGGTGTCTATCTAATTGGTCTCCTTTTAGTTGGGGTTAAATTCATTTAGACTTGGGTTTCATGTACTAAATTCTCTATCTAGTAGTTGATGGTATGGCTAGCCATCTCCACAAGAGTTTGATGATAAGTACATTCAAGGTTGACTCCATTTGCCCAAATTGGATAAAGGGATTGGTGTTTTGATTCATTTGAGTTGATATACAATTACATGTTGTTGTGGGTCTTTACCTTAATCATCCGCATATCATTCATCCATTCTCATTCGTATTCCAATTGTTACTTAAAAGCATTCCAAAAGTATTTTGCCTTATAATATCAGATTTCTTTTTGAGAGAAACTCAAGAGGATCACTAAGTCTGCAATCAAAATATTCATCCTATTACAAGTTAAGGTATAATCACCTAGGTCATGTAGAGCCTAAAGTGTGGAGGTTAAACAAGTAAAAGATACAACCTTCTTCATTGACCAAAATTGTGTTGAGTTTCCCAGCATCGAGTAGGCAAGCTCATAGGAAGCCAACCAATAATTTTGTGCACCAACAGATACCAATACCTTTGATAACTTAGTAGATGAAAGAGAAATAAGAACATAATCCAACTATGTTGGAGATTGCATCAAACCTAAGCTATACTGAGTTTGATGACATAAAAGAGTGTACTTCTACTAATAAAATATGGGATACACTATAGACTATCTATGAAGGAGATACAAATGTTTTCAGGGAAAAATAAAAAATTTTGAGAGGCAAATTTGATGTCAACTTTGAGCAACATGGAAACACTCCTAGGTAGTGGGAAGTACCTAAGTTAGGAGTGAGTCTCTAGGTTATAGGCTGGCTCCTCTTGATGTCTCACTGATTTATTTCTTCAAACAAGGAAATAAAATTGAAAGGGAAAGGGATAGAAGGATTTCTTGGAAAGTAAATGCTAAAAGTAAATGAGGTGATACACTAGATGTAGGATGTTCAGCCTAACTTGATGAAACACTTTCGGGCAGCTAACAAGAACTCAATATTGTAAAGAACCATTCACATATAAATATTTCACAAGAAGGATGTACTTCAGACAAGGAGTTAAAGGGAATGCTAACATTCAAAATCCACAACTTGAAAAAGAGTAGAGTATCTCGACTTGCAACCTATATAAACAATCAAATCTCTCTTGCAGATAAAACTAAGATAGAACCCAGGGATTCAAAAAGTAAATCTTAAGAAATTCTATCAAAGAAGAAGTTTAAGCAACAAGAAGACATAATAAGGGTCCTAATATTGTTCCTTCATTTAGTTTTCAAAGGTCATTGAACAAAATTCATCTAGATTAAGTGTAAAAATAAAGTGATTTGCCGAGAAAAGCATGAAGGACTCCTGAGAGATCTTGACAATGCTATCTTGCATAAGACTTGAAAATTTCTAGCCCTTTATCCACATCTTGAGAATCCTTTTATAGACTAGAATTGCAACAAGCTTTAGATAGGAGGGGCACATGTCAAAAATTCATTGTAAGAGTACATAGATTTCAGAGAATTACATTCACCATTAACTTTTACATCTTCCCATTATGGATAACACTAGGAGAAATATCATGAAAAAGCTAGGTGCTACATGCTATAGGAGTACCTTAACTACACTTTGCTTTTTTATTTGTGTGTTCAAGGATCAAATCCACAACCACCCCCACTAGTCTAGCATTAACAGTTGTAACTATATTTGAGAAAAGATCATATATTTCTTGGTAGTCGTCCCATGGAATGATAAGATCTGATCTCCAACATACCTATACTCAATTGCAGATTAGATACTCATAAAAACTAGGCTACGTCAACCCCCAACTCATTCCTTTAATCGATGCCAATCTTGCGGTTGCACTACTTCATTCCTATATCAAAATGTGTTGCCACCCTAGGGTCAAAATTTGGCTAACTACCAAGTCATACCTACATGTCTACATTATGTAGGCTGGCTTCACCACCTTTTTGTTATATTGCCACACTAATGCCAATTGACCTATGATATTATGCCATGGTGGGGAGACACCTCCTTATTGACCCTTGACACCTCCGAAGATGTGCCATGTGTCAATCATTGATTGGCTCCTTCTCTACTATTTTACCAACTAGGCTTGCCAGGATACATGTCTTGTAGTGCTTCCTCACATTCCCTTAAAATAATAATATCCCAAAATGAAGGTATGCACTGGCTATCAATCTTAAAAGATCTGACTGCCAGTGAAAGGTCCCTTTCCTCTATTTGGGCCCCCCTTCTCCAGCCAACTAAAAACTACCAACTGGAGATCCACTTGAAGCATGACCCCTTTGGCAATTGGAGCCACTCTACCACATGTCAAATAGGTGCTTCTCTACATTATGTAAAAATATTTCATGTTTGGAATGTGGGCATATTCCCACCACCAATCTAGAAAGATCAGAGGATCATGATATATCATTAAGTCACCTTTGTGCATCGAAAACCTTAGTCAATTAAACACCACCCCTTTTCCACAATAGTCTAACACCTTCCATGTCCCACCTCATAGATTGAAATGCCCTATATGGACACACACTGTTAAGGTGCATCCCCGCTTTCTCTAAAGATCCTACAATTTCAAAAAGTAGGCAAGTGCTATCCCTCAATTTGGTGATATTGTATGGCCAAGATTCAACTAATTAATGTGTACATTTAGATAGCCTTTTCCCAACTAGGAACCACTAAGTATCTTGTTCTGACATTTTTTTTTGTCTACAACCCATCAAATTGGGAACTGACCCCACACCTCCATGTGGTGCTTAGGTGCTTTCCTACATTATGTAATTTCCTCACACTTTGGGAATACAGGGAAGCACCAACCATAGATCTAGGAAAAAATTGACAGCTGAGAAAATTGTGATCTCATTTCCTTGAAAGTCAAATAGGGTCCATGTGGACACGTGGCTACTTGTAAAATTTTAAAATTGAACATGGGACATGCAAAAAATCAAAAGCTAGAGAACTTAGGGATATAAATGATGACTTGGTCAAATGTTTTATTTATCTCCCTAATGTATGTGCATTAAAAATTAAATACTTTAGTTTTCACAACCCCTAAGAAATATGACTAGTCAACCTACCCATTTGTGCATGGTGATAAAAATGGGTAACACTTTTGGTGATTTCTACTAAATGGCTTCCTAATAGACATCAAACTAGTAGCCTTGAAAATCTATTGGGCATAGAGTCAAAATAGGAACAAGATCTATGTGCGTCAAACTAGAAATACTACAATCTCCACAACTAAAAAATTCAAAACTTGGCTATATCCAGAGAAACAACTTGTGCTTATGCACTTCTTGGAAAATAGGAAAATTGAAAATGAAACTACTCTACTATGTACAAAAAATTACACAGAGAATATCAAACAAACCCATTGACTGGTTTGTTAAAGTAGATCACCTTCCTCACTAGTTGATTTCTTCTCCCATATGTGAGGGCAACTAAAAATGATAGAAAGCATAACAAATGTGTTATTGTATGGAATACCTCTTTCCTAATGCTAAAAATAATGAAGCTTTCCAAAACAGTATTTTCTTCTTTAGCAAGACTTTCTCACTCCACCTTTTGATCTTCTCCCTCATGCTCTAGAATGAGCATGACTGGGGGAAAATTGCATTGTAGTAGAGCTAGATGCCTGATGGGGCATCCTCTTGATGGTTTTAGGTCTAAGCAATTAGCCTTGACCTCACTATTGTGATTTTCAATAGTTGTATCCTTTTAGCCAGTAGGGGCTAGCTCTGATGGTGTGGCTGGTAGTGTGCATGTCTCCTCTTGTTGCTACTGAAGAACATGCTCTTCATATATAGGATATGATGAATCAACATCTATGGAAGAGTAGATAGCATCAAACTTAGCCAAAAGATCATCCTCATCATCGATCTCCTCCATTATAGCTACAATAACATGCATAAGTTGAGGGGAAATCTCATGCATGTTAGCATGTCCTTCCTCAAGGATGAAGTTATCCTTGGGATCACCCTTTCCATCCTCCATATCATGAAGGGTAGTCTACCAAAACAAATGGTTTTCTCACTTAGTTTGCAATAGGTCCTCACTCAATTGTGAAGGCTCAAAAGCCATGATTTGTTCCTCAAGAGGAGGAAAAACCTTGTTGTCTTCTTCTTCCTCAACAAATAAGGGAAGCTCTTTGAACAATATGATTGGACTCTTCTCCCTCTTCTCAAAAACTACATCCTTGCTTTTCTCAGCAAGCCACAAACTAAGCTCCTCACATGGGGAAGATGACCTATTAGACAGGAATGAGGCCTCAAGTTTATAGAAACCAATCTTCCCCATCCACTATGATGTCCCCATGTCACAATTATCTCTATGATAGCTTGAAGAAGAGAGATGTTCTTATTCTTGGGTTGTCTCCTCTATTGTGGTATTGCATTTAGGATGGGGAGAGGCCTCATGCACATCAATGTGATCCTCCCTAAGGACAAGGACATCCTCATGATGCTCTTTCTTTCTTACCTCCTGCTACAATGCATGTTCTTCAATTGGTGGTTTCTCATTCGTTGTCTCTAATGTGTGAAAAAATATATCCACTTCTTCATGAATAATAAAGAAAGGAAAATAATCATATTGGGATCCATCATCATTGACATGTGGAGGTGTCTAAACTACAAGTTGAGGTTTAGCGCAGCTTGGGGTCAAAATATGGGGAGGACTACTTTGTCTGAAGCCCAAAAACCTCATTTTGGGGGCCTTTTGCACTTCAACCTTCTAAATTTGGGAAAGCCTAAGCTGTACCTCCTTCTCAAACTTCTTTTCTTGTTTATTCTTCTCCAACAACTAGAGAGTAGTCCCTTGGGCTTCATTGAAAATATCAAAAACCTTAGATGTCATGGTATAGATATGAGGATCATTCTCCCACATCCCTCCCTCACTCTACAACTCCTTAACCTGAGAAGTCATAATGATCCTAGCATAAGAAAAATTTCCACAAATTGTATCTAGGTATGGATTTTCAATATAGCTTAAATCCTTTCAAAGGTCAGGAAACTTGAACCCAAAACTATTCAAGCGATGAAAAATCTCACCTACCTTTGATTTGGGATCACTGTAGGGTTCTAAGGAAGATTGGGTAGGCTGATAATTTGATATTGCAAGGGGACCCAAACATAAAAAGGAATCAACATATGGGTCCAAATTTTCTTTCCTTTCTTGCTGCTCTTGGAACTCTTGGGCTGAAATATACTTGTTGGAGGAAACCTTAACACATGCATGGCCAAAGATGACATGATGAGTTGGAATAAAATCAACCTTTTGGTGTTCTAGGTGATCATGTTGGTCATAACCAGGTTGTGATTGACAAAGAGAATGAGAGGGTTGAGGAATAAGCTCTTGATGATATGGGGGAAAATGGGAGGTATCACAATAGATGGGATCCATGGTAAATAATCTAAGAGAATAACTTCATAGAAATAATGAGGAAAACAAAGAGCTAAGAGTCATACCAACATTTGGTCTATTGAAACTGACAGATGCATAGAGTCACCATGATGTTAGTTGATCACCTCCAAAGACTGATTACACTAATAAAAACACCAAATTTCTTAGTGAATGGAGATTATATTGTCTTCTAGTGGACTTAGGAAACTAAAAATGTGTTCCACTGGGCATGCTAGAATTGTTATCTCAAAAAGTTGCGCCTAGATTGGATTCTAACTAAGTCAACTTCGAGTAACATGGAAACACTCCTAGGTAGTGGGAAGTACCTAAGTTAGGATTGAATCTCTAGGTTATAGGCTGGCTCCTCTTGATGTCTCATTGATTTACTTCTTCAAACAAGAAAATACTTCAAACAAGAAAATAAACTTGAAGGGGAAAGGGATAGAAGGGTTGCTTGGAAAGTAAATGAGGTGATACTCTAGATGGTAGGATGAAGATATTACTAGCCTGACTCAATGAAACACTTCCAGACAGCTATCAAGAACTCAATATTGCAAAGAACCATTCACATATAAATATTTCACAAGAAGGATGTACTTTAGACAAGGAGCTAAAGGTAATGCTAACATTCACAATGTCACAACTTGGAAAAGAGAAGAGTATCTCGACTTGCAACCTATATGAACAATCAAATCTCTATTGCAATTATAACTGAGATCAAACCTAGGGATTCAAAAAGTAAATCTCAAGAAATCCTATCAAATTAGAAGTTTAAGAAACAAGGAGAAAAAATAAGGGTCCTAATACTATTCCTTCATTTATATTTCAAAGGTCATTGAACAAAATTCATTCGAATTAACTGTAAAAATAAAGTGATTTGCCAAGAAAAGCATGATGGACTCTCGAGAGATCTCAACAATGCTATCTTGCATAAGAATTCAAAATTTCTAGCCCTTTTTGCACATCTTAGGAATCCCTAAATAGAAAAGGATTGGAACAAGCCTCAGATGGGAGGGGCACATGTCAAAAATTCACTGGAAGAGTACAAAGATTTCAAAGAATTACATTCACCATTAAATTTTACATCTTCCCATTATGAGTAACACTAGGAGAATAATCATGAAAAATCCAAGTGCTACATGTTGCAAGATTAACTTAACTACCTTTTGCTTCTTGTTGTGTACAAAGATCAAATCAACAACCACCCCCATCGACATAGCATTAACAGTTGCAATTATATTTGAGAAAAGATCATATATTTCTTGGAGGTTGTCTCAAGGGATGATCGAATTTGATCTCCACCATACCTATACTCAATTGTAGATCATATAATCATAAAAACTAGGCTACATTAGCCACCAATCATTCCTTTAATCAATGCTAATCTTGTAGTTGCATTGCTTCATTCTTGTATCAAAATATTGTGCCACCTCGGGGTCAAAATTTTGCTGATAGCGAAGTCATACCTATGTGTCTACATTATATAGGTTGACTCTGCCAAATTTTTGTTATATTACCACACTAACCCTAGTTGACCCATGATATTATGCCATGATGGGGAGACACCTCCTTATTGACCTTTTAACACCTCTAAAGATGTGCCACTTTTCAATCGTGCATTGGCTCCTTCTCTATTGTTTTACCAACTAGGCCTGTAAGGACATGTGTCCTACAGGCACTTCCCCTATTCCTTTAAAATACTAATATCCCAAAATGAAGGTATGCAATGGCCATTGATCCTAAATGATCCAATGTCCAATGAAAGGTTTGTTTCCTCTGTCTACATCTCCCTTCTCCATCCAACCAGAAATTGCCAACTGGAGATCCACTTGAAGCGTGACCTCTTTAGAAACTAGACCTACTTTACCATAATTTGAATAGGCACTTGTCTGCATTATGTAAAAACCTTGCATGTTTATGGGCATACACCTGCCACTGATCTAAAAAGATTAGATTATCACAATAGATTATTAAATCACCTCTGAGCATTGGAAACCTTAGCCAATCAAATGCCGCCCTTCTGCTACACTGGTTTGACACCTTCCATGTCCCACCTTGCAAACTAAAAAGGTCCCATATGGACATGCTTCATGAAGGTGAATCCTCACTTTCTCTAAAGATCTTGCAACTTCAAAAAGTGGGCAAGCGCCAGCCCTCAATTTGGTGAGATCGTGTGGCCAAGATTAAACTAATTCATGTGCACTTTTAGACAACCTTTGCCTATCCAAGAACTACCAAGTGTCCCATTCTAATATGTTTTTATTTGCAGCCCATTAAATTTGGAATTGATCCCACACCTCCACATGGTGCTCAAGAACTTTCCAACATGATGTAATTTCCCCACACTTTGGAAATGTGGGGAAGTGCTAGCCCTAGATCTAGGAAAAATATGATGGCTGAGAAAACTGTGATCTCATTTCCTTGAAAGTCAAATAGGGCTCACATGGACATGTGGCCACTTGCAAAATTTTAAAATTGAACACAAGATGTGGAAAATTAAATTTTTTAGAACTTAGGGATATAAGCAATGACTTGGTCAAATGTTTTCTTTATCTCCCTAATGCATGGGCATTAAAATAAATTAAATACTTTAGTTTTCACCACCCCTAGGAAATATGACTGGTCAACCTACACATTTGTGCATGGTGATAAGAATGGGTAATAGTTACACAATGACAAATGATAGTCTAATGATGATGTCAACAAGTGCACAAGGTATGGAGTCACACATGTGAAAAGTTGTAAAGACTGTGACTTGACAGTGTTGTATAATTGTGAAATAAGTAATTATTTTAATGTGGTCCTATTATAATTAACTGAGAAATCCTCAAGGTTGACTCAAGGAAATTTTTTGAGGACATGGTATAAAGGGAGGATAATTTCCTTATTTGAGAAACATGTAATATGAAAAATTTGAAGTGTGCAAACAAGAAACGAGTTTTTGGTAAATGTGAGTAAGCAATCCAAGGGATAATTGGATGCAAAGTTGGTGATTTCCAGTATCGAGATCAAAAGAAGAAGAGTAGTTTGATTGATAGGACAAAGGAAAAGGAAGCTCAAGTACAGTTCATTTCTATTATTCTACAAGGAATAATACATAGATCATTTGGACAATGGGTTCATTGGTCTTTCCCCTAAATTTTTTTGGATAGTGGGTCCATTTGTCTTCTACAACTCCTAATAGGGTTGGAATCTCCTAACAGGGGTTCAAAGTCTCCTAACAGGGATTGATATGTACTAAATGTTTTATTGAATCCTAAAAGGGTCCATCCTATAACAAGGAATATTTATATTAGTACATCATCTTGTGGGTATTATCCCCACTGGGGTTTTCCCTTTGATCAAGGGTTTCCCCTAGTTAATGAATCTGGTGTTATTGTGTATGAGTATCTTGTTATGGTTGTTGATTATATTGCTCATATGGTTAAGGATTAATAATGTTGATATTTTGTATAATAGTTTGATAACTAATTCACCCCCACCCCCTACTCATTTATATTGGTGGACTTTAAATTCTAACATAATAAGTTGTCTATGTTGCTATGAAAGAAGATTCTAATGAAGATGAGAAAACTACATTAATTTCATATGTGAATAAAGGTGATAGATGGATAATTGATAGTGGCTGATCACATCATATGAGTGGTGATAAAAATAATTTTGAAAATTTGGAACAATATAAAGGTAGTTGTGTTAAGTTTGGTAATGATGTACCATGTCTTGTAAAAGGTAAAGGATCAACACAATTGATTGATAAGATCAAGTGTGACAATATTTATTGGTTTGAAAGACTTAACTATAATTTTTTGAGTGTTTCATAGTTGAAAAAATTAGGTTATAAAGTTGAATTTCATCATAGTTAGGCCAAGATACTTGATGCTACTGGTGAACTCATTGAAAGTGGAGAACATACAAGAGGTAACATGTTCTATCTAGATTTATCTGATGAGACATGTTTGTTAGAATAATATGGTTATGGCATAAGAGGTTGTGTCATGTGAAATTTGATACTTTGGTAAGCATTAGTAAGATGAAAAGAGTAAGAGGATTACCAAGATTGAAGAAACCTAATAAGCTATGTGTAGACAATGTCAATTGGGAAAAATGACAACATCTAGTTTCAAGTTCAAGACACATTCATCTAATGATACTTTGGAATTGGTTCATATTGACATTTGTTGACCTATTGGAGTGAAAAGATACCATGGAGATAAATATTTCATTCTATTTGTTGATGAATACTCTAAAATGATGATTGTGATGTCTCTTAAAGAAAAAATTAATGCTTTTGAATTGTTTAGGTGGTATTTGACAAGAGTTGAAAAGGAAACAGGTAAAAGTCTAAAGTGCTTGAGATTTAATAGAAGGGGAGAGTTTAGATCTCTAATGAATTCAAAAAATTCTACAATGATAGAGGAATCAAAAGGCAGACATTGTAGACACCTAAATTTGATTACATTGCTTTGGTAATCCTATTTAGTTATCTCTAAAGGCATCATTAATTAAATTCCTATTTAATTAATCCTTTGCCATCCTCTAACTGATTAATTTAATTATTCATCTATAGTCCTAATTGATAAATCAAATAACGTATTATTTATCAATTAAATCCTATTCTTCTATCTAAATCCAAAATCCCCATTTATTAAATAAACCTATTTGATAAATAAAACCCTCAAATCTAAAAACCCCTAACTTATTCCTAAACCCTCTTTTTAGCCTAATCCACCCCATCCACCCATACTAACCAAGCTTAGTCACTAACTCACCCACCCTCATGAATGCCATCCACTTGCAAATCTCTAAATTCCCTAATCTAATCCTAAACCCAAGCCTAATCCACCCTCTAATGTTGTCACATTCCCTAAGCAAGCTTAAGACTTTCCTAAGCCAAAGAAAGTCAACAATCTCAACTCCCCTCAAAATATCCCAACCACTAAGCTTTTAATGCTCTTACAAAAGCCATAAAGACTCTTACAAGCTCTTACAAGCTCTTACAAGCCATAATGAAGGGTCTTTATGAAGATATTATCCTTTGAGCCTCCTTTGTTGACTCATCCTTCCCCTTTCCTCCATCCACTCACCTTGTGACATGTGTCACTCCCTGATTGATGCTAAATAAGCACAATCCATGTGCTCCCTTTTGAGTGCATCCTAGCCTTCCTTAAGCTTTCATCTTTCCTTCCATCTTAGCCCTCCATCCCTCAAGCCTCTTGCCTATTTAAGGAATCCTCTCCCAAGCCATTAAAAACACAATCCATGAAGTAAAGTCATAATGCCATTTTAAGAAGCCATTTTACATCAAAACCATACACTCACACCCAAATTCCAACTCCATTTGAAGCCCTTTTTGAAGCATAAGCTTGAGCATACATCCTATCTATTTAGACAAAGCCACTCAACAAGAGAGCTTCTCATTGAGAGAGCCCATTAATGGCTCATATTCTCAATTGAGAGCTCATCTTATTCTATCTTGAAGTTTATGAATTTTGTTTAGTTTGTAGAAGCTTTATTTAAATTTAATTTCTATTAGCATACTAACATTGCTCATATACATTTTGGCACGCCCGGTGGGACCCCGCATGGGTCATCTTCATTAGCTTTTTTAGTCAAGTTTTGTATGTCATTTGCTAATTTTGGCTAATTTTGCTTGTTTTTGTGATTGGTAGGATTGTATAAATTGGTTTTGTAGGTCCACATGAGCATGAAGAAGACAAATGAACTCATAGTCTATCTCATAGTATTTGCAGATTTTTCAAGCTTATAGGTGGACAAAGCACTTGGAATTCTTCTTCCTCTTCTTGTCTATATTCTTCTTATTCCATCTACTTCTTCTTCTTCTTCTTGTGGGAGATCTTGGCCATTTTTTTTTAAGGAAGAAAAATAATACACACTTCTTTTTAGTGCTTAAAATGAACCCCCAAATCATACTTAAATCCATTAAAAAAAAAAAAATTTGCAAAAAAGAAAAAATCTTTTAACAAGTGAAACTAAACCAATCCAATCATTTGCATCCTTGCAACATCAAGGTTTTAGATGCATTCATGCAAAGTTAGGAACACTTCATTTTTGAGAATTTAAAAAGAACTTCAAGTTTCCATTTCAAAAGGTTCAAAATTAACACTAAGTGCACACTAAAATCTAAATCAAACTCAAAGCATCAATCAAGGATAAAATGAACCTCATTTGCAAATATTTTAAAGTTCTTTTAAAAATCTCATGAAAACTAAGAGTCCTAAATGGTTGCCAAAAATTTTCCTAAAAGCTTTGTTATTTGTTCCAAACAAATGTCTTGTTGCAAAATCTTGAATGTTTCTTAGGTTTTTCATGCATCAAAACAATCTAGGAATATCATTTTTGGGCTTAAAATATGCAAACTAGAACACAAAATCTTGAATGAAAACCAAAGTGCAAAGAGCCATTTTCACTTTTGAGTCCAAAACAATCTTGAATGATCTAAGGTTAAAAGAAAGCACTTCAAAGTTCTTAAAACAACACACAAAATCTCAATCTTGAATGCTCAAAGGAAAAAATTTGAATGTTTAATCACTTGTCTTTGAATGCATGTTGCTAAAATCACTCTTGAGTGCCATGGATTAAAATCAAGTTTGTTTTTTATTTTTATTTTATGAATGCATGATTAAAACAACAAATCAAATCTTGAATGCCATAGATCAAATAATCATCTTTTGGAGCATAAAAAGAATCCACATTTTTGAAATCTTCTAAGTTATAAAAACTAATAAAGGCGCTTTGAGTAAGTTTGTAGTTGGACTCACCCTCTTTAATCACCCATCAATTTAACCATTGTTTGCAATATTAGCACCATCTATGGAGATGGGTCTACCTAAGAGGGTGTTAAGTGCTCCACAAAGATCAAACTCCACTCACTTGGGTCTTTAGTGGTTTTTCTAAGTTAGAAAATTCCTTGAATGCGCATTAATATCGCTCACACTTCAGTTGGGCATAAAAATTGGACAAATCTTGACGTGTAGGGCCTCCGAGCGCGCGCTTGGCAATCGAGTTTCGCACATCTTTGTTTTGGGCTTAAAAAAAACTCACACTCAATCTTGAATGCCTAACAATCAATGAACATTGCATGGTTTGGACGCATTTTGAATGACTCTTGCATTTCTTATGTTGATGATCTCTTGAATTTCATTATGCTAATGACGCTATCAAATTGGAATGAACATTGTATGCCATAATCACAAGTGTCTTCAATCATAGCTTAGAAAATCTAAATCATCAATTGGAATGAACGCGTGTCTTTTAAAGCCCAAGATTATGTATGTGGTCTTGTTTTACACTTTTTAGGAGGCTTGCTTGAGGATTTCATCACCCCTTGGGACGACCTCAACTCCAGCATTCTGACAGAGTATAAAAATCGAGAGGTGAATCCAAAGACACCTCTCTTGGAATCAAAATTTTGTCACTCGGGCTAAGCCTCAAGGAACTTTATACCCTTAAGAAGTGAAAGAGGAGAAGTGGGTTACCGCTCCTCTCGGCTGTGTGACATCTTTTTGGTTTCATCTATGGATATGGGCCTCACGTACCTTGTGTATATCGAGGACTCCCTATCTAAACCAAATTTCATCCTTGTAGAAAGCTTCCTAGGATGTTGGTGTGTTTGACGTGCTTGCTCCAAAATTTTGTCTGCTTGTTTTTTCATAGCCTTTGAATGAATGTTTTCCAACTTTGGTCAAAATCCCAGAAAAGCATAAATCTCCTAGCTCAAGGCATACTTAGCGTAGTCACTGCCTCATCAAAAAATCATCCAAGCTCCCCCGCTGCAACCGAATCTATCTAGTTCCTTGCTTTAGAACAATCCCAAATTCAAAGTCTCTCCAAATCATCCTCCCCAGCCAGCTAGCAACCCAATCCAAAATCACACCCAAGCCTTTAGAGAGTTGTTGTCATTCTGCTAGAATTTGCTATCCAATCAATCCTACCAATCAACATGTTTAATTACTTTATGAGTTTGGGCCCAAATCAATAACAGATTGTTTGGACAATGGAGCTTGGATTCAAGAAATGAATGAAGAAATTGAACAACTAGAGAAGAACAAAATTTGGTGATTGGTGTGTGTGAAAAATGTGGACAAATAGTAAACACAGTTCTATGAATCCTTACACTCAAGATATATCAATAAAACTCCATGAAAACACAAGATCTCAAGGATCAAATCATAGCTTCTTATCATCAATGTGTAAAGGTTTCTAGAGAGGTGGCTCTCATATGAACATAGGTCTTCGTCTTTGTAAGTACATCAAATGAATGAAAGATTCAAATGGACACAAACATGCAAGATATCTCCAAGACTTCAAGAAAGCTTCAAATTTGCAAGTATAGTAGTAGCATCAAGTGTGTATGAAAGTATGATCAATCCCAAGAATACTTCAAGTTATCAACGATATTGCATGAAAGCTCCAAAAACTTGTAGCATAATGGTGATGGTAAAATTGTATCATGAAAAATGAAGGAAGGAGGTCTTCCTATATAACAAATCCAAGGGGCATGAGGAAATTGGAGGGAAATTGAAAATTAAATGAAAGGGTGTGACCCACATAAAAGAATGTGCAATTGGCATTTAATTAGTGATGTGGAGAGTAAAACTCCATTAAAATTATAAGATGAGAGGTATTTAAACAATAAAATAATCCCTTTTCTTAAAAGTAAAGTGTGTGAAATTTATTCAATTTATTTCTTTTAAAATAATAAAAGTTGCACATAAAATAATGTGGAGAGGGGTTTTATTTAATTCAAAGGGAGTAAATTCCTTTAGTTAAATAATGCCAAAAATCAAAGTGATCAACCATTTATTTAAAATGAATTAAATTAATTAATTCTAATTTAAAATGAATCAAATAATTTAATTTGATCAAAGGAGATGATGATACAAATATTGATTTAAGCTTGAGATAAATTATGAAACAGGGGCACATAGTCAAGGTGACCATTTTTGAGTGCTTACATTTGCTACTCTTTGACTAATGTGTAAGCATCAAGAACATATTGAGTCAAAGAACCAAAGAAAATATTTAAAAGATCCAAGGAAAACTTGCTCAGGGACCTTACAATTGTGGGAACCAAAGATTCAAAGTTTAAAGATAGATAAGCATAAAACTCTTGTTACACAAATTTTCCCATATGGGACTCACAGTCATGCAAGACAATTTTTGCAAGGGGACTCACAATTGTGGAATACAATCCAAGAATTTTTTAGACATTCAATTCAAAAGATAGATAAAGGAAAAAGAAAAATATTAATAGCTAGAAAATGATAAGCCAAGCACTGACATATCCGAGGTAAAATAATCATCTACCCCAAGCTAGGTAGACAAATATAGATAGATATTGAATCAAATAAATAAGAAATGAAGAGAAACAAAGTGTTTCTGCCCCCTCGTGATCAAAATAAAAATGAAGGAGAAGCTAAGAAAGAACAAGATAGATGAAATCAAATTAGAAGAAAGGTTTATTGATGAAACTCTCACACATGGGACCCAAGGAATGAACCTAACAATCCCTCAACTCAAAATACCATGCTGAAAGAATACCAAGGATGATCAATAAGTGTAAAGATATATGCCCCAAGAAAAAAATTGACCAGAAAGATAAAAAATTAAAAGTCAAGGCCAAATCAAGATGAAAGAATGAGGGGAAAGTGAATGAAAGACAAACAAATGAAAGGGATGGAAAGAAGAGGGAAAATGACTCAAAGAAATATCAACTGTTTAAGATAGGAAATTTGATTGAGATCATGAACAAAAGATGTGAAATAAAGAGAACAATGTGATCATAGCTGATAAGGGCACATAGAAGATGAAGGAGACATCAAAAAAGAAGAAACAAAATCTCCAAAAAGAAAAAGAGACAAAAATACATGTTCATGTCCATATGACGCTTCTACTCATTTTATGTATTGTGCTCATTTTGGTCATGAATAAGGTCCTAGTTTTAACCACAGAGTTGAGATACACAACCTCCACTAGTTGAACCATGAAGATATGAAATTGCACAAAAAATGCACAACCATCACTAGTCACCAAAGTAACTATGAAGATATGAATGCAATCATAAGCATCACACAACCATCACTAGTCACCGAGATGACTATGAAGATATAAATGTGATTCAATTAGTGTTGAAAAATATTGTGAGTCTTGAGATCAAAGCACACAAGCAAGAAACCACAAAAAAACTCAACAAAAATAAATGTCAATCAAATCAC
Organism: Cupressus sempervirens; assembly: GCA_028749045.1. Lineage (NCBI taxonomy): Eukaryota > Viridiplantae > Streptophyta > Pinopsida > Cupressales > Cupressaceae > Cupressus > Cupressus sempervirens. The sequence continues at coordinate 77,811,235 of CM053784.1, read as the reverse complement.
ATAGTGAAAAAGAAACCGCATGTCCCTATCCTCTAGCTATGCATCCCAGAGGACTGGGGGGGAATAAAAGAACAAGCAATGCAATAAACATGTATATATATGGTAGTAAATAGTCCATACACAAAGAAAAGATTAAAACATAGCTCAAGAATTAAGTTTAAAATTTTAAATGTGATAATCAACACTAAGTTTCAAGGAAAAGGTCAAAGGCTTAAAAGTAGAAAAGGATCTCAAGACTCCCATAGTAGTGTTGAGAAACACTGTTTGGGGTGGTGTTGAAAAAAAATGATTTTGGTATTGAAAAAAACCATTTATGAAGTGTCCCAAAGAATAAAGCATCTAAGAGACCTAAGCTAACATAGATGTATACCCTCTAGACAAAGGCAAAGACCAATTCCAAACCAAGGAGTCAACATAAGGCATGATGGAGGAATGAATAAGTGTCAAGGAGATATACTGAGAGATAGGAATACAAAGGCCTCAAGAAGTGCATGTGACTTGGATTTATTTGTTAACCTCATAATGGTTTTTGACACTTGAGTGCCAACACACTTAAACATATTCCACATTGGAAGCCGAGTACATCATGCATGCCGAGTCACAACAAGTACCGAGTGATCTTCATATGCCGAATAGTTTTCAGATACCGAGTGAAGATCAGATACCAAGTGAAGACTAGATATCGAGTGAAGATCAGATACCGAGTGAAGATCAGATACTGAGTGAAGTATAAGTGCCGAGCAACATAAAGTGCCGAGTGTTAACAAGTGCTGAGTGTTAACATGTATCGAGTAATATAAGGTGCCAAGTGATATAGTTTTTGTTAAGGTGTTGAGCTATCCAAGAAATAGCATGTGCCGAGTATTAGCAATACTTCAGGAGCCGAGTAACTCAGTATATCAGCATAAGAGTTTGTAATTACACAAACTATGATGCAAACAATTTTTACAGCTGACATAAGGTAAATCTCGAAGGATTTAATGATGAGATCGAATATTTTATTTTTCCTATGTAATTTACATGCAGCCAATAGGAAAAATACTAAAGGCATGCAACCAATCAACAAAAGATAAGTATTGAGCAGAAAATGAAGATTGAATATGGATCGTAGATCCATACCTAACCCTAAATTCTCAAATGTCTTTATAAGGAAGACAAAATTTAATTATAAAAGGGATGATAAGAGAGGAAAAAAAAGACATACAAGGGTGCACAAGGAATTCTATTTTCAGAAGCGAGGATTATCAGATCACAAAAAGGATCAAGATCAGAGAAAGCAGAACAGGTGCCTGCATTCAGCAATCAGGGATTGTAATCAGTTAGGTTCATTGTTCCTAATACTCTCTAGCAATTGTATTAGAATGAAAATCCTATGGTGATAGGTTAGCTTAACAACTATTTTGTAAATCCTTTAATTAGGTGATTAAATCCTTTAACGGGGTGACACTTCATGTTAAGTGTTTGAAATCCTCTAACCAGGTCACTATTGACACAGTGTAAAGCCTTTAACAGGGTAGACCATCAGAAGTGGTTAAACAATATTGCTGTAGTAATTTTTGTGGGTATCATCCCCACCCCAGTTTTACCTTCTCATTCTTGGAGGGTTTCTGGGTTACCAAATTCTAGTGTTATGAGTTATTGATGCATGTGTTTAGTTACATGTTTATTTGATGTATTTACATGCATGAAATTTACTTTAAGTTAAAAATTTTATTGGCTAAAGTGTGATACTTATGATTCACCCCCACCCCCCCCCCCCCCCCCCCCCCTCTCATAAGTTCTCTTTCCATATTTGAATATTCCAACAATTGGTATTAGAGCGAATCCAGGTTCTCACAAGGAAAAACCTAACAGCTTGGAGGAAAAGATCTAAAGATGGAAGCCTTCAAACTTGGAAAGATCATTGAAAATCAGGTGATAGATGTGCAACTTGCTCTTCATAGCTTGGAGGAATTCAGAAACAAGTTGAGAAACTCATTAAAAAAAAGGAAGGATCTAGCCATAGCTGAAAATGATATACAGTACAAGGAGATTGATACCAACAACATATTTTTCGATGGAGACACTAAAGAGTTTGATGCAGCAATAGCAGAACTGATGGAGAAAAACAAAATTCAAGTAGAGGAGATAAGATCTCTCAAGATGGAACATGAATCACAAGCCATAATGATATGTGAAATTACTGAGCAAAAGAAAAGAGCAATTGATGACAAGGTCATGATGGAAAATGAAAAAAGAAATCTTGCAAACAGACTTGAAGAAAAATGTACTGAATTGACAAGGATCTCAAACATGTAGATGGATACACTTGCCCAAATGATGAACCTTCATCATGAACTCAATGTAAAAGATATTGAGATCTCTACTTTGAAGATGCAGAATGAACAAATGTAGAATGAATTAAATAGAGAAAAAGAGGTAGCAGAGAATCTCAATAAATCAAGTGAAGCCATCGAGTATTTTGAATAGTTGCTGAAATCCCCAAAATCTTCCCATGATACATTAGAACTAGGATACAATAGCACTAAAATTGGAGAATCATCAAAAAGTACTAAACAAAGAAGTGATAAAGGTAAGAATTCAAAACCCACTTGTCATTACTGTAATAAGAAGGGGCATATAGCTAATGTGTGTAGGAGTAGAAGATTCAATCAATCAAGCATACCCAAAAGTTTCTGTCACAAGTGCAACATGCAAGGACATATGACACAAAATTGCAGATCCAATGTTACAAGGACTCAAAGATTTGATGGACATTGTTATAAATGCAAAAAGTATGGACATAGGGCATTTGAATGCAAATCAAAACCTATGTGGACATCAAATCAACCAGCAAAAACAAAAGGAAATAAAAGTCATTATCATTGGGATTACAACACTAGGTACAATTGTCACTATTGCCAAGAATATGGACATATACCACAGAACTGCATAAGAACACATTTCAAAGGGAACTACAAAAGATGGTTGAATTAAACTACATGTTTCAGTTGTTTGAAAATTGATCATATCAGCAAAAACTATCCTACAAGATCAAAGGCACCCAAGACTGAAGAAAACAAAGGAAAACAAAAGATTGATGTCGAAAAGATAAGGGGGCAAATGAATAAAACTTGGAAAAAGAAAGATGAGTGCAACACATCAAGTGGAGGGATCACTTCACCCAATGGGTCAAGTGATCACACTTCATCAAACTAAGCACGAGAAGTACACAAGACTGATATACAAAGGTATATCACACATTAGTCCCAAGACAAAGAAGCTAAGCAAGGTATAAATCTACATGAAACAAGATGTCAAGACAAAAACTAAATGTTGTTGCCGAGCTGTCTTTGGATGTCGAGTTAAAATAGATGCCAAGCTCCCAATAGCGATCGAGCTGATAATCGATGCCGAGTTAGATAACTCCAATGGAAGCCGAGTACAGTGAAATATAGTGGAAGTCAAGTTGGCAGTTGAGAATTTAATGCGATGAAATTAGGGTATATTATCACAATTTCAATAAGTTTTTCTCATCGCGATCAAGAAGCAAAGGAGAAGAAAGAGAACTGAGTGACTTCATAACAAGAATCCAGCGTTTCAAGCAGATTGCAACCTCATTCAACATGCTTTTCATTGATCTTAAGGTATTTTCATTTGTGCCGAGCTACATAGTTTCATATCCTTTTGTTGAGAAAACCTTAGCTTGCATAAATGGCATCAAGTTCGAAGAAAATCAAGGAAAAAGAGTCATTTGAAGTTCAGTTAGTTTCAAATGAGGTCAAGCAACCTGATTTCCATCCTATTCCTAAAGTTGCCTACAAAAATGACCCAGCCGGAGCTCTCTCCCACATTCCCCCAAAAGTTGTAATGGTTCAAGATGTGAGGAAATGTTACAATTGCAAGATAGGAGCTCTAGGAGACATGGAAATTAGACAAGCATATGATAAACTGTGTGTAGGTGGAGTCTTGAAAGAAGAATTTAAAATCATTGAAAGAAAGGGTTTGACCCGAGTTTTAATTTTTCCCATCGTATTCAAAACAGAATGGGTTAGACTTGTATTGAGAAGAATTCATGGTGGAAACTTGTGGTTAGAAGATATTCCCATTAAATTGACAAAGAAAATTATACATAGAGTAACAGGGTACCCAACCCTAGATTGGTACAAAACCTTGAGAAGTGAATCAAAGGAGGTCATTGAAAAGAATACTGGTGCACAGTGGAACAAAAGAGGAATGACAATTCATACCATACAGGATCCTCTAGTTGAGTTTGCTGTTAGAGTCATCACCCATAAATTCTATCAATCTAGTAGACTCAACAGTGTACCATGCATTGCAGTAGATGTAGGCTACAAATTGGTGAAGAAGGATCATACTTATGATCTTGCAGAACTGCAACTGCAATAGATCAATGAAAACCTAGCTGCCATAAGAAGAACAAAGGGCACACAACGCAAATTTGGAGCAATCCTAGTTTGCATATTCTTTTATGTTCAAAATTAATTTCCTTCTTTTGGCAAAGTAGAATGGAGGAATGATAGAACCATCATTGCCCAAATTAATGAATATATAGAACAAATGGGAGAAAATTTTGATACCTTGCTGACAAGCTATTTTGAGGATTTCAACAAATCCATGAAGCAAAGATCAAGGATACTAGCTTCCTTAGTGGAAAAACATACTAATGATATATGTTTCTTAATTGACATAGATCTTACCTATATTCAAGCAGTAATACCAAGGGTAAGATGACTAAGGCCATTTGGATACGAAATCAATATTGATGAGGCATCTGCAGCAATAACTGCATTATTGGTAGAAGAAGCAGATAAAAGTGCTCCACATTTTGGCACTTATGATGTGGTAAGATCAAAGATAAATATGGAATTAAAAACTACTTCCACATTGAAGAAGAAAGACAAATTAATCAAGAAGATTAAGAAGAAGTTTGGCAAGGAAATTGAGGGTGAGGCAGAAGAAGAAGAAGATGATAGTGATGATGAAGATGAGCAAGAACAAGGGCCAATGGAACTAACTCAAGGTCTTGGAGAAGACAAGGAGGAAGGTGTAGAGGAAGAAGAAGCCAAGGAAGCACCAATTGAAGCTGAGCCAAAGAAGAGAAATGCAACAGAACAGCCTTCAGCTAAGCCCAGATCAAAGAAAGCTGTCACGCCATCACCTCAAAAGCCAAAAACATGAGCATCAACAAGGGCCTCCACTCAAAAGACTAAAGAGGAAGTTACCAAGAAGAAATAAGTCAAGGAATCATAGGAAGAGCAAAGGAAAAGAAGAAGGTATGTGGCTCAACCTGACATTGATGAAGAAGATCAATTTGAAAAGGTAAGCAATTCATCAGTTGATACCTTATGTAAAAAGATTGGAAATGGTGACTTGAGTAATTTAAATAAAGTTGATTTTAGTAAATTTACTAAAGAAGAACAAAATAAAATAGAAGAAATAGTTTATGGAATGATGGCACAGTTCAAGTTCACTCCACTTGAACTAGATGGACAATTGCCAAAAGAACTGTCAAAAATTGTAGAAGACAGATGGCATTTTTGTTTAAAAATGGAGAAGGAGATGAGGGAATCAACCCTAGCAAGTGTATTGCCGGATTTGACTAGAGAACAAGTTAGGAAGGCAGTCAAAGGGCATAATAACAGGTTTACACCTAAATACAGGGCATTCTTCATACTTCAAAATAGAACAGAAGAGATTGTTCAAAGAACAATGAAATCATGGAAGAATTTGCACAAAAGAATTGAAGATTTTCTTGAGGAAGAATACAAGGAAGAAGCTGCTGTACCAATAGAGGAGAGGAGAAAAAGGAAAGAAGAAGAAGAAAAGAAAAGAGAAGAAGAGAGGAAAGAAGAAGAAAAGAAAAGAGATGAAGAAAAGAAAGATGGAAAGGAGGAAGGGACACAAAAATAGGACATAATGGCAACAGTTGAGCAAGAGCAGCAACTAGATCAGAGTGTGCAAGACACACAATTGCCACCCCCTGGCCCTCCTCAAGCATCCATCTCACCTGTAGACACTATAACTAGTACTGATGTTCCTGATACTTCTGGTCAGAATATCAATCCATTAACTGTAGAAGATCTGAAAAGAATCCTTGACCAATCTACACAACAAGCAATATTGTGTACAGATCCAGTATTGGTCAGTATAGATGAATTGCATAAAATAGTAGAAAATACAATAAAAAATAAGGTGAATCCACAAGAACCACCTTCTATTACAACTACTAGTAGTCAATTCCAAATACCAACAAGCATAATTGATGCTGCAAGACAGAAGCAAAGTACAACTATAGAAAAAGGAACAGAACAAATAGGACAGACTATTACATCTGATCCTACAGCACAAACACAAGGTGCAGTTCCACAAATTACAATAATTGATCATGGTAGATAGAAGTAGGAGGAAATAGTGAAAACCCCTAAAGAACAGGAGGCAATACAAACATTAATAAATTTGCCTACCTCGGGAACTCCTTCACACCAGCCATTGCAAATATCTATACCATCATCTAGTACTACCAGAGTTGCAAGGGTACTTCACTATGGAGACCCTGAATTAGATGAAGAGATAGTCATACCGAGCTATGAATCAAAATCAATAACCATTGATCAAATCAATGAGGTGCAGGATGCACTGAATAGAAGGAAAAGATAGGAGATACTCAGGAAGGATTATAAACATAAGCAAACACTTTATGAGATTAAGGACATCTTTATGGATGCCTTCAGTTTGCAATCACCAGATGAGTCAAAGCATATCACAGAGCAACTAACAGATATTGTTGACCAGGTGAGAAACCAATGGAAAACTTATGGAATGGTCAGAAAGAAAATTTCAGGGGAAAGTGAATGAGAAAATATCAAGACAAATTACACTTTCACAAGTTGAATTGGCAAAACTTATTGACAAGGTGAAGAAGGTACTTGAGAACATATTCTTACTGTACAAAAAGTTGTGTGATTTTTCATACTTCACACAAGAAACAAACCAAAAGATATTGATCTTGGAAAGAAATTTAAACATTTCAAGCATGCAATTACCGAATGATCCAACTCAAAGTGAGAAGCATTTTTCTCAATCGCTTCACACTCATAAAGAAATAGCTATCTTAACAGCAGATGAGGCTAATATCAAGGCCAAATTAATACAACTCTAGTCCTCCATTACCCCACATTTAGAGATACTCCATAAAGAACAAGTCTATGCTGAAACTGTTCTCAAGAAAGACCCAAATCTTTCTACATTAGATGGACTTATTCATCTTGTTGCCGAGACTTCCATCCAGCATAAGTCACTGGAAATTTCTTTGAATAATTGGGATGCAGCTCCTAGGATGATTATGGAGGTAAACAACACATTTTTGGCTAAATATGGTCATAACCCTTAAACATTCTTTGACATAAGTGTCAAAAAGGGGGAGATACAGATTAATAGGGGGAGATAAAGATATTATGAGATAAATTAATGGGAGATTTATAAAAGGAGAAAAGATATAAAGGAGGAGCTTGATATATAGATAAGGCACAATCAACTCAGGGGGAGTTACAAATTTTTTGAGGTATATATTGTAAGTTACAAATTTTGATCAAGTTTTTTTTAAACTTTGTATATACCAATCAGATTAGTAAATGTACAAATAAGGTCTGTTAAGTGTTTTTGTCACTCATGTCAAAGGGGGAGATCGTTAACCTCATAATGGTTTTTGACACTTGAGTGCCAACACACTTAAACATCTTCCACATTGGAACCTGAGTACATCATGCATGGCGAGTCACAACAAGTACCGAGTGATCTTCATATGCCGAATAGTCTTTAGATACTGAGTGAAGATCAGATACTGAGTGAAGATCAGATACCGAGTGAAGTATAAGTGCCGAGCAACATAAAGTGTCGAGTGCTAACAAGTGCCGAGTGTAAAAAAGTGCTGAGTGTTAACACGTGCTGAGTAATATAAGGTGCTGAGTGATACAATTTTTGTTAAGGTGTCGAGCTATCCAGGAAACAACATGTGCCGAGTATCAGTAATACTTCAGGAGCCGAGTAACTCAGTATATCAGCATAAGAGTTTGTAATTACACAAACTATGATGCAAACAATTTTTACAGCTGACATAAGGTAAATCTCGAAGGATTTAATGATGAGATCGAATCTTTTATTTTTCCTATGTAATTTACATGCAGCCAATAGGAAAAATACTAAAGGCATGCAACCAATCAACAAAAGATAAGTATTGAGCAGAAAATGAAGATTGAATATGGATCGTAGATCCATACCTAACCCTAAATTCTCAAATGTCTTTATAAGGAAGACAAAATTTAATTATAAAAGGGATGATAAGAGAGGAAAAAAAAGACATACAAGGGTGCACAAGGAATTCTATTTTCAGAAGCGAGGATTATCAGATCACAAAAAGGATCAAGATCAGAGAAAGCAGAACAGGTGCCTGCATTCAGCAATCAGGGATTGTAATCAGTTAGGTTCATTGTTCCTAATACTCTCTAGCAATTGTATTAGAATGAAAATCCTATGGTGATAGGTTAGCTTAACAACTATTTTGTAAATCCTTTAATTAGGTGATTAAATCCTTTAACGGGGTGACACTTCATGTTAAGTGTTTGAAATCCTCTAACCAGGTCACTATTGACATAGTGTAAAGCCTTTAACAGGGTAGACCATTAGAAGTGGTTAAACAATATTGCTGTAGTAATTTTTGTGGGTATCATACCCACCCCAGTTTTACCTTCTTATTCTTGGAGGGTTTTTGGGTTACCAAATTCTAGTGTTATGAGTTATTGATGCATGTGTTTAGTTACATGTTTATTTGATGTATTTACATGCATGCAATTTACTTTTAGTTAAAATTTTTATTGGCTAAAGTGTGATACTTATGATTCACCCCCCCCTCTCATAAGTGCTCTTTCCATATTTGAATATTCCAACATTATTGAAATTTTTATTTATTCATTTTTATTTTTTTGCAATATTTGATATTTTTTGGATTTTTTTAGGACCCATAAATGCATACAATATATATAGATGCCCCCAATGAGAACATATATAAGGAGTAGAACCTTTTTAGATGAAGCACATTGATAGGATTGAGGAGCTAATCTCCCCCAAGTGTAGATAAAAAATAGGCATCCAATCCGAAAGAAGCTGTAATAATGTAAGGACCCAACCAATTAGGCTTAAACTTTCCTTTTTGAGCTCTATTTTGCTGATTCTTAGGATTCTCACATAGAACAAGGTCTTCCACTAAAAAATCTCTATGGAAAACCTTCTTGTTGTAAGTCTTAGATAACCTTTTCTAATAAACTCTCATGTGATGAAATGTTGCCTTTCTTTTCTCATCAAGTAGTTCAAGTTCTTGTAATCTCATAATTTTGTAATCTTCATCTATCACTAAACCTTTAAGAGTAACTCTCAATGATAAAATGTCAACCTCTAAAGGAAAAAAAAACTTCAAAACCATAAACCAATGAAAAAGGTGTAACACTAGTAGGAATGCGAATACTAGTTCTATAAGCCCATAAGGAAATATTAATTTGTAAGTGCCAATCTATCCCTGATTTATTGATAGTTCTATACAAGATTTTTAAGAGAGTTTTGTTTGGAGACTTAGCTTGACCATTCCCTTGAGAAAAATAAATAGAAGACCAATGTTTCTTAATCTTGAATTTCTTACACAACTTTTAAGATCCTTGTTCTTGAATTGATTGCCATTATCAACAATAATTTTAGAAGGTATACCATATCTACAAATAATATAGTTCAAGATGAACATAGAAACTATTTTACCCAAAGCAATGGAAGGAGGGATAGTTTTAACCCATTTAGTAAAGCAATCAGTAGCTATGATAATAAACTTATGTCCTCCAGAAGGATTAGGGTGAATATATCCAACTAAATCAAAGGCCCACTACTGAAATAACCAACATGAAACTAAAGGAATGAGATGCATGTCAGGAGATTGTATCAAGTTTATATGCTTTTGAAATTTCTCACAAGACTTGGTATACCCAATTGCATCTATGTGCATAGTAGGCCAAAAATAAATATCCCTAAGCAACCTTTGAGCCATAGAAAGACCATTATAATTTCCTTCACAAATACCATTGTGAATATTAACTATAGCCTGATTTGATTTATCTATCTCTAAGCATCTGAGTGAGGTATCATCAAGACTCCTCCTAAACAAGTCACCAGTGATGAGGATGTAATAAGAGGCTTTGCAAACAAGGTTACATTTTTCATTTCAGCTCAAATCCTTAGGAATAGTTTTGTCATGAAGATAGGAATAATTAGTAGCATATTAGGATGAGTCACTACCAACAAGGGTACAAATGACTTTGTGATTAGGCAAATCAAAGATAGGGTAATGTAGTTCTTCCACTAGGAATTCA